>OX439476.1:1200000-1624534 GCA_949320105.2 Crepidodera aurea | reverse complement strand
GCCGTAAGGGGTAGTCTCACACTATCGGGGAAGGGAAGAACCTTTACCCGATGTGCATAAAGCATTTCCACCCGCCAAAAAAAAAAAAAATATTAGCTTTAGGTTAGGTTAGATCTTTGTAATAAATAAAGAAAAGTACAATACATGTGACATTTTGACATTTGTTACATTCTGACAGGTGTCATATTTTGAGATTTGTTCATTTTGACAGTTGTTACATTCTGACACGTATCACATTTTAACAGTTGTCACGGTTTTACAGGTGTCACATTTTGACAAGTGTCCATTTTAACAGTGTTACTTAACGTTCCTATAAATATTTACATAAACCCATGATTTCTGAAATTGAATTGGCAACGTTGTATTTTCAACTTTGAATTTATGAGATGGCTGTCATTTGACAAGCAAATTATTTATGTCCGTCAAATGAACCTTTCCTTTTTTATATAAAGCGGCAAATTAAAAATTGAATTCTTTCAGATTCAAGAGGTAGAAATTTTATTTTTACCTCATCAATCAATTCAATTTGTAGTTAAAATTTAAATTTTAATACATCTAATCGGCCTAATATAGTTTTTGTCTAGATAAACCTGTTCTTTTGACAGATAAGTCAGACTTTATTTATTCATAGCCGTATCGTATGTATTTTAATTGATTCAGAATATTGTATTAATATATATTTCAAAATGGTTTCATTCTAAAAATATTATCAGTCCTCCTAAATCCTTGAAGGCAGAATTATTAGTAATAGCAAGGCAACATAAAAACAAATTCAAAAAATATATTATAGATGAGATGGCCAGAGAAAAAGGAATTAAAATTCTCAGATTGCCTCCGAACCACGCAGAGTTAAATTCCATTGAACTGATCTGGTCTCAATTATTAAAAGGTTATGTTTCTCAAAACAATAAAACATTTAAATTTCCTGATGTGCGAAATTTGTTTTTGAAGGCAGTTTCAGATGTAAATAGAGAACATTGGGGAAAATGCATTGATCATGTTTAAAAATGTGGTAAATTCATTTAGGAAAGTGGATATATCAATGGATAATTTAATAGAACCGATAATAATAAACCTCAGAAAAGACAATTATAGTGATACCAGTAGTTGTAGTGAAGACAGTGACTTTTAAAGATAGTTCTTGAACTAACTTTTTTTTTAATCTTTGAGTTTAGGTAAGTACTGAAGAGTTACTTTTAAGAGATTAAAAAAAGTTTAATCCCAACATATAATCCTCCTTGTTATTTATTGGTTAAATTTAATTGGTTCAATGTTAAAGTGTCAGATGCATAAAGTTTATTTTTATTTTTTGTAAATAATATAACTTCAAAATTTAATCTACGAAGTGCGTATATATATTTGATATGCTGTCACCTTATTTATATTATAGAAACTTATTTTGCAAAGTACGCCTATGGAATGTGACGTTATATCCCCACTTTTACTGTACTCATCTCTCCTTTATAGTATATATTACTATAGAAACAAATTATTATTATGTGCCGTTGCTAGGAAATAAAACTAAAAGCTTAACTTTTCTTGTAAATATCTCGGAAGATCGAATTTTCACAGACATGAGACCTACATTTTCTGTCGATTTAGATAGTAATTAGTCTACCCTGAAAGTTTCATTGAATTCTGACGAGTGGATTTCGAGATCATCTGGACACACACACATACATACATACAAACCTTGCTCGTAAAACTTATTAGATTTAAAGAAAATGAAAATTTAGCTAAATCAAATGAATTCCAAAGCGTTTTTACTTTTATAAATACTAAAATGATAAATCTTCCATCCAATATATCTAGAAGTTGTTGGCTTGACTTGTATAAGGATCCCCAAAGCTAAACGAAACAAAGCAATCTCATCAGGCGATACCATCGAGCATTATGACGTATTATTAGCGCATTACGGCTATTGGAGAGCGATTCAATTATTGGAATTGCGCCGTTGCGGCTCGCCCGCAAACTACGATCAAATATCAGAGATTTTCGGGAGAGATTACCTTGTTTTCTTTCTCTTCGGAATTCACTCCATTTCGAGTTTCACTTGTCCTATAACAGATTTCTTGCCAAATTTAATCAGAAGCTTCTGTTATCAGACGCCAATAAGTGAATTTTATTGACAACCAAAAATTACTCGAGCGAATCATTTTTAAATTTAATTTATTTATAATATGTACAGGTTTTCTTTTGTTATGGGCCAATATTACTATATTCTAAAACGTAAGTAACAGATATAGAAACGATTAAATAAAAGCAAAAATTTAACTTTTTTAAAAATTGGAAAAAAGGAAAAGTTTATTTGACGAGAAATTTTCTATAACAGCGTACAAATATTTTTCGAATCTTTATCAAAAATTAATAATCCGTTAAAATAATAATTTATTGATATACGACACTTAAGAGGGGCCTTGCTACTGACGACCTCGTTTACAGTTGGCAATACTGAATATGCATAAAAATTTGACGATTTTCTGAAAAGTTAATCTCGAGAACGGAATTTTTGTTTGTCGAAATATTTATACCCGTTATAGCTTATACCTTGGAATAGGACATCTCCTTTTTGAGTCAATTTTAAGGATTAATAAAAAAGATATCAGCCATTTAGTGGAGGTGTGTTTTTGACAGTTTTGACAATTTGTGATCACCAATTTTAACGTGAAAAGGAGATGTCCTAAATGAAGTATACAGAATTAATTTCCGAGAATACTAATTCTCAAAACTTTATAATTTTTGAGATTAACACTTCAGAAAAAAAAAATTGTTTTTATGTGAAGTAAAAATATAAGTTAAATCGAACTGTTACATACATCTAGAAATTAATTAACCTAATCCCATATGCATTTCTCTCAGTGTATATGTCACACATACCTACTACTTTTACAGTCGCTATTAGATATAAGTTGACAGGAAACGAGGGTTAAAACTAATTTGGGACAGGCCGCTTGAAAAGGGAGGCATTTTTATTATTTCTAAACATCCTAATCATTTTATGAGATGTATGACAGGTGTTCTAAAATGAAAATATAAACGCCCCTCAATATTTTATTTTATCCAAGATTTCACATTAGACTATATTGAAATTGTATGAGATAAACTAGAAAATGTTTTAGTATGGTGGTGATCTGTAATACTAATCATTATCTGATTTTTAATTAATTAAAAATTTAGAAATTAATTTTTATATACCAGAGGTGTTATTCCCCACTCGACCATTCACTGTTGGGTTCTAATTAACAGTGATGTTCCTAAAGTGTCGCTGGGAAACAGTAACAAAGCCTACACAGAACACGAGGCGAAATAACCATAGTAGTTGAAGTCGTTGACAGAAAAAAAAATCTATTTTTTCAAAAAATGGAATATATAAGCTTCAATGCAATGATTGTCCCATATCTTATGTTGGCAAAACTATACGAGCTTTAAATAAGAGAATTAAAGAACACTTATCTTAATGGATAGTAAAACCACTTATTTTATTAAAAAGTTTTTTATTTTTTTTAACTTTTTAATAAAATAAGTGGTTTTACTATCCAGTAAGAAAAGCATTTGAAGTACAAAGCGACTATGAGTTATAGAAATGAACACCTATCTTCTCCTAATAAATAACTTTTCCCCAAACAAGAATAGCTCCATTTAACATAACCTTCCAGATAAATCTTTTTACAAAATCAACCTTTTAGAAGATCTTGAGATTAATAGAGAAATCTTGAAGAACCCGTCTGACTGTGTATACACAGAAATCAACCGAATTTGCAATTTTAAGCCAATTTTTGGGTATTTATCATTGTTCATAACTAGTAGCCACTACCTTTCACTCAACAGTCAT
This sequence comes from Crepidodera aurea, assembly GCA_949320105.2. Taxonomy (NCBI): domain Eukaryota; kingdom Metazoa; phylum Arthropoda; class Insecta; order Coleoptera; family Chrysomelidae; genus Crepidodera; species Crepidodera aurea. The sequence goes on along the minus strand of OX439476.1, from coordinate 1,620,702 downwards.
TGTCTTATGTCAAAGTCAATTGTCAATCGTTTATTCTGATTTTTCACGATGGTAAACCGCCTTAATTTTTTGTTCAAGTTCTTCTTACATCTGGACAATCTCTTGCCTTTGCAAAAGGGAATTTTTAAGTCAGTATAAATATTTATTTAGTAAAATTTTATATAGGGTGTTTTAAAAAAACGGTCTTTTTCAAATGCAAATATTTTTTTAACGACACACGCTATATCAACAAATTATACATTTTCGGAAAGGGAAAGAGTTCTCCTTTCAGATGGAATAAAAATATACAGGGTGTGTCGTTAAAAAAATCGACGATATTTGCATTTGAAAAAGATTTTACTAAATAAACATTTATACTGAAAAAAACTTTATACAGGGTGGTCCTTAAGTAATTGTACATAGAAGTATGGTAGATTCCTCACTTTAAAATATTACGATTTGAAACAACTTGCTAATAAGGAATATACAGGGTGTTAAAGGTTAAATTTTAAGATTTATTTATTGCAATAACTTTAGCGTTTTTGGATGTGTATTGTTACATACTGTTACTTTTGTTGTTTAATTTATTTTTATTGACTTTTAATTTTAAATTTTAGTACATAACCTATAAAAATTTTTTCTTTTTTATTTAATTTAGTTTATTTCTAATTTACTTACTTTATAAACTAACTCTTCTTTTTTAAATAAATTTCTTACCTCCTTCGTAAGCTCAGACAGAATGTAAATTCTTACGTTTGACAGAATGCATTGGGCGCCATCTACTATACAGAGTAGAGATTCTTAGCCTCAGGTGTGTTTCTAATTGGCTTGTAATTTTAAAAATCAATAATAACCACTACTGAGATAAATTCATAGAAATTTATTAATAACAAAAAAATCAGTAACGAAAAACCTTTTAATTGAATGTGCAATAAATATTTGGTCGAATAAGGTAAATGTATTTTTATTTACTACAAAGAAAAATTAACGGTTACAAGTGAAATTTATTGTTATTTTCTCACCTTATTCTCCAATACTCTAACCTAAGTTATTTATAGGTTAAGTAATTTTTAACCTTAGAAAAATTAGTTATGGCTTTTTATTGTTTTAAAATGTTTTTAAATACCGATATTTAACGAAAATTGGTACCTTTATTTAAGAATCAGTCTTCCTTATTCCTACAGTTATTGTTGTTAAAATACAAATGGAATGTTTTTCAAAACGGAAACTGGATAAATTTAGTCAGGATACAATTCGATCAGGGCACTCTGGATCTCTTAATCGGGATGCAGGACAGGATGGATAATTGTGGCTTCTTCTCTTGATTTAAAACTTTTTTCCTTTTCCAGTGTTGCTTTGTTTTTAGTCATGCAGAGCGATGTGAACTGTTCAAGAGTTTTAAGCCAAAAGCTTGACAGCGAGAAATAGTTTTTATAAAAGCCCAAGTCATACCTTACTAGATTGGAATTTGACAGTTTTTTAACTTAATTTTTTCCAAAATACAAAAATTATTAATTTTTATACAATTTTTAATTAGCACTAAATTATTCTAGAGACAAAAAGAATAATTTTGATGTCATTTTTGTACAATTCCTACTTATATTAACATTATACAAAGACTTTTTATGTTCGTTATTATTGACTTCTTAAATCTCATAAAACTTTATTATTATAGCCCTTTATACTGTATTTCTTCAATTTTAGAAGTCCCAACACTCTATTTCCCCGATTTATACTATTTCCCTTTGAATTGATTATATTGATGTATCATGATATTGAAATTTGAGGTTAAGTTTAAAATTTCTTTTTCTCCAAACACTTAATATAATAATGTTTTCATTGTTATTGTGATCGCAGACTTATCTGAGATTATATTATTTTAAATTTTTCTATTTAGTTCTTTGCTAGATTATTTGGAAAATCCCTAAATCTGTTGATGAAAATCTCTTATGGAATTACCATGTTAAATTTTGACACATGAAATTTTATAGTTTCTTTTACAATTATTATGTTAAAATTAGTTTCAAACATTATTTTTGAAATCACATTCGGTCCTGTGATTACTTAAAGTATAATAAATATTTATTTTATTGGTATTAATAAACTTATCTGTTTCCTTTTTACTCTTCGTATTGAATATTAAATTTTGTATTCTCTTTTTGAGCTGGTCAATATAGTTAACCGTTACAGTATACATAAAAATTTGGAACTGGGGGTTTTTGGGAACGAGAAATCATAATCTGGTACTTACTTCGATGTAATTTGTAGAGGGCGTTAGTTGCATAAATGTGCGATAAACTTTTTTGCTTTTTAAGTTAGCGCTATTTTTGTAAAACATTATTAAAGCCACGTTATTTTAGTCGAAAAAAGAAGACTTGTTATTAACCTTGAAACTTAACGATTTAGGAGATAATCGCATTTTAGGGATTGTTAATTATAGGTTTTATCCCTGAAGATGACCTGTTGTTAGGTCGAAAGCGCTTAGCTAAATTAATTTAATAAAAATTTTACACACTCTCCTCCAAAAAATACACAGTTTTCTTTCTCTTTTTCTAATTCATATAAAATAAAAGTTTCTTTGTAAGATCTACCCCAAGTAAAACAATAAAATTAGATATAACCCAAATGAAATAAACACCCAACTAGATTTATTCATTCCGCCTCTATTAATCCATGTAGAATAATTACCTCTTATTCAACTAAATAACACAATCAACACAGGGGTAATATTAATTAGGCTCCTGCAGAGCAAAATACGGATTTTGAGAGAATGGCTTTGTTCAAAACATTTGCAAACTAAATAGAAGGCCAGCGTTTAGCACAAGTGTAAAGCTTTGAACGTTAATGCAGCCTAATGTAAGCGAGTAGTTGTGTTTACTAATAAAACATATCGGTAATTAAGCGTTGCTAATTTGGTAATAAGCATCCACAAACACAGAATTCAATTAACGTCAGCAAGAGGCCACACAGGGCTCTGGCTATGCCCGGTTAGCACATCAGGCACCCTCTCTGAATAATATTGCCTGCTCAAATTTCTGAACCGTTGTACACTCATTATATACCTGAAATTACCATAGACAAATATAATTGTGTATTAATAAAATTTATAAATTCTGATTATATATATACAGAGCGAGCAAAGTATGTGTAAGAACTTCTTTATATAGGATCACGTACCCGGGGAAAAGTGACAGGGTGAGTCACGGTAGACGCGACGGTCCATTGTGGCTAAACGGTTAACATTTTGAAAATTTTGTTTATTCATGGATATGTGGGTTGAGAAAGGCTACATTTTAAAATTATTTTGAATTATGCAGGTTGTCCCAAAAAAGTGTGTCGTATCAAAGTTATATTATTTCTTATGTTGCATTTATAGATTATACGTTAAAAATAAGATAAACTTTCTTAAGTATTCCCTAGCTTTTTACTTTTCGAGATATTTTGATTTTTCTAAGAATGGAGACACAAGAAAACCAATAACTTGAAAACCTATGGAATCAGCCAAATCCAATTTTAACTGAAAAAATTAGACTAATAATTGAAATCAATAATGTATTTAGAGTTGTTTAAAATTATACAGGGTGTTATATTTAAGGTGGAAAAATAATGTAAAATTTGCCACACTTTTTTGGGACAACCTGTATAATTCAAAATAATTTTAAAATGTAGCCTTTATCATCGCAGATATCCATAAATAAACAAAATTTTCAAAATATTAACCGTTTAGCCACAATGGACCGTCGCGTCTACCGTGACTCACCCTGTATACAGGGTGATTAATTGGGAAATGCGCATACAGGGTGGCCAAATAAGAATGCGAGGTACTGTATCTTGGAAACCATCCATCGTAGAGGCTTGCGGAAAAAAAGTCATTACTAAAATGACCAAGAGGAAAACCTGGAAAATATTTTCAAGTTTCTGAAATGGCCGCTAGGGGGCGTAACTGCGATCTTGAAGCTAAGAAAGTGATGTTTCTGCGAATTCCGCTATATTAACCTACCAAAAAAATACCTGATCTTTAAAGTAGAGGATAATCTGAACCTTTTTTGTTTAACAATTTTTGCTATATCTCTAAAAATAAAGTGGTGGGGGGTATTCAAAGGTTTCAGTAAAAAACACCCTGTATATTCGAAACGGCTGAGCCGATTTTAACAAAACTTGGGCTGGTTGAAAAGAGCTATTCTTGGGCTACAAATGCTATAATATTTGAAGTTTTGTTAGTTTCAGATGTTGCCGCTACAGGGCTTTTTTCGACATCTCGTCAGAAATGGTTAATTTTCTCAAAAAAATTAAACGCATTGGTATGATTTCTTTTTCATGAAAAAGTAGCTAAATAATGCCTAAACAAGCTTCCGAAAACCGCATCTCGATATCTTGTTCCTAACCTAAAATTCATGAAAAAGAAATCATACCAATGCATTTAATTTTTTTGAGAAAATTAACCATTTCTGTCGAAATGTCGAAAAAAGCCCTCTGGCGGCGACATCTGAAACTAACAAAACTTCAAATATTATAGCATTTTTAGCCCAAGAATAGCTCTTTTCAACTAGCCCAAGTTTGTTAAAATCGGCTCAGCCGTTTCGAATATACAGGGTGTTTTTTACTGAAACCTTTGAATACCCCCCACCACTTTATTTTTAGAGATGCAGCAAAAATTGTCAAACAAAAAAGATTCAAATTATCCTCTACTTTAAAGATCATGTATTTTTTTGTTAGGTTAATATAGCGGAATTCACAGAAACATCACTTTCTTAGATTCAAGATTGCAGTTACGCCCCCTAGCGGCCATTTCAGAAACTTGAAAATATTTTCCAGGTTTTTCTCTTGGCCGTTTTAGTTATAACTTTTTTTTCCGCAAGCCTCTACGATGGCCACCCTGTACAGTAAGGATAGATGGACGACGCCGAGTTGTTTCTAAATAACCTGTATTTTATGGGTCTATCGTTCTTTATAACCAAGATACAGGGTGATTTATTAATTTTCCCCATTTTTTCAATTAATCATAACTTATGAACCCCCCTATACATTTTTATAATATTTGGTTCGTATGCGTAAAAAAATTATCATAACATTTGTTCATTGCACTAAATTTAAAAACAAAATTATAAAAATGAGGAAAAATGCCCATTCTGAAAAAAGCATAACTTTATTTTAAACAAAAATAATGTTGCAACAAATGCACATTTTGAAGGTTAAATATAACAGAAAATGAAAAAACTAGAAATTTCTTTATCCGCTTCTAATTTTTTTAGCTAGAGCATGATCATTTCTCGACTCTTGTGATGCATTCTTGATAATAATAATAAAATAAAGCAGTCTGTACGTATTGTTTAATTTAGTAAATAATATACTATAGGTTTGATATCCCAAATTAGCCAGATTTTAATCCAATCGATTACCATGTTTGGGGTTATTTAAAATCAAAAGTTTATTCAACTGTAGTAAACACCTTCTACGGAGTATTGAGGACAAATGCGAGGAACTGAGAAATAACCAAGCTATGATTAGAAAGTCAAGTCAATCAGTAATTTTCTCAATGCTGCTTACCAACTATCACCTCCTACTAAAGCATTCTCACCTACAGAAATTCGAAAAGAAATTAAAAATTTAAACCCTTTTAAAGCTCCAAGCTACGATCTAATTACGGGTGAAACTAACGATAATTTTCAATTCCATCCTGCGTTTATGCCATTACCCTATACAATGGAAGAATTCCCACATCAATATGATTGCGAAACCAGGTAAACCACCTACAGAGCGCAGCTCGTACCGACCTATCATGTCTAAGGTATTTGAAACACTCCTCCTGTATAGAATCCAAAATCTTGTAGATGTTGATGAACTTTTACCACAACATCAATTTGGTTTTCGTCAACACCACTCCACAATGCAGCAATGTCATCGCATCGTGAACAAGATAAGAAGCTGCTTCTGTCTTCCTCGATGTAAAGCAAGCCTTCGGTAAGATTTGGCACGATGGTCTCTTATATAAATTGAAAACGCATATGCCTAGCCACATATATATTATGCTCAAATCCTACATCAACGATCGATTTTTCCAAGTCAAAGTTAATTCCTCAACTTCAAATTATAATCCTATCCAATCTGGAGTTCCTCAAGTTAGTGTCCTTGATTCTTTTTTATATCTCCTTTTCACTGGTGATATACTTACTATAAATGATATCCTAATGGCCACATTTGCTGATGATACAGCAATTTTAACATCAGATACAGATCCCAATCAAACTCTAGAATTATTTACAACTGATGCAAACCTGGCTCGAACGTTGGAAAATTACAGTTAATGCCGACAAATCCACACAGGTTACATTTACAACAAGGAGACATGCATGCCCTCAAGTCCACATAAATAATAATCAAGTTCCACAAAAATCTGAAGTAAAGTACCTAGGACTTCATCCGGACCAAAAGCTTCCTTGGAAACACCACATAAAAGCCAAAAGAATACAGTTAAATACAAAAGTCAGACAAATGTATTGGCTACTCGGAAAAAGGTCTCAACTCTCACTTGAGAATAAAATATTGATTTACAAGATTATTCTAAAGCCTATTTGAACTCTCGAGTTGTAGTAACCCCACCAACACCAAAATACTACAAAATTTCCAGTCCAAAACTCTTAGAATGATAACTGACGCTCCATGGTACGTCTCCAACATAACCCTTTGACCTTTACGCTAACAAAACCAAAGAAAGAAATTCCGCAAATGACAGTCAAATCATAAGCGAATTGTACCAACCACCACTAGCTACTAGACGCCTTCGCAGGACCTGGCCCGAAGACCTCGGGGATTAGGTGAAGACTGGAGAACCGTCAATGGACGGTATAGTCGAACTCAATCCTTTATGAGAATGAAAAAACATATACATAAAAATAAAATAATATTTTGGCTATTTGGACCACTGTGCAAAGATTCAATAACCCACTTAGCTGGATATCGTTATAGGGGAGAATGGCGTATAATTATTAATTATGAGTTTAATATGAATTTACATTTTAATACATATTAGATTTGAATTACTAATTAAAATTTTGTCTTAAATTAATTTAACTAAACTGTGGGGTGTGAGGTTACACTCATAAGAGGCGACAATGGAAGTGTGGTTATAGTTTTTACATTTTCAATTGCAGAAACAAAATTCTCAGATGTGCAGACAGGTTACTTTGGCGGCTTGTAGATGTGCCGACAAGTGGCTTTGTCGGTATTAGCGGCATGTAGATGTGCCGACAAGTGGCTTTGTCGGTATTATCGGCATGTAGATGTGCCGACAAGTGGCTTTGACGGTATTATCGGCATGTAGAAGTGCCGACAAGTGTCTTTGTCGGTATTAGCGGCATGTAGATGTGCCGACAAGTGTCTTTGTCGGTATTATCGGCATGTAGATGTGCCGACAAGTGGCTTTGACGGTATTAGCGGCATGTAGATGTGCCGACAAGTGTCTTTGTCGGTATTATCGGCTTGTAGATGTGCCGACAAGTGGCTTTGTCGGTATCAGCGGCATGTAGATGTGCCGACAAGTGTCTTTGTCGGTATTATCGGCATGTAGATGTGCCGACAAGTGGCTTTGACGGTATTAGCGGCATGTAAATGTGCCGACAAGTGGCTTTGTCGGTATTAGCGACTTGTATAAAGCGGGATCATTTTGTTCTGCAATTAAAGTAGGAAGTAGAAGTTAGACAAATATTGTCTTCAGTAGTGAGGGCTAGAAAAATATTCATACAGTGATACACTGTGCTTGTGTTCGTACTTGATTTTTGATTTAGTGAGTAGTAGGTGGTAGGTGATTCGTGGCGTTAGTTTATTTCAATTAATATTATTCTTGGCTTCCGTGTATATACATACTTTTTTTTATTTTGAAACATTGTTACAGTGTACTTCTTATTTATTTATTCGGTGTCAATTTCAATATGTTTCGTCCTTGGGAAAATAGTTTTTTTAAGTGGATCTAAAGAATCGGAACAATCCCATTTACGTCCTACCTTAATAATTTGCCACACTTAGGAAACTTGAATATCGATGAAGATACGACAATACCTGAAGCAGAGTCTGTTAAATATCTGGGTATCATGATCGATAAACATTTACGTTGGGATTTACATGTTACTTTTGTAACCAAAAAAATCAGAGGACTCATTGGTAGATTTAGATTCTTGGATATTCATCGCCTAAAAACAGTATACTATGCACTCATCCAATCTCACTTGTCATATGGTATTATGGGTTGGGGGGGAGTTCTCGACTGTCATCTGGAAAGATTAAATGTTGCACAAAAATGGGGTTTGAAGATTATTTACAATAAAAAACTCACCTTTTCCAGCGATGAACTATTTCTAATTAGCAAAATTCTAGATTTAAGACAATTATACTGTCAGAAAATAATAATTAATATTAACAATTCCAAAATTGCATTAGAACCCACAGACCACAACTATGTCACTCGTAATAAAAACACGACTGTAAAAGTACCTAGGTGCGATAAGAATGTTGGACAAAGAAGTTTACTGTATTTGGGCCCAAAATTATATAACCACCTTCCTCCACAACTTAAATCTGTAACCAACATAAACTCTTTTAAATATATGGTTAAATCGTGGATTCTAAACACAGAAAGAGTATTCTTCAGTAATTTTGTTAACAATAGAATGATTTAAACAAAAAACAATCATAATTTCCAGATTTTGACAACATCTCCTAAAAAATGTCACACATCCCGATTATGTAAATATTTCCCGATTATGTCAAATATATCCTGATTGTGTCAAATATATCCCGATTATGTCAAATATACCCTGATTGTAAAATATATTATGAAATGGACACTAATTCCCTACTTTATCATTAAATATATATTTTTGTTGTGATAGTGTTATGTATTTGTAGTTGTAAACTCTCACGCACAAGCAATTACTTGCTTCTGTGAGTATCTATGTTTATTCATTTATGTTATTAATATCTGGTCACCGAGCTTCGCTCTTAATATTCAAATCTACATTTTTAAGCAGCCCAATGAGTATATAATTTAAGTATATTTATAACATGACAAATTATTAATTAATTCGCGAAAATCACGGAGTGGGCGACATCTACTTGAACTACTGATAGGGAGATAAATAAAAAGTTGATTGGCGATTGGCTTGAAAGTAGGCGGGAAAATTAAAAAAGCTGTCAGTGTTAATTTTCAATTAGCTGCAGATGTTGTTGACGTTTATCAACTGCTTGTCACAGAGGTTAGTTAAATGCATTAAAGTTGCCTAGTTTCTGGGGATTTCACCCTTTTAGGGCAACTTCTACTGACGCTTGATCTTCGCGAATTGTTACGGTGGACAGGCCCCGTTTCCGGGACGTGCAACAGCAGCGTGTAGGGCACACGTCCCGTCAACAGAAGATCGCTCAGCTCACTCTATTTATCACTATATAAGAAAAACTCTATGTTCAATTGATTTTATTATTTTTTGATCTGCAGTGAAGGAAAATTATAGGTCTGATATTCATACTTGGGTAAAAACCTCCACAAATACCTGTGACCAGACTCTCGAGGTGTGGCAGATATTGATATCATATTTTTTCAAAAATTCTTTCTCTCTCTCTCTCTCTCTCTCTCTCTCTCTCTCTCTGATCATGAAAACTTAAATATTAAAACTGTCCGCATAATAAAATAGTAGCCGTAAGGGGTAGTCTCACATTATCGGGGAAGGGAAGACAGGTGTCCATTTTAACAGTGTTACTCAATGTTCCTATAAATATTTACCTAAACCCATGATTTCTGAAATTGAATTGGCAACGTTGTATTTTCAACTTTGAATTAATAAGATGGCTGTCATTTGACAAGCAAATTATTTATGTCCGTCAAATGAACCTTTCCTTTTTTATATAAAGCGACAAATTTAAAATTGAATTCTTTCTGATTAAAACGCCAGAAATTAAATAAAGTCAAACCTTTTTACTACTATACTATACAGAAGAAAGGAGTGCAGTATTTAATTTGCAGAACGTAGTACAGGTTCAAGAGGTAGAAATTTTATTTTTACCTCATCCTTCAATGCTTATTTGTAGTTAAAATTTAAATTTTAATACATCTGATCGGCCTAATATAGTTTTTGTCTAGATTCTTGTTTCCATGGTTTTTACTGTAATAAATTTGTTCTTTTGACAGATAAGTCAGACTTTATTTATTCATAGCCGTATCGTATGTATTTTAATTGATTCAGAATTTTGTATTAATATATATTTCAAAATGGCTTCATTCTAAAAATATTATCAGTCCTCCTAAATTCTTGAAGGCAGAATTATTAGTAATAGCAAGGCAACATAAAAACAAATTCAAAAAATATATTATGGATGAGATGGCCAGAGAAAAAGGAATTAAAATTCTCAGATTTCCTCCGAACCACGCAGAGTTAAATTCCATTGAACTGATCTGGTCTCAATTATTAAAAGGTTATGTTTCTCAAAACAATAAAACATTTAAATTTCCTGATGTGCGAAATTTGTTTTTGAAGGCAGTTTCAGATGTAAATAGAGAACATTGGGGAAAATGCATTGATCATGTTTAAAAATGTGGAAAATTCATTTAGGAAAGTGGATATATCAATGGATAATTTAATAGAACCGATAATAATAAACATCAGAAAAGACAATTATAGTGATGCCAGTAGTTTTAGTGAAGACAGTGACTTTTAAAGATAGTTCTTGAACTAACTTTTTTTTAATCTTTGAGTTTAGGTAATTTATCCAATAAATAACAAGGAGGATTATATGTTGGGATTAAATTAAATCTCTTGGCATTAAAAGTAACGCTTCAGTATTACTTTTAATGCCAAGAGATTTAATTTAATCCCAACATATAATCCTCCTTGTTATTTATTGGATAAATTTAATTCGTTCAATGTTAAAGTGTCGGATGCATAAAGTTTATTTTTATTTTTTGTAAATAATATAACTTCAAAATTTAATCTACGAAGTGCGTATATATATTTGATATGCTGTCACCTTATTTATATTATAGAAACTTATTTTGCAAAGTACGCCTATGGAATGTGACGTTATATCCCCACTTTGACTGTACTCATCTATCCTTTATAGTATATATTACTATAGAAACAAATTATTATTATGTGCCGTTGCTAGGAAATAAAACTAAAAGCTTAACTTTTCTTGTAAATATCTCGGAAGATCGAATTTTCACAGACATGGGACCTACATTTTTCGCCGATTTAGATAGGAATTAGTCTACCCTGAAAGTTTCATTGAATTCTGACGAGTGGATTTCGAGATCCTCTGGACACACACACACACACACACACACATACAAACCTTGCTCGTTTAATAGTATTTGATTATTATTATTATTATTATTATTATTATTATTATTATTACATATTGTTGTTCATTGAATCGTAATAAACATTATTATTATTATTATTATTATTAATCACTAAATGATATTCCAATGGATTATGTGGTATCAGGTTGTAGTCCCAAAGATTCCTGGCATCAAAAAGGGGCCACGAGGTATTGCGCCTTCCGCCCTATTTTTGTGTATTTAACCCCATAGAATTAACTTGGGGACAACTTAAAAAAAGAATAAGGCATCATAACGTGTTTCCCAAATTTGATGGGTTGATAACAAATTTGGTTAAAGAAGAAATTAACAAAATCAAACATGCCATCAAAGAAGAAAATTCTTATATAACGAGTCCGACCAAATTTATTATCAATGTTGATAACAGTGATTCCGATGGTGAGGGTTGAGATAGGGTAGGTAAGCTTAATTAATTTATAATATTTATGACTTTATTCACCGTGTTTTTAATTTTAGAATTAAAATTTGAGACAAAATTTTAATTAGCAACGTTTCTGAATATCACAAGAGATCAGAAAATGAAGCTATAGGCCAGGTGGAGTGGTCAACCTTTATTCAAATCTAATATGCGTTATAGAAATTAAAATGTAAATTCATATTAAAGAAGTTAATCAATATAGAAATTACCCCTAACGATCTCCAGTAACTTGGTTATTGAATCTTTGCACAGTGGTCCTAATAGACAAATATTTTTTGTGTCTAATTCTTTCGTTTAAAGTAATACAATTTGTTGCAACATTATTTTTGTGTAAAATAAAGTTATGCTTTTTTCTGAATGTGCATTTTTCCTCATTTTTATAATTTTTTTACGCAAACAGGGTGTTTGAAAGTTGGTCATTAATAATAATAATTTGTCCCAAATACGGACCTGTCCTCTCGTTTTTCAATAAGGTTGGGATCCAGAAAAGTACCATTTGGGGAAGAAAATTTATTTTTTTTTTAAATTTTGTGCCACCTCATTATAGAAACATCTAGATTTGACTTAAGTTAATAAGTAAAAAAGGTGTATGGGGAAACACCAAATACATTTAGTCTTACTTATTTTTTTGTGCTCTTTCCAAATTTGTAAATAAAATTTTAAAATATGGATATACAGGGTGTTGTCGACTCGAAACCTACTTATTAATTTTTTTAAGGCCGGACGGGGAATAAGACCTTTTTTTATTATGTTAATCGACGCCACTGTGGACAAAGAACATGCAAATATTATAAAAATGTATAGGGTTGTTCATAAGTTCTGATTAATTGAAAAAATGGGGAAAATTAATAAATCACCCTGTATCTTGGTTATGAAATATAGGTTATTTAGAAGCACCTCGGTGTCCTCCAGTAAGGGTAGATACTTTATGCGCATTTCCCAATGAATCGCCCTGTATAACGGGAGTATTTTTTTTTTAATTTCGGCATTATATTTCGGTTTCCCCTTCAGTGTATATTTTTTAATTCTAATAGTTTCTTCTTCTTTAAATTATCTTATCCGATAAATTGATAAAATTTTAAAAATCAATTAATGAATCTAACATAAATCTCTTTTCTAGCATAAGTAATTATCGGCAACAACTAGTTGTCTGGAGGAATGCGTAAAAATATTTATTGTAGGGTTCTGTAATGTAGATGTATAAACAAGTGACAAGGAGACTTGATTTATATCCTTAATATCCTGAAGGGAAATTTAATTCGCGTCTTAAAGATTTCTAAAATTAAAAAGATCGTAATATAAATGACAGTGTTATGACGTGCCGAGTTTTTAACTTTCATTATTAAAAAATATTATTTCTGAATCTGCATTTCAATGTGCTCCAGGCTCGAACTTGGACTTACATGAAAAATTAAATTAGTGCTTTGCCTGTCATGAAATTTTTATTAAAATAACAAAAAAATTTAAGTAGTTAATTCCTTATGTTCCGTTTTTATGAAATTTCTGACTGAAAATGAAATTGTGTGATCCAAACAGATAAAATTTATATACACGGTGTTATGCAAAATTAAGTCTTGCCACTTGGAAAAGTTACCAATTTATTGTTAGAAGATTGTCGCTGACTTTTTATTTTTTTATTTACTTGAGATTTTAAAACCCTTTGAACATATATATCGCAAACAAATTTCTAAACTGTCTGCTGGTTCAAATTAAACCCATTTTGTACAGAATATTTCAAATTCAGTCTCTCTAAGGCACCTGCTAACAATAGTGATAATAAAGGTAAGAACTTATTTCTAAATATATTAGTTATAAGAATATGGCCAAAATCATCGTCAATATTTTATCGGTTCACATATGTCCCATTAGACTTAAACTTCGGGTTATATTTATCCCAATGGGCATTTTTATTTAAGATGAGCAAAAAATCGCTTTCTACAAAAGAACTAGAGGAAGAACAAAAATTGTTTGACAGTGACAAATAATCGTAAATTGATCCTTTTGAGATACCATTTGAAAGCTATTTAGTTTTTAGATTATTTTTCATCATTTTTATGAGTTATACTATACTATATTAGGCCATACTAATGATGTTTTGGTTCTCTCTTTTTATTTCTGTGATTTAGAAAGAGAGAGAGTGAACCAAAGGATGGGCAGCTAAGTATAATAATAATAATAAATTGCCTTTATTTGCCTGTAAAATTACAAACAATGAGTAGGTACAAGAGGCGAAGTCTAGCTAGAGCTACTCTACTTAACCTCAAGTTTACTCAGATGGTAATAAAATACAAAATTAGTAAAACTCAGACACATTTAAAATATTCACTAAAATTTTACATCACAAATATAAAAAAATGATCAAAATTACTTCACAAATATCATAAAATGAACAAAATTACTGACGCTGTAGTACAATTTGTTTATAATTTTTTTTTAAAAAAACTCAGAGAATTAACTCTTAGACTATGTGAAATACTGTTAAAAACTAAAACTGAATTATAAGTAAATGACCTTTTAAAAATTGAAAACCTATATCGTGGTAACATGACACTATGCGGATATCTCAGAGACAGACTATGAGCTTCTCCACGAAAAACTAATTTTTTCCTCAAATAAATAGGATTCGACGTCAAAATAATTCGGTATATCAAAGAGGCAAGGTGGTAGTTATATAGGTTATTTATGTTCAACCATCCAAGTTGTTTTAGCTTACTTGATACATGGTCATATTTTCTTGTGCCAAAGACAAAACGGCAACAATTATTTTGAATTTTTTGTAATCGAAATTTAGTAACTTGATCTAAGCAAGGATAAAAAACCAAAAGCACATAATTAAGAATTGACATCACCATGGTTTCACAAAGTAATTTTCGTAACGTAAAGTTTAAAATAACCCGTTTATTTCATGAAGGCAATTACCGATCGTTCATAGTTCTTGTTCTTGACTTATGGTGCTTAAGAGCCAAAGTCAAAATCCCCAATTTTACCCAATTTATTACTTCACCCGCAAGATGGTCTGAAATTCTCGCATTTCGGGTAAAATACCCGCAATCGGCAACACTGTTTGAGACACCGAGTTCTAAAAATATAAATTCAATAGTGCAGAGTCCAGAGAATTTCATTCACAGAATGAATTCTGTAAAGCAGTAATTTTCACAATGTATTTTCACATTGGCGATATTTTTCACATACATTATTCTGCGAATAATTTTACAATTTACTCTTAAGGAATATATAATGTAAAATGAAGGTTACATAGTATATTTTGTGAAAATTACCATACTTATCAAGTTTTTTCAAAAGTATGTCCCATTCAAAATGGCGGTTTTTGGGGGAACACAAATAATACTATTTCCAATCAGTAAATGAAAACTCCAACCTAAATCCTAAATTGTTTTCATCCCAATCATTTTCCCTAAGGTGCGCCAATGTCAGAACATAGACTTTAAGGTTATGTCGATGAATATGACAAACACCATGCGCATGCCTTACGGGCACCAGTCATCCTCGTACTTGATCAAGTAGCCGTCTAGTTTAAGGTTATGTCGGTGGCTCGGAGTAATAAAAGTTGTATGATGCATGAGATTAGAGATTAACGTTTGTTTTTGTTTTTAATAACATTACATATTACATACAATTTCTTGTTCATATTATTATCTTGTCTAAGATAATTGTAAGGAAAGAGATCTGAAGAGCGAAAAAAGATTTACAATATTTTGCTCCGTGCAGCAAACGAACGAACCTACAATTCAGATGTAACTGCAATTCGAGGTTCCATTGTGCACAACTCACACACCGATGCCAAATCTAATTTCGATGAACGTGACGTAACAAACACATGTTTTTCCAGATTATTTAGCTATCAGAGAATTCAAAAAACAACATTCTCAGTGATATTAGCACATATACTTTCTAATTACAGTGTTCCCTCATAGTTCATGGAAAGGTCCATTGGGGTGCGACTCTATCTCTGTCTAATTTCGTTTGTGTTGTCTGACCTTCCTATCTGTAACTCTCTAATCTGTGCTAGCGACTTGAAATTTGGACACAGTACTTGGGTCATGACTACATATGAGAAAAATCAAATGCCTAAGTCACTAAAAACGGGAATACGGCACCAGGTGCTTTCGCTCCGTGGCGAAATACCGTAATACCTTCAAATTGCAATATCTCGAGAACTGTCCAATTTCGGTGATCAAAACGTTCAGCATCATCGGTGTCCGGCCGCGTTTAAAATCAGCAAACCGGAACTGTACTGTTGCTTCACTTGAACAATATTTGTTCCCATTATCTTGAAAATTACAAAAGTAGTGCCACTAAAACCACTGTAACTTATTGACTAAGCGTCAGATGGTTAGGAAATTTTGACACCATTCATACTTATTCATATTTAAACAAAGATTCTTCTTCGTTTTCTTATTGAGTGACTGGGTATATATACCTACTATATATTGTAATAATATTTCAATTATTATTACTTTATAATTTTAATTTTTATTTAATTTATTATAAAATTTTTATAATTTTGACTTTGATTTAATTTACTTTTAAATAAATGTATTTTGTTAATTTGTAAATTTAATTTGTTATCTAATTTTTAAATAATTTGTTGATATCGCCACGACTATGCTCAAATTGATGGTATATGTCTTTAAATCCTTTTTATCTCAGGGATTATTTAATTGTGAGTTGAAGTTCTTAGAGTTTCCTTTTAATCTATGCTACTGATAGTTTCTGTACTTTGCAAGAAAAAAAAATGTTGTTTCAACAATTAAATGAATTTATTTTGTAAGAAAATATAGAAAAACATGTACAAAGATCACATTCATTCTATGATACTTTATTTCTAATAATGATTTGAATTTTGCCGCAATAAAATCTTTAAAACTAAAGTTGGCACACCGTTTTTCAAAAGACACATGTCCCACACTTTATTATTAGTATGAAGCACGTTGTAAGGGAAATGGTGAGTTTATACCTTCAACTATTTGTGATTGTTCTTCTTCCAACTCGTACAACCAGTGATATATTGTAACTAGACTTCTAGTGATGTGATATTTCCAATTTTGTTGATTCTTCGGGTGATATATGCTCGGTTGAGCAAGTTATTCAGGACACAATCCTCAGGATGCATACAAAATAAGACCAATACTTTCCAGGCAAGTTGTTTGTTTAAGTAATATTTGAGATTATGCACTTACTAATTATTATACATAGTCGCAGTCTGCAAACAGGAAGATTTGAAGGAATACTCTGTGCTAGAGGCCCTCAATATCATAGAACAGTGGTGCAAAGACCACTCACTGTCAATAAACCCAAAAAAGACAGAGATGGTTCTTTTCACGAATAAAAGGAAGCTTGCAAACATCGAGGCCCCAAAGCTCCTAAATACTAAATTGAACTTTTCTGCAAAAGTGAAATATTTGGGGGTCACCTTTGACAGCAAGTTAACATGGAACTCTCACCTAGAAAACAGAGTCAAAAGAGCATACATATCTTATGAATAGTGCCGTAGAACCATTGGCCGCACCTGGGGAATGTCACCCAAGGTTACGGCCTGGATCTACACTGCTATCATAAGACCTATGCTAACGTACGGTGCGATTGCCTGGGGAGTCAAAACTAGCCAGCGGACAGTCGTACGCAAATTGGATCAAATCCAAAGAATAGCAGGCCTCAACATAACGGGGGGCATGAGAACCACACCAACTAGAGCAATGGAGGTGATCCTTGGTCTCACCCCCCTTGATATATTTATTAAGGAGGCTGTAGTGATGACCATGATACGGCTACGCTCTACAGGTATACAACCTGACGTAGGATCTGGTCAGTCGAGGTGTAACTTGTGACACGAGGTCCTTGGAGAGGTCCCACTGCTACAAGCCAACACAGATTCGATTGCACCAAGATATGCCTTTTACAGAACCTACAGGGTAATAACAAAAAACGTACAAGAGGCTACATTGGCAGCAGGTGCCTTGTGCATCTACACCGATGGGTCTAAAACAAATGAGGGGTCAGGCTGTGGAATTTATTCCAGATCCCTGAATCTCAATATAAAATGGGCAATGGGTTCTAATGCCAGTGTAGCTCAAACAGAGCTCACTGCTATCTCAATCGCCGCAAAAGAGACTACCAGTAGGAACATTACTGGTAATAATATTTACATCCTCACGGACAGCAGACAGGCACTACTAGCTCTGGATAGACCACGGATTACATCAGACTAGAATGTCACCAGGCCCTGATCGAAGCTTGCAACAAAACGTGGTCATGTTAGCTTGGATCAAAGGTCATGGAAAATCAAAAGGCAACCGTGCAGCTGACTCTCTAGCTAAGAAAGCAGCCTCCCAAAAACTTTTGGGACCTGGCACTTTCATAAGCTTATCGGCATCAGCTGTGGCTGACCTACTGAAGAAACACTCCCTTGACAAGTTTAAGGGTAGATGGGACGACGAAACAGGTATCCACAGGTATCCTGACTGGCCACTGTCATCTACGAAAACACTTCTACAGGATGGGGTTATCTGAAACTCCACTGTGTAGAGGATGTGAACAGGAAGACGAGACTGTCGAACACATTCTTTGCGAATGCCCGACACTCTCACAAATGAGACATTTTCTTTTCGGCGAGCGGTGGCTAACACATGCCAACATGAGGGAGCTACCTTCAGGCGACGTCATCGCCTACTTTAAACAAGTAGGCTGGCTGACGAGCTAGAAGGAAGGCTCAACCTCAGAAGGACGCACAATGGGCCAAATGTGGCCTACGTGCTGTGGGGTGACCCACCCTTCTAGATTTACAGATACAGATACATAGTCGCAGTTATAATTAGATCTCCAGAATATAAATACTTTTTACTTTATTAACTTTTTCTTTTAAAATTTCAATAAATAATTTCTTAAATTTTTTTTTATCCCAGCCTTTTTTACCATTTTCTAACTAACTACTCTCTTTTAAAACTTTCTTAATTTTGTAATTTTTTTAAATAAATAATCTTAAAATTTTCTACCATTTTTCAAACTTACTCCCTTCTTTTTTTCTGTTGCTATGTTACCTTATAAAGTAAAACAAAACAAATTATTTCTGAATTCATTCTAATTATTTCAAATTTTTGATTCTATGATATTTTATTATCAATTTTATGTGTTTTGATGTTTATAATTTTTATTTTATTTTATTTTTATACATTTCGTTAATTAATAATTTAGTTACCAATGTTGGTGACTCTGGAACAGTTGTCACAACTTCTTATTTCATTTTGTTATACAGACTGCCCTGATATTTTATTTTGTCATATAGATTATCCCGAAATTAAATTGTTGGTAAAATTTTGAATTTTGAATATTATTTAATTTTGATTTTAATTTTTAGATTAATATCAGAGCTCTTCAAAAGGATTTTCACTGTACTATTGATCTCACATTAAATCATTCCCTGTGGTAAGTTAACTTTTATCTTTATTAATAAAATAACATTTTGTTTATTCTTTTAAATTTTATTTTAATAATACTATTTCTTTATTTTTAGATGATGTTTCATTTAATATTTAACCCGACAAGATATTTTTTTAAGAAGAGATATTGGATTGGGCATAGTCTGGATATTATTAACTTAACAATATATTAAATCCCTTATAAGCCTAAAGTTTTGTTTTCTTTGAGATAATTCTTTTTACCCAATCTACTGAAACTTTGGAGACATATCGATATCAACTTTTTGCATTCGAAAGAGTCCACTACTAAAACCGTATAATTTGTGGGTAGGTAATTCCCCGAGGAAACATTAACTTTAATGGCTACGAACGGGCAATAAATGTTCAACGTTCAAGACATTTATTTTCGAAAACGTGAACAAAGTTACACCAAAAGTCGGACACATTTGCAATGATTTGTGGATTAACATTATAAAGGATAATCATAGGCTATTAGTAGAGGTACGTTTATTAATGGTTTTTTTTTACAAATTCAGAACTCGGATAATCTTAGTGCAATTTAATTGCAAACTTGCATATACCGTATAAAAACATGCACCAGGCAGAATTATTGAATCAAAATAAAAATAAAACACCCAGTTATATAATCTCAATGAGTTTATGACTTAAAAAATAGATATATTGTGTTTTATTTTGATAATTTCAGATGATGTTAGAATATACAGGATCTTTTCCTAGGTACAATCTTGTTTATTATTGTTCTTGTCGTTTAATTTTATTGTCCTTAGTTCTCGTTTAACAAATATGCCTTACAAATTTATACTGTATTTGAAAATCAAGAGAGAGTAAATTCCCAGAAATGTTTTGCAGTTATCAGTGTTAAAGGCAGTAAACCATAGACGTGCGTTTTCAAAATTAAATTAATATGGAAATAGAAATATTTAATTTGTTTTAGTTATTTATACCTAGATTACCAATTTTAGATAGATAAACATAATTCGTAAGTAGTAATTTAATTTGGGTAAAATGAAGAAAAAGTCAATATTATTTTAGGCATTTTGTTTTAGGCATATGTTTATTTACAAAATATGTATATAATATGTACAGATAATTACAATTATTTATAAATTAATATGAGGAGCTAAAAAAACAATTAAGTAGGTATATGAGAAAAAAAACCAACCGCAAGGATAAAATTTGACGAGCAACATGCAAAAAATACGACAATATTAAATCTTAAAAAATAAAAATCTAAAAATAAAATTAAAGTACATAAATTAATAATTTTAAAGTTATGGTTCCTCGCACTCTGTGTCAGAAGATTCACCATCTGATTCTAGAGAAATTACCATGGGCTCTATAGTAATATCAATTATGTTATCTAGCTCCCACATTTTTTTTTCTATTTCTGTAACGTGTCTAATACATTTTTGCCAATTTTCACTTGTTACTTCAGATATTGCCTTATTGAAGAGATTTAAAAGTAATGTTATTTCTGGCAACATAACCTTTAACTTGAGCCCATATTAATTCTATCGGATTCAGCTCACAATGGTAGGGTGGTAAACGAAGGATTTCAATTTCTCGTTTTTTGGCTATCTCCTCAATATTATATTTTTTATAATTTTGCTTATGTTTTTTAGCAATAGTTAACAATTCTGCCCTCAGCATTGTATTGTCAAAGGCTAAATTTTTAGAAGATAACCATTTTGCAATTTCACCCTTTTTCCATTTAGTGGTTGGTAAAGGTTCAAGTAATCTGGAGTGGTAACTTGCATTGTCCATTACAATAACCGATCCTTTTGGTATGAATTGAATCATCTGTTCAAAATATTCCTCAAACACGTCTCCATTCATTTCTTCGTGATAATCAACGGTTTTTTTTGATTCAAATAAGAGTAAACCATTCTCAAAAAAACCGTTTGTACTGCCTATATGACAAATAATTAATCTTTTACCTTTTCCTATAGGTTCCTTAAAACCAGTAGTATATCCTTCTAGAAAAGCTTGATGGGATGATTTTATATTTTTGTCTTTCCAAACTCTTCCTACACAATGTCCTTCATTAACCCATGTTTCATCTAAATAATAAATGTTTTTATTTTGAGCTTTAACTTGTTGTATTCTTCTGAGGTACTGTCTTCTCCAACATACAATTTCTTCAGAATCAATTAGCATTGAGTGTCTGCCCATTTTTTCAAATTTAAAGTTTAACTCATGTAACACTTTCCATAGTTTATCCCGGCTTATTGTGGGTAAATCAACATTATTCGTAATGGCTTGCAAAACTTTATCTAAAGTTGGTATTTGCTTGTTTATAAAAAATGAGTGAACAAGCTTACGAATAGCATTTTTAAAAAACTCGTCCACGTTGACTTTTAATAGTTTTGGTCTACCTGGTTTCGGCTTTGGTGATTTTTCCTCCTTTAGAACTCTATATATTGTAGATTTTCCATATCCCATTGCCTTAGATGTTGTTTCAACTACACTGTCAATAGTGTTTGAGGGATTTTGATGTTTAAAATAGTGGTACACATTCACTACAGCACTCTTTTCATTGAGCGATAAATGGTCTAGTTTTAATTTTTTCACTGGCGTATACTCACAAACTGCTTCCATTTTTAGTCACTACTATTTGTCACGTTTATCGAAAATCAAATAACTGCATTTCTAGAAACTATTTAAGTCAAAATATCTGTCATTAGAAGCTGTTGCCATTCGGAGGTCGTTAAATAACAATTATCCCTTTCTATTCTGGTTACGCCTATGACGCACGTTAATCCTCTTAGGCCTACTGTAGTAACAATAAAAGATCATAAAATAATGTGATAGTCCAAGAAATTTAATAAATTTTGTATTGAAATTAACAAAAACAATTTAGAATGCATTACAAATATTGAAGTTTTACCGCACGTACTGTACTATAGTTTACTTTTTATTCTGGGAATTTACTCTCTCTTGATTTTCAAATACAGTATAGACATGAGAAATATGCCGATATAGTTTTTGTCTACGATTTTTGCAATGGAAACTGCCGAAGGGCAGTAAGGGAATATTTAAGACGATTTCCGGATCGAAGAATTCCTTTGCAACATTTTCAACAGTTTTTCGTTATTTTCGTGAAAATGGAAAATTTCCTACAGCAGCACTAAATGGCCATCCTGAAAGGCAGCAACCAAATATAGAGGATATTTTGGAATTAGTGGAAAATAATCCGAAATTAAGTACAAGACGCATTGGATACGCTTTAAATTTGTCTCACACCAGTGTTTGGAAGAAATTAAAAAAATTTCCAGATATTGAGACAAATAATTACCGATGGCGGCGCCACAGTCACAGTCGTCGACCAGCTGTTCATTAAGTGCATTAAGTTATACTGGGTGAATGGTTTATTTGTAGTATTTTAAGACTTTTTGTGATTGTTTGAGGTTTTTGATTTGGAAATTACCATAATATACCTGTACATGTAAGTATTTAGACTCAATTGAACCTGTTTTTTATGTTGTTATTCTAAAATTGAGGATATTTATTTAGTATATCTTACGTTTTTCAGAAATTTATTGTTTACTTCTGTTTCTGTGTGCTTTTTTTGTGTTTCAGGATGAATATAGCCTAGAGGTATTATCATCTTCACCTAAAGCTAAATCATATGCCAAAGAAACATACAACAGTTTTCTGCTGATTTTATTTCAATTTTTTCAGGATAATAATTGTAATTGTAAAAGTGATTTAAATAAAAAATGATTTCTAAGAACCTACTTTTGATTGATTTATGGTAAAATATATCCTATTCATTGTTTCAAAATTATTTTTTTAAATCAATATCAAATTAAAATATTAAAAATTAAGAAAATTTTTTCTTGGCTTAAAACACTTCATAGGACATCAAATGTATCTGTTGCAAAACTTTTTGTTTTGTTTATCTACTTTGTTTTTTTTCAAAATAAACACAAAATGTATATTTTTTAATCCTTTATTTTAACATAAGTTCAAAGCTAACTTTGAATTATTCAGTTTTAGTAGTATTTAACATTTTATTATAATAATTCATTACTAATTGTAACTGTATAATTATTGAAAACAGGTGTTGTACAAGAGGGGAATATAATAATGGTATTTTTAAAATTATGATGTGACAAAGGTTTTAGTTTACTGAATATTACCTTTAGAAAAATGATAAGTTGAAATATCAGCAATGATGTGCACACCTAATTAGATTTTAAGTTTACATATATAAAAGTACAACTTTACACAGTTTGTAAGGACAAGTTTACTTAGTTTATAGGCAACACTTTGCTGTCTTCTAACTAACCATCATTCCTTGCACATTTAATGGTTTTAACATCAAGTGGCTTACTGGGCAAATGATGTGATGGCACACACTTTTTGCACTACTTGGGTGCTATTTTGTTTGAAATAATTCCTAAAAACATTTCAGTAGTAATCAAGAAATAATCTCAGAAATGCTAATCTTTATCTTACCTGATTTTGTAATATAATCTTCAGATTTAAAATTGATTACACTTTTCCCGGAATTTACGACGATCAACTTCCTCCATGACACCTTTTTTGTTGCTTCTTGGGTGGATCATAATGGAAGTGTAATTCCGGATTTTTAGATTTCCTAGAGGTATACCCATAAACGCAATAGTTTGTATTATTTTTATTGGGCATTTTTAACGTTTAACTAACAAATAACAGCAAAATACACGAAGCACAAAATCAAAACACACGTTCGACTTGCAGGTAAACAAACAAAATTATGCTTTTCGTGAAGGTTCAAATTAATACCGGTGGTGTCGCTTCAAAGTTGTGCTCGTCTCAATAGTGTTTTTAATTTACGAAATAGCCATATTTGGGCGGACGAAAACCCCCACGCTACTAGACAGTCCCAGTCACAGCATAAATTTTCCATAAATATTTGGTGTGGAGTTTTAAATAATAATTTGATTGGACCATATGTACTTCCAAATACATTAACTGGTGAAGAATATCTAAATTTCATACAAAATGTTATACCTGTTTCAAGGGCGGATTTAGCTTTTTTTATGGGAGGGGTAATACTTACGAAGCAGTCCAAGAAAGCTACTAAATTTTTTTGTAATATCGAGTAGAAACTAGTAACTGATCAGATCAACTTAATTTTTTTTAAAAATTGCTAGTAAATGTGTCCAGAAGTAGAAAACTTTCGTTAGTTGCGTTTTGAGTGGGGGCAGGTGGGAGTGTGAAAATAAAATTTCGTAATTGATAAATTACCTTTTTTAATGAATTAATATTCCCTCCCGAGTTATAGTGCGCAGAAAATTACGATTTTCACCACAGTAATCGAACATTTCTAAAAAAAATGTATTTTTTGCCCGTAACTTTTTTTTGGCTGATAATATTAAATAATGTACAATAATCCATTTTAAAGCTTAGGATATCGCCGAAATATCATGTTATGACATTGGAATGACCGTTTTTTCAATATTTGACCCGAAAAAATGACATTGACGGTTATAAATGCAAAGATAAAGAAAAATGGTAATTATTCGGAAGAACATTTGCTCAAAGACTTGTCTCTTTAATTTTTTTCAAAAATCAATACTTTTCACGGTATTGACCAAAAATTGAAAATGTCATAAAAAACAAAAATTTAGCTCAACTTTAACAGACCAAAACCTAAAAAATAATTATCCATACGGCTAAAAATTACTAGACAATTGTAAAAACATATGTTACGACTTTCTGCAAAACGATTTTTTTGTCAAATACCACAATCTAGATGGCGTTAAAAAATGGCGTAAAAAAATTGAAAAAAAATTATTTTGTCCATAACTTTTTCTCTGCTTATGTTAAACGGTTCTGGATGGTCTTAAAATGTTCCCAATGATGTTCTCTCATTAAGATGTTATATACATTTTTTGTGGAAGTCATAATTTTTCAGATATTTACGCTAGAACAGCGGTTCTCAAACTTTTCAAATTTTGTACCACATAAATATGAAACAAAAATATATGTACCACCATAAAAGCATTTCGCCGTTAAAAATCAATGTGTCGCGAAATTGTTCGAAGTTTTTGGAAAAGTCCTGATTTCAATATTAAAGCTAGAGCCGTTAAAGTCAAAAACTTGAAGGAAAATATGTGTTTCTGAAAACAAAATGTTAAATGTTAAATTGTACCACTAAAACATTGTAATGTACAACCAGTGGTACATGTACCACAGTTTGAGAAGCCCTGCGCTAGAACGATCCAGTTTCTTTCGTATTAATCGTAGAAAAATAAAAAAAAAACATTTTATTTGTTAGCTCAAGGCCATAAAATTAGTTAATATCAATTTTTACGTAATAATATCAGATTTTCGGTTATATTTAAAAAAAACTAGAAATGTACGATTTTTATGGCCAAAATCGTAATTTTCTACGCCCTATAACTCGGGAGGGGTTTATTTTCATGAAAAATTGTATTTAACATTAATTCATTAACACTATCGAAAGTTTTCTACTTCTGAACTAAACACCTTTCCTAACAATTTGCAAAAAATTTCAAGTCGATCTGTTTCTGCTCAATGATTTTACTTCATTTCTTGGACTAAAGACATGTTTAAAAAAAAACTTTATTAATACTAAATTATAATCCCAAAGAGACTAGGGAATTACCCTCCGTACCCCCCCGTAAATCCGCCCTTGACCTGTTTTGCTACAAAATGAAAATATTGAAGATATGTATTTTCAACACGACGGTGTTTCATGCGTTTGTATTGGAAAAATATGTTAAATAATCGATTCAACGCACTGAATTTGTTTGTCTTGGGAGTGAGTATCCCAATATATATTTCTTTTTAAAAAAATGTGAAAAATATTTTTTCCATTTTTGGTAGTAAAATGGGATGTGCATTTAAATAAAATATTTAATCCTAATTAATTTTTCCCCTCTTTTAGACTAAGTTATCCATTTTTTAAAATTCCATATACAGGGTGTTGTTCTAAAGCAAAATGATTTTGATAACTTTTTTAAAGATGGACCTGGATTTTTAAATTTCTTACTACGGTATTGATTGTCCTTGTAAAGGAGAATATTCATGCCAAATTTCATAGAATATACAGCGACTAAAAGAAATGACCAAAATAATAATAGTAAAACCGAGATAGACCCAAACTATATGGGTATTTCTGAACCCTCTAAGTGTCCTTTATTAGCAGTTAACGTACGTCAGTTTAAGTACGAAACACCCTGTATAAGCTATAAGGAATCGATTTTTTGCATTTTTTTACGTCAAATAGACTTCGACAATTACTCGAGAATTATTCATAACAATTGTTATGATATTTGATGTTTATTTATGAGTGGTACTGCTAACTTAATATTAAGTTAGAAGAGCCAACCCATATAAAAAACTAAGAGCGCGACAATTTTATTTCGTTCACGACAAATTCTCGACAATTATTCGATAATTACTGGAATAGGTTTCATCGATTTGTTCTGCTAAGTTTATAGGGGTCGTTACAAGAAACTTATAAATTGAAAACTGATTTTTACAAATTAAAATTTTATTTTAATCCAATCTTATAATTTGAAAGTAAACTTACATATAACTACTGCAAATGAAAAAATTCAAACTACAAAAAATATTTATTTTGCATGTTGTTTGTTCATTTACCAAAATTTAAAGAAATATTAACTTGCAACTTGCAAGTATGTAAATTATATGTCAAAAATGTTGTAACTCTAGTAAATACAAATAATTTTATTTCGATTTTATCACTACGCACCGGTTGTAAACAAACCCACGTGACAGTTACACCAAATATGTTCCTACCAACTAAAATAATAAATTCACTTACCGTCTTAATTTTGGAGCAGAATGTACTATACATACACAACACAAAATGAGTGTTTTTAACTAATTCACTAAAACACAGAGCAATTATATTAATTACGCAAAGTCAATGGCGTCTAATTTTAAATTAAACAAGTCCAAGATCAAAATAACAAATGCTCTAAGATCTTCTTTAAAAACATTCGAAGGAAGTCTTTTATTCATAAAATTTTTACGAAAGGTTACTTTTGCTCTTGTGTAACGTATTGCCGCACTCACCCTAACCCGGCAAGCTTTCGACTCCGAATGAGCCGAAATCAGTGAGGACGTAACAGATCGAGCTTTGAGATGCCAGTACAGAGCTTTCGGACAAATTTTCGCATACCGCGGACATCCATCCCACTAGTATCGGGGACGCCTCCTAGGCCGTGGCAAACTTCTAGAAAATAGAAGAGGTGGTTTGTGTCAGATGTGTTTTCAAGATGTCAGTTCTGACATGCCCACATACAGTGTTACTCAATTTACTAAAAGTTAATTCACAAATTTAAAAAAAAAACCAAAGTCATCTGTACCCGATTTAGACCAATCAATTGGTATTTTAATTTATCTAAATTGCTATACTCTGAATAAAAGAGGAGTGCAGTAAAAGTGGGGATATAACGTCACATTCCATAGGTGTACTTTGCAAAATAAAAATAAACCAATAAATAACTCAAATGTTCTCCATTTACATCTGAAACTGCCTTCAAAAACAAAGTTCGCACGTCAAGTAATTTAATTGTTGTATTGTTTTGAGAAACATAGTAAAGTAAAGTAAATTTTATTTGACTATGGGTCGAGTGAATAAAAACTTAGCTTTTGCTTTTAGTATGAAGTATAAGCTTTAGCTTTTACTAGGTAGATTTAGCTTTTGCTAATAGCATTTGCTGAAATTGAAGTGAATAACCTTTTGCTTTTACTTACTATGGTCTATTTTTATGTATGAGAGAGTAATAAAACAGCATTTTTAATGCAAAACTTAGTACGGTCATTTTAAATATTTTTACGGAATAATCTAAATATTTCCTAAAATTGTCATAAATGTACCTGAGCTAATACAAGTTTTGGGTCTTTTATTGGTCTTTTATAACCATAAGCTGTACAGAACAATAGAAAAAGGTTTGGACAGGCCAAAAGCCCTGTGTATTAAAGATAACATAGCCGTATCTTAAGATTATTTTCAATAAGTACCTATTTGCCAATTTTGTTTTATTTTAATTCCAAGAATTTCTTACAGTAATCGAATTATAAGTAGATAAATCCCTTACCAACAAATTTCACCGAAAATGCGATTGTAGGTTTTCCATTTAGTAACGAGGTCCAGTTGTGTATTCTTGACAGCTTACTAAATGACGTTTAGTTGCAACATGCAAGGTGCAGTGTGCAGTCTACTGTAAATTCTAGTGTGATCCTGGAAAATTTGGAAGTACCGCGTAAACGACAAAAAATTGGTCCTTTAACAGTTAATGAAAAAACATTAATATTTAATTGTTTTAAATCATTTACAGACAAACATTTATGTAAAAGTGTTGATGACACAGTGGAATTAGTTAGTAGTACGCTTGGTGTTGCGAAATCTACGATTTACAGAGTTGTTAAAGAAGAGAAATGTGGCGAGTTTCAAACAGCACGTGAAGCTCCAGGAAAACCAAAATTTCAAATAGAAAATCATTTGAAAGAAAGACTTCGAAGGAAAGTGCATGCGTTCTTCTTTAGAAAAGAATTTCCGACAGTAGACAAAGTTCTTGCCACGGTTCGAGATGATAAGGATTACCCTGAAATGAGTCGAAGCACACTATGAAAACTTTTAAAAGAAATAGGTTTTCTATGGAAAAAAGAAGCGATATTGTAGTATGGAGAAGAAATTACCTAAGGACTATAAAAGAAATGAGAAACCAAAGAAGAAATATATTTTATTTAGATGAAACATGGATCAACGAGGGACATACACCAAATAAATTTTGGCAAGATGAAACTGTTACAAGTCGAAGACAGGCTTTTTTAAATAATTTATCTACTGGTTTAAATCCACCATCAGGAAAGGGGCGCAGACTGATAATAGTACACATCGGTAGTTCAAACGGTTTTGTTAAAGGTGGTTTATTGACTTTTGAATCTACTCGTACCGGTGACTACCATGAGGACATGAATGCTGATGTCTTTAAAGAGTGGTTCGAACAAATGATAGATCTTCTTCCTCAGAACTGTATAATAGTAATGGATAATGCAAGTTATCACTCGAGACTTACAGAAAAAATGCCCACAACCAAGTGGTTAAAAAAAGATTTACAGAATTGGCTAAATTCAAAGAATATTATCCATCCCGGTTCTGTGAGAAAAGAACTGTATCATTTGTGTTCCCTTCATAAAGAGAAATTAAAAAAATATGAAATTGATGAAATTGCATAAAATCGTGGGATGACGGTGGTTAGATCACCACCATATCATTGCGAAGTAAACCCGATTGAACTGATATGGGCACAGATAAAGGGAGAAGTTTCAAGAAAAAATAATTCTTTTAAAATGAGTGATGTTAAACAGTTGTTTTTGGAGGCTGTAAATAATGTGAAGCCTGAAAACTGGGAAAAGGCAGTAAATCATACGATTAAAGAAGAAGAGAAAATGTGGAAGTTGGACAATATTACTGATCAAATGATCGAGCCACTCATTGTAAATATTGGTTGCGACAGTTCATCTTCTGATTTCGATTCTGATTTGGATTTGTAGGTAAGAAGTAGTTTTTATATTAAAATTATTATTTATGAACGTAACGTTGTTTAAAAGTCAAAGTTTAAACCCTTATACCTACATAACCCGTTTGACACAATGTTCTTAACATACCTTGTGGAAAAATAAAATATTTTATAAAAAATTGCACTTTTTTACCTTCAGCTGTTTAGAAGTTATAAGCAGGTTAATTAGGTGAAAATATAAGTGTACACCCGATATATTTATTATATTTATACAAAGGTTATTTCATACGAAAATACTCGAGGTATAACTTCACAAAATATTTTAACTGTCTACTAAAAGAAGTGGTACGCCTATGGATTACGAACGCTTTATTATTTTAATACTCTCTCATACATAAAAATAGACTATAGCAAAAGCTAGATATTTTAAGTATTTACTTAAAGTTCTTATTTGGTAAATCATTCAAAAAAAAAAGTTTTTATACTGATAAGGCCTATATTTATATTTTTATGATTAATCAGTCGGCCGTGATTTTTTGACGGAGGAAGTTCCTGCAAAAATTTCGTCCAACCTGAAATTGATGGAAATTTTGGAAAGCTATATTATATTTAATACATCGCAAGTTCCTAAAATAAAAGAGAAAAAAGAACAAGCATACAAAGAAATCCACCAAAAATATATTTTGCAAATTGGAAGGGATTTAACTGAAAAACAACTAAAAAAGAAAATCCAAATACTACAAATAAACCATTCACTCAGTATAACTTAATGCACTATTTACCAAAAATTACGCGTTTCGTGTGAACAGCTGATCGACGACTGTGGCGCCGCCATCGGTAATTATTTGTCTCAATACTTTACCATGATTTAAGTTTCAACCATTTCTGCGAAAATTTGATAGAAGCGGCAACGAAGCGCTATCAAACATTGTTATTTATGAATGGAACGTAACCATTAGAATGATACTATTGTATTTGTGTCGGCCATGTTCAGTACATTGGTGTTTGTTTACTAATGTGTTTTATATCGTGCTAGATTAAAATTTTCTTTTTCATATTGATTTATTGGTTTAAATTGATTGAATAGACAAATATAGTTCAACAATGTGTGGTATGCCGCAAACTGGATTATTTAAATCCCGATTTATCATTTCATCGGTAAGTTACTTTTAAGGTTATAAACATAGCTCATGGGCGTAGAATTTAGTATTTTATCGACTGTATAAATTCTTTAATAATGCATAAAGAATTGTTTTAACTTATTGCAACGACTTATAATTATGTAAGTTTCATATATTGTGTTAAAAATTAAATCACATTTTGTTTTTCTGTCAAACTACCTAAGTATTTAGGTAATATTTTTCATTTAAACAGTTATACGAAGACATGACTTTTAGGATTCCTGCAAATGTTGAAAGGAGAAGATTTGAGGCAGTGAAGTTCATACCTACAAATGATTATATTTGTTCTTCATTTCCGTGATAATGACTTTGAATATAAACCAAGTGCAAGGAAATATTTGAAAACAGATGTAAAACCAATATCGAGGTAATATACCTATGTTTATTTGTTTTTTAATAAATTTAGGCTATAAGATTTAAAAATACTTTTGCGAAGCTTTACTAGAATACAAACATTTTTCACTTAAAATATAAAGTACTTCCAGTAATATTGTTTAAACATTATGGCTTAAATTTATGTAATGTAAAAGGTCAAACCAATCTTTTGAGAATATGTTGAATATTTTAAGCAATCAAAAACATTTCCATAATACCGACTGCTTAAACTCTAGTGATTTCCCATGAATCTTAACTTTTATTGAACATTTTTGTGTTCTGTAATTGTAGTTTTAACTAATTACTTATTTGATTCGATTTGTATGTCGTTTCACTGTGAATGCCTTCTCGCCTGCTTTGTGGATTATGAATGTATATAATTTTAATGTAGCGTAGTGGAGAAAAAATAAAATAAAACGAGGCTTGCCTCACAAAAAAATAGTAGATTTAGAAATTTGTTACTTCTGCCAACGTTTTCGTTAGTTGATATTTACTAACTAATTTTTTTCTGATATAGGTTCGATAAGATTAAAACAGTTTATATATTTTTCAGGATTTATCTAAACGTAGAAGGTACCTACTATACCAACATTATTTTTTTTATTTCAGGATGATACAACTAATAATTCATCAGTGTTTAATTTGTAGTTAGTTCCCTATTCCTACCTCAATCCCGAATAGCCTGATAGTCGAACAGCCTGATAAAAACAACATCGACACATTTGCAAGGAAATGATGAATTTTCCCTTGATCCTGCATTGACGAACACTAGGTGTTCAGAGATGACTAGCAAAATAACTGATCCTAAATTTTTTTACGATTAATTTGATTAAATAAATATATTTTCATTAGTATTTTAAATTTCCTATGTAAACGGTAAAATTAAAATCGTTCAAAAAAATAAATATATTGTGTCACATCCTATTCCCCTCTGTAACGGTACGACCATGCATCGAAGCATAAATTCGTTGCCATGTTCTGGACTTTTATATATCTGTCTCACTTCATCCTTGGGCACGGAATATTTGAAACTTATGAATGACTTGTTGGGGATGTGGTTTTAACCAATTTAATCTTCTACCAAATAATATTAAAAATGATGATACATTACACAGTTTTAAAAGTAAAATGAAGGAATTCTTACGAATCAAGATGTAGCTTCAAAAAACTTCAGTGTTTTTATTAACTTAGCTTTTATTGAGACAAATAATTACCGTGGAAAGAGAGAGAGAAATAATTACCGATGGTGGCGCCATACGTCGATCAGCTGTTCACACGAAACGCGTAATTTTTGGTAAATAGTGCATTAAGTTATACTGAGTGAATGGTTTATTGTAGTATTTTAAGACTTTTTGTGATTGTTTGAGGTTTTTAATTTGGAAATTACCATAATATACCTGTACATGTAAGTATTTAGACTCAATTGAACCTGTTTTTTGTGTGGTTATTCTAAAATTGAGGTTATTTACTTAGCATATCTTACGTTTTTCAGAAATTTATTGTTTACTTCTGTTTCTGTGTGTTTTTTTTGTGTTTGAGGATGAATATAGCCTAGAGGTATTATCTTCACCTCTACTAATATAGAATGATATTGGAAGGGAGCTAAATCATATGCCAAAGAAGCATACAACAGTTTTCTGCTGATAAATTTTATTTCAATTTTTTCAGGATAATAATTGTAATTGTAAAAGTGATTTAAATAAAAAATGATTTCTAAGAACCTACTTTTGATTGATTTATGGTAAAATATATCCTATTCCTTGTTTCAAAATTATTTTTTAAATCAATATCAAATTAAAATATAAAAAATTAAGAAATTTTTTTCTTGGCTTAAAACACTTCATAGGCCATCAAATGTATCTATTGCAAAAATTTTTATTTCGTTTATCTACTTTGTTTTTTTCAAAATAAACACAAAATGTATATTTTTTAATCCTTTATTTTAACATAAGTTCAAAGCTAACTTTGAATTATTCAGTTTTAGTAGTATTTAACATTTTATTATAATAATTCATTACTAATTGTAACTGTATAATTATTGAAAACAGGTGTTGTACAAGAGGGGAATATAATAATGTTTATTTTACTGAATATTACCTTTAGAAAAATGATAAGTTGAAATATCAGCAATGATGTGCACACCTAATTAGATTTTAAGTTTACATATATAAAAGTACAACTGTACACAGTTTCGACAGTTTGTAAGGACAAGTTTACTTAGTTTATAGGCAACACTTTGCTGTCATCTAACTAACCATCATTCCTTGCACATTTAATGGTTTTAACATCAAGTGGCTTACTGGGCAAATGATGTGATGGCACACACTTTTTGCACTACTTGAGTGCTATTTTGTTTGAAATAATTCCTAAAAACATTTCAGTAGTAATGAAGAAATAATCTCAGAAATGCTAATCTTTATCTTACCTGATTTTGTAATATAATCTTCAGATTTAAAATTGATTACACTTTTTCCGGAATTTACGACGATCAACTTCCTCGATGACACCTTTTTTGTTGCTTCTTGGGTGGATCATAATGAAAGTGTAATTACGGATTTTTAGATTTCCTAGAGGTATACCCATAAACGCAATAGTTTGTATTATTTTTATTGGGCATTTTTAACGTTTAACTAACAAATAACAGCAAAATACACGAAGCACAAAATCAAAACACACGTTCGACTTGCAGGTAAATAAACAAAATTATGCTTTTCGTGAAGGTTCAAATTAATACCGGTGGTGTCGCT
Organism: Crepidodera aurea; assembly: GCA_949320105.2. Lineage (NCBI taxonomy): Eukaryota > Metazoa > Arthropoda > Insecta > Coleoptera > Chrysomelidae > Crepidodera > Crepidodera aurea. Next base: position 1,586,651 of record OX439476.1, on the reverse strand, counting down.
TCAAAGTTGTGCTCGTCTCAATATTATTATGTATATTATTCGTGTTATTCTTTTCTAAATATCATGTTTAAACGTTTTAGTTTTAGTTTCTTTTATCTCAGAGTGATTTAATATTATTGTTGAGGGTTCTGGAATAAACCCTATGTTGTTCCAGTTTCCCAGGACGACCAACAATGTGTTATCGCCTTTTTAAACTGCATCGTAGTTCTAAATGGACTGTAGTTTTTATATTGGTTGTGGGTGTACTCTCAACTCCATTCGACAAAAACAATGAACACTTTTATTTAACTATTTATTAAAATGTTAAATAAATATAAACATCATAACAGCTTAACAATGGATTACTTTAATAAGTAATTAAGAACAAAGTATTATAGTTAACATGTGTTTAACAAGCACTAACACATATTAATGAAACGAATTAAAAAGAAAAATGATCACATCATTCAGAAAATATTATTTTTGCAGGTGTTCTGCGTGAGTGATGAATAGACACTGGAGGGTCCTAGCCTGATTCGCAGCTAGAGACACACTAACTTGCCGTACTAAGAGGCATTATGAAAAATGAATTTATTTACGAGGTTTTCTGTAACCCCGGAGTATGCGCTCATAATGAGGGCTCGAAACACACTGATTTTAGTTTGAAATATAATAAACAATAAAGTGTACCGCCTGATTGCAGCTAAGTACCACTGTGATAACGAAATATTTTTACGTTGAGCTGGTGTCAACGGAGGGTCCAACCTGATTCGCAGTTAAAAACGCACTGTTTAAAATCTTGAAGCTCAGTCGCTTCAAATTTTTATCCCTTCCCGGCTCGCACAATTGTTCTAGAAAGTTCGTTAGCGTGGGTTTTTTATATTGTCCAGACGAAACGGTTAGAATTGCGTCTTAGAGATATGGCGTGATATTGTTATTGTGAAATAGAGTAAAAAACTATCCCGTCTGAGCACAGTTTCCAAACGTATTTGGTGCGACGTTGCCGGTTGAATGAGTATGAGTTTATATGTTTAATTGTCTGAAAATTAAACAATTATGTAATTTTATTGTATTATTATTTATATGTATATTAGGGGTTCCTAATTAAATAAAGATCTATCTATCTATCTATCTATCTATCTAATAATAATAATAGATGTAATTGAGATACAATGAAAATTCTTGGGCTCAAATAATGATCGTTCTTTAGTGAAGCTGTTTGAGTTATAGAAGGAAAAAACGGTAACTTGTGTTACAATGTTATTCATATCAGGTGTCGATATTATCAAATAAAATTTAAAATCCTTCTTGTTCATTATACAGTCAGTGTTACGGTATAACTATCTTGTTATAAAGGATAATGTTTGTTAATATTATAAGTAATTTATACGACTACCTATACACTTCGATCTAGAAAATCCCTCATGTGACTTTTTTTTCCAATTCATTGTATTTTTTCACATTGCTACCGCTGACCATTTTCTATTATTTTCACTTTGACCATTCAATTCAGTTCCATATATTTCTTTCGACACAAAAGCTTTAATTTTCTTCTATTCTTTGAATTCATTGTTATCGTTATCGGGGATTAAAAAGTCGCAATTTACCCCTATAATGCGATAGCACGTAAAATGCTTACGCCGTTTGCTACTATCACGTGATAGGTATACAAACAGAGGCAACGCTAGAATTGAAAAAATGGAAGGGAAGCAAAATTTTTATTTAATTTTGCATTCAAAACAAGATTAGTCAGAAAAATGGTGTTTATCATAAAAGTGGCTGTATAACCGGTTGATTTAGTATTGTTAGATTTTTCAGTAAATTCACTAATTTGTGATACATCGTACTGAGTCCGATAAAAAATTGAAGTTCAATTTAAAATAATTTGACATAAAAAGTATTATTTAACCACTGGTATATTAGACCAGTGCAGATAGCTTTGAAAATGGTAAAAAGTGAAATAAAATAATAGTAGGATGAAACCCATTGGAAAAGGAAGAGAATATAACAAACATGAAAGGAAAAATAATTTACAGGCGCTCTGGGGTCGGGAATTGGAAGGGGGAGTTTTTAAGGGTAGAAAACTGTTTATCTCGATTTCCGGCAAAACTACAAGTTCTAAGGAAAAAAGTTAAATGGCAAAGTTGTAGGTAATAAAAAGATCTACAACTTTTGTATTTACACTTTTTTCACATAACCTCAAAATATATGTAAAACATTCAATTAACCAAGTTTTTGGTTTTATATTTTTATCTTTAACAAAAAGAATTTTTTTCACGAAAATTTGGAGAAAACTTACCTTTTTATGTTCCAAACACACTGTAATTTTTTTGTTTTAAAATATTTATTTTTTTAACCTTATTTTGACTTAATATCGAAAAACAGTCTAATTTTCAATCGAAAATTCTCATGTCAAAATATCTGCTTATTTAAAAAACTCGGTAGGCTTTTTGTTCGTTGAAATCTCTACTTTTTGATGGTGTAAAAAATATACATTACTATGGTAATTATTCTAAAAAAATGCAAATAAGAAACGAAGAAAAATCCGAATTTCTTTTTTTTTAAATCATCATGTACAATTTTGAGCTATTTATTTAAATTTATACTTTGCTCGAAAAACGTAAGATTTCGTGTTACATTGATAAACAAAAGAGTAATTAAAGTATAAATTTAAATAAATAGCTCAAAATTGTACACGATTAAAAAAAAGAAATTCGGAGTTTTCTTCGTTTCGTATTTGCGTTTTTAGAGAACATTTACCATAGTAATGTATATTCTTTTTTACACCATCAAAAACTAGAGATTTCAACGAACAAAAAGCCCACCGAGTTTTTTAAAAAAGCAGATATTTTGACGTGAGAAAAATTAGACTGTTTTTTCGATATTAAGTCAAAATAAGGTTAAAAAAATAAATATTTAAAAAAAAAATTACAGACTGTTTGGGACATAAAAAGGTAAGTTTACACCAAATTTCGTGAAAAAAATTCTTTTTGTAAAAGATAAAAATAAAAAACCAAAAACTTGGTTAATTGAATTTTTCACATAAATTTTGAGGTTCTGTGAAAAAAGTGCAAATACAAAAGTTGTAGATCTTTTTATTACCTACAACTTTGCCATTTAACTTTTTTCCATAGGAATCTTACGTTTTTCGAGCAAAGTATAAATTTAAATAAATAGCTCAAAATTGTACATGATGATTTAAAAAAAAAGAAATTCGGAGTTTTCTTCGTTTCTTATTTGCATTTTTTTAGAATATTTACCATAGTAATGTATATTTTTTTACACCATCAAAAAGTAGAGATTTCAACGAACAAAAAGCCCACCGAGTTTTTTAAATAAGCAGATATTTTGACGTGAGAATTTTCGATTGAAAATTAGACTGTTTTTCGATATTAAGTCAAAATGAGGTTAAAAAAATAAATATTTTAAAACAAAAAAATTACAGTGTATTTTGTAAAAGATAAAAATAAAAAACCAAAAACTTGGTTAATTGAATTTTTCACATAAATTTTGAGGTTCTGTGAAAAAAGTGCAAATACAAAAGTTGTAGATCTTTTTATTACCTACAACTTTGCCGTTTAACTTTTTTCCATAGGACTTGTAGTTTTGCCGGAAATCGAGATAAACAGTTTTCTACCCTTAAAAACTCCCCCCTTCCACTTCCCGACCCCAGATCGCCTGTAAATTATTTTTCCTGTCATTTTTGTCATATTCTCTTCCTTTTCCAATGAGTTTCATCCTACTATTATTTTACTTGGTTTCAAAAATTATCTGCACTGGTCTATATTAGAACGATTGTATTTAGATTTCGTACATCCAGATTCGGTACAGCTAAAAAATCATCCCAGATTCCGTACAACTTTTTTATTGCTGTGAGATCACTGGATTTATACCTGCTAAGAAATAAAAATTACTGCCTAGTCAGCAAGTGAATAAATTTTTATTTTTATACCTGCGGTTATCAAAAAAAAAATTAAGGTCTCTCTAATACTGGAAATTTTTCCTCGCTTTTATCTTTTTAATTGATTATTCTAATTTTATTTTTTTTATTCATAATTTTTTTTCTGAATTTTTTTAACATTTTCTATCACAATTTGTAGAGACTCTCTATACTATTGCATAAATATAGATTTAAGATAAAATCACTCGTCCTGCGGACTCGTGATTTTATCAATCAGTTTGTTTTCGTGGTTTTTCCAAATAAAGCCGTTTTCGTAACCAAAAACCAAAAATTTAATCAATAAAAATTGGAGGACTCGTGGTATTACCTTTGATAAAACCGCTTCTTCGTAATTGTTTTTTAATTAAACTGTGTTTACCTTTTTTGAAATGTGAAATATAAACATTTAACAACTTTTATTTAGCATTATCAATTATTATTATACTAAAATGTATTGCAAATCTACGTTAATATACAAATTTGTAACTTAGTTATCATAATCTTTTTCTACCACTGACTGTATTGACGAAAACAATGCACTCAAAAATCCCTTAACACGTGACATCGATATCAGTAGCCACAGACGTCACGTGCAAGTTATCTCCTCCACATATCTGCCTTTATAATACTCTACGCATGCTGCAATCGACGAATGAAAACAGGCTTGTGACCCTTCTTAATTATCATAAACTAATATTAAAATGCTTCTTTCCTTATTATATTAATATTGATACCAAAATAAATGAATAAATTCTCTCAATGTAATTGTTTAATAATTGTATTTGAGAATATTCATATTGTTTAATAGAAATAGATCTTAGTGAAAAAAAACCAACCGAATAGGGCATTTGAATTGCCAAATCATCAACCCGAGACAAAGAAGGCTTTCCGTGAAGTGCAACAGTACCTATAAGTAGAAATTCTTCTAGGAAGTCATAATTTCTTGTGTTAACCTAAAAAAAGGACGAACAATTTAGTAAGTAAAACATAATTAAACAAATAGTCATTTGTGTAACTAGTGCAAAAAGCTGCAATCATGCTGAGTGCAACAAATATGCTTTTTGCACGTGTAATAGAATTTAACTTTAAACGAACGATAATTTTATTAAACTAGTTATTTACTTTTTTTCGAATTAATTTCAGTCTTCACCATTGAATATTCTGGCTATAAGGTCGATAGCTTTAGTATCTCTGCAAATACGCTAGGAGGACGTTCTCACTAATGTTCTTAACACGCTTTGTGTCACACCAGTCTGTAAAGCATTTATAACAAATTTCATAATTTTTTTTGGATTTTTCGGGTAATAGATCTAGAGATTAATCTCTGAAAGGGATAAGAAAGAAGAGAGTGACATTTTGACTAGAATCAGTCAAATAAAAGCTTTGCAACACACAATGCAAATTGTGTATGCAACCCCAATACACCGGGAATTTTTTGCTTTTAGTAATTGTCAATACTCTCTTCTAATCATAGATGGCAGCACATCTAAAAATTTTATCTTATAGCGGATATAGCTATTGACTTGTACGAGTTTGGAATTTTATTTATTGGATTCGAAAAGCCTAACTGACGAAGCCGAAAGGCAGAAACCGGTCTTAGGATGTCGAATCTGATAAATTAAATTCCTTAATCGTTTTCTAACTTTGTATTAATCTCTGAAAGGGATACGAAAGAAGAGAGTGACATTTTGACTAGAATCAGTCAAATAAAAGCTTTGCAACACACAATGCAAATTGTGTATGCAACCCCAATACACCGGGAATTTTTTGCTTTTACTAATTGTCAATACTCTCTTCTAATCATAGATGGCAGCACATCTAAAAATTTTATCTTATAGCGGATATAGCTATTGACTTGTACGAGTTTGGAATTTTATTTATTGGATTCGAAAAGCCTAACTGATGAAGTCGAAAGACAGAAACCGGTCTTAGGATGTCGAATCTGATAAATTAAATTCCTTACTCGTTTTCTAACTTTGTATTAATCTCTGAAAGGGATACGAAAGAAGAGAGTGACATTTTGACTAGAATCAGTCAAATAAAAGCTTTGCAACACACAATGCAAATTGTGTATGCAACCCCAATACACCGGGAATTTTTTGCTTTTAGTAATTGTCAATACTCTCTTCTAATCATAGATGGCAGCACATCTAAAAATTTTATCTTATAGCGGATATAGCTATTGACTTGTACGAGTTTGGAATTTTATTTATTGGATTCGAAAAGCCTAACTGACGAAGCCGAAAGGCAGAAACCGGTCTTAGGATGTCGAATCTGATAAATTAAATTCCTTACTCGTTTTCTAACTTTGTATTAATCTCTGAAAGGGATACGAAAGAAGAGAGTGACATTTTGACTAGAATGAGTCAAATAAAAGCTTTGCAACACACAATGCAAATTGTGTATGCAACCCCAATACACCGGGAATTTTTTGCTTTTAGTAATTGTCAATACTCTCTTCTAATCATAGATGGCAGCACATCTAAAAATTTTATCTTATAGCGGATATAGCTATTGACTTGTACGAGTTTGGAATTTTATTTATTGGATTCGAAAAGCCTAACTGACGAAGCCGAAAGGCAGAAACCGGTCTTAGGATGTCGAATCTGATAAATTAAATTCCTTACTCGTTTTCTAACTTTATATTAATCTCTGAAAGGGATACGAAAGAAGAGAGTGACATTTTGACTAGAATCAGTCAAATAAAAGCTTTGCAACACACAATGCAAATTCTGTATGCAACCCCGATACACCGGGAATTTTTTGCTTTTACTAATTGTCAATACTCTCTTCTAATCATAGATGGCAGCACATCTAAAAATTTTATCTTATAGCGGATATAACTACTGACTTTTACGAGTTTGGAATTTTATTTATTGGATTCGAAAAGCCTAACTGACGAAGCCGAAAGGCAGAAACCGGTCTTAGGATGTCGAATCTGATAAATTAAATTCCTTACTCGTTTTCTAGTATCAATGTGTAAAAAATTAGGTATTTAAAAAAAAAGCTTAGATAAAAATTTTTTATAGAGTGTTATTTTCATTATATGAGTGAAATTTGTTCTAATTAATGCGTTTCTGTACAGCCAAGGTCAATGAGTCTCTTTTGTTGAGAGTACAGGTCAGTAATAAGGAATTAGAACTCACAAATTTATATTGAATCCTGAGAAATGTTCAAGAATAGGAAATAAAAAAAAATAATAGAACTAAAGAGTTTAAAAAAAAATAAATATTGGGAGGAGTAAGTAATGTTTAAAAAAATTATTATAAAAATTATTACATAACAATATATCAACCATGATTTAAACAAACATAAACATCACCACGGAAGTATAATAAATACTTATTTGTGGTTACAAATTATAATTAAAAAAAATTTAAGAATAAAATCAAAGTTTCATCTTTATAAACAAATTTGAAGTATTACATATATTTTTTTTTATTATTTTTTTTACTGTTTAAAAGTTTAACTTGGGTAACAAGAAAATGAAAGTAAAAAAACATAGTCTCTTTTTCTAATGTGTTTAACCATCTATAATGTCGTGTTTATCGGTTCGTTTACTTTGTTTTAAAAATATTATTAATTGCTTTTTAGACCGTTTTAAGGTAGTTTCAGCTTTTACTTTTTGTGGCAAGTAATTAAATAATTTTGGAGCTAAGTACGAGTAGCTTCTTTGTCCAATCGTTTCAAATGGTATACAATGTAGATGTTTTGTTGACGAGTATACGAAGACTGATTTTAAAAGTAGGTATTTTAATTTTAACAATTGACTGTCTAAACTAAGCATTGGTAAACTAAAATATTTAATATAATAGAAAAGATAATATAAAGTTAAAATATAATTTGAGAAATTTTAGTAGAGTATTATAATTTTCACCACCCTGTAACTTGAAATGGATACTTAACTCCCTAATCTCATAAACAGTTTTGATGCATCTAAGGACGAATCAATCCAAGCCGCATAGTATTTTAAAAAGACCAAAAGACCGAATAAATCCGGCTTATGTATGGTCTAATTCGCTCCAAGGGCGATGTCGTGGGAAAAGGGATGATTCCCTGCCACCCTATTACCCATTTATTGTGTGTAACTGTCCTGACTTGACACATTATATTTCGGAGACCAGTTTTTAATGCTTGGCTAACAAGATAATAATCGAACGATTTTTTAACTAATTCAAATTAAATTCAATTTTTTGCCGCAATTACTGTGAAAATTATCATGACAGCTATTCAAATTTTTATTATTTCTTCAATACATAATCTATAAACGGGGTGTTTCTGTAATATTATTTTATATTTGCTGTTTTTAAATTTTATTATTATTTTATTATAATTTCAATTATTATTTTTTTGAATTATTAATTATTCTTAATTAATTTACCTTATAAATATAAATTTTTGGCATATACATTTTATTAACCGTAAGTAATGTTTTTTTAAATTTTTATTGTTATCGTTGAGACTCTATATTAAACTATTTTATTTATTTTATTAAATTAACTCAGTTTATTTATTGGATTTAGAGTTTGACTCACCCTATTTAAGTGATTTTCAATGTATGTTGTAAAAACACTAACGATAATTAAGAAACAGCAAAAAGAGATGAAAATACAAGAAAGGAAAAATTTTACGCTGTGTCTAGGTGCACGCTGCTAACGTGTACAAAATAAAAAACTTAGGTACACGCTAAAACGTCATCATTGTCCATGACGTAGTCTTTTAGCGTGTACCGATTTACCATGCCTGAGACATTCAACCTTGCACGTTAAATAAATAAGGTTATCCGGAATCAGTGTCAAAAAAAATTTATAAAAAAAAAAGGAAAAAGAGCTCTTTTTCTGACAAATTCCTTGGCAAAGGACACCGCACTATTCAGGCCCGGATTCAGAGCCATGATTTGGGGGGGGGGGGGGGCGAACCTTCCAGGGGGTCCGGAAAATTTTTGAAATAATGTCTTTATTACCTTTTAGTTATTTATTTGTATATGTGATTTTTTTCGCTTGGGGAGGGCGGTCGCCCCCATCGTCCCCCCCCCCTGTATCCGGACCATTGAAATGTAAAAAACGTCCCAGTCAAATTGGCTGAAAATTTCGTGAACAATTCTTCAAACCTTTTTGGTTAAGAATAGGAAGTCCGAATAATATCCTCTGACTTATTTTTTTGTTATAAGCATCACAAATCTTAGAAAAATAGGTTAAAAGACACAAATTCCTAATTTTCAATTTTTTAACTTTAACAACTTTGCGCATCTAAAATTATGAAATTGGGGACACAGAAGTTCATTCTGAAATCAAAATCCGACGGTTGGTCACAGTTTTTGAAATTTTCACAAAACACGTATACAGGGTCCGGCAAACCTTTGACGTAGTTCTATTAACAAGAAAAAATACGATTTTTCGAATTTTTTTCGACAGTTTAGAGATTATGTTATTTTCATTATTACAATTGAATATTTATAACAATACGGAACAATAATCAAATTTCAAATAAAACAATGAAATACAGTTTTTTTTTTGTATTTTTTTCTGTAGAATTCAATGGAGTAATCAGTTTTTTAATTTTATTAAAAATTTACACAAATTATCAACAATTACTGAAAAATTCGTTATTGCAAAAATCATTTTTTGAGTTTCTTCAATTTTTGAGCATGTTTTTAAATGGAGACTATTATTTTTTTTTTATCAAAAAGATCACCTAAAACCAAAAAAATGAGCACCTAAAGAACCATGTACGATCAAATTTTGCCAACCAACATAATTTTTGAAAAAAAAATATTTTTAACCTAAAAACTTTGATATCTTGAAAACCGTTATATTTTTTAATCTGAAAAATTTTTTGTTTATCTGAGTCCTAAAAAGGTATACTTCCATAAAATTTCATCAACATTAAATTATTTTTGCGGAAATTAAAAATAAAAAATCTGTTGTGTCGCCACAAGACAATAAAAATTAAAAAATTTTTAAAGTCCAAATCAAATGATATTTGGTATCCCAAAAAAAAATTCGTTTCGAATTTTTTTAAAGTAAAAATGACATTTGAAATATTATAAAAGAAAAAACATTTCACATGTCAAAAAAAAGTAAAACAATTTTTTAGGGTCAGAATTTTGTTTATTTTTTCTTTGACATGTCAAATGTCATTTGGATTTTAAATTTTAAATTTTTTTTCATTGCTATTAAGGAATCAAAATTTCAGGATCTATTTACAAGCCAATAAGGCACCTAAATACCAAATAAAAACTTTAGGTCTTTTATTTTTTTTTGTAATGTACATAGGGCTACTACGCCCCCTGGTGGGCGATTTCAACCAAAAACAAACGGATTCATTCCACGATGATCCGATTCATTCCGCGATGGGTTGCGATTTTTTAGTTTATGTTCAAAATTAAGGAATAAAAATTTCAGGATGTATTTACAAGCCAGTGAGGCACCTAAATATCAAATAAAAACTTCGCGATGTACATAGGGCTCATGCGCCCCCTGGTGGGGTGATTTCAACCAAAAACTAATGGGTTCAATCCCCGATCACCCGAAACCCATATACCAAATTTCAGCTCAATCGGATTAAGCGTGCGGACGTTATCGTGGAAGAATACAGACAGACAGACTTACATCTGGAAATCGTTTTAATCGTCTCAGGGGACCTCAAAATGGATATATCCGTCGTTATCTCAATTTTTTTAGGGCGTTCACAATACTTTCACTTAGAGAGGGGCCGGGAAAGTAATAAAAAAGAATTTTAATAATTTTTGCATTTTTCGCGAAAATTTTGAGGTTATGGTAAAAAATGACTCATATAGAAGTTGTACATTTTTTCTAGATCTAGAACTTTTTGATAAGACGTCAAGTTTCGCGGAAAATCGCAAAATACCATTTTGTCCCCCTTTTAACCCCCCTCAAATTAACCCTTTAGCACCCCTCTTATTTTACGAATTTTTTTACGTTCATTATAAGCCGCTTTATCACTTCCAATCATAAAAACCCTAAAAAATTAATCGATAAATAAATTCTACAATTTCAACCTTATATAATGTAGGTATTATCCGTCCTTTTGAAGTTCTGTTTGGCTGCGGAATTCACATCTGAAATTTCAATCAACTTCACAAAACAAATTTTTGGCATCCTATAAATTCTCAAGTAATTCTAACTGGAAACTAGTGTTCAAGATAGTAAATACCAGGTACATGAGTATGCTTTGAAGTCAAAAGTTATTAAACACACTTGTTCCTAGAAGTACTTTACTGTCTGCCAACTAATTCTAAACTGAGTAGGTTTACCTTAAATACCTAAGGTTTGGAAGTTTTCAATATACCGAAAGTATTAATTTAACAAAAATTTTGGATATTTTTTTAATTATATAGGATGATAGTTTCTTAAAAAACACGAAGTTATAACTACATCCCAGTTTGGGTTTCAATCTGGAAAAAATACTATTGATGATATGTTTTCTGTTCTAGAAAAGTTATATTTATATTTAAATGATAACAGGGTAGCTGCTGCAGTATTTTGTGAATTTGTGAATCACAGAATATTGTAGAGGCTAGAAAGATATGGATTCCGAGGAACAGGCTTAAAGTGGTTTCAGTCTTATTTGGAGAATAGAGTACAAAGAGTTTTTTTCAAATAAGCAAATGTCATCGCCTGCTACTGTCCACTGTGGGGTTCCACAAGGATCCGTTCTGGGACCGGTTTTATTTTTAATCTATATTAATGATACTATTAAGGGCGCGGTCTTGTACGTCAAAAGTCAGCGAAATTATGTCAAATAAGGTGCTGTCCGGGAGGTGCTGGTATCTCGTGATAAATGCTTAAATTAAACAAAGTAGTTACAGAAACCTTCCTTTGAAATTTTCTCATTACAGAAACCATTCGAGAAATTCATTGTCTGCTATATTTAATACAAGGGGAGAACAATATTTAGTATTACCAAAATGTATAATCTTAACTTTTTATTATTCATTTATGGGCAGAAGGACCTCGGTCTATAGCTCTTTGTAAGTGGTTAGCTAACAATAAAGTGATTTTGTTCTTCGTTATGAAGTGTGAGAAACGAAAGAAAAATTAACCGCGCGAACGATGAATTACGATTTAGGTGAACATTTCAAAGATATTTAGAAGTCCCAAACAATTTGAAAATAAATATATCTCTATAATTTTCAGATTAATGAATTTGAATATAAAATATGAAAGATTACATATTGATTGACATCTACCAAAATCAGAACTTTTTTTAACCAATTTGACAACAGGAAGTTGATGTTTGAAAACAAAACAGAAGTGAAAATTTACATTTCTATGCCTATGCACAAAATTATTACATTTTTTTTAATTTGATAAATTAGAGTTCCATGGAAAGTAATAATTTGACACATTGACAATTTAATAGTTATTATAACTGATTAAAAAAGAAAAATCATGATTCCGACACATACTAACTATTAAAAAGTAAAAATTAATTTATTATGAAAGTCATACAACATATCAGTTATTTTGAATATATTCTTATCTTCTACTTTATAATATTCCCTAATTCTTTTCTAAAATACTTTCTATATTTTTATTCTAATGCATAACATATCTACACAAATAATTTTGAATTCTTTTTAAAAATTCCCGCGTCAACTTTGAGACAAAACGTTGCCTAACCACTGATTCGACGTTGCCAAATGAACTTATCAACAACAGCTGTGAGTTCCTGCGAAAATTTAAATTCATGATATATTATTATATTCGGCGTACTTAGAATGTTCCTTTCTGATTAAAGTTTTTTTAAATGTTTGGAGAGCAAAAACTTTACTTTACTTTATTTACAAAGACAATAAATACAATTGCAGCGTTCTTTTTGTGTTTTGAGTGCATGTTTCTTTTATTAGGTGCCAATATTGCTATATTCTAAACCATAACAGATAGGAATACGATGAAATGGGAAAAAAATTGAATTTTTGGAAAAAATTAGAGATAAAAAAAATCTACAGAGTTTATTGATTTTCTTGAGTTGTACAGTAAAACCAAAAATGGCATTTTTATAGTTTGAGATAAAATTTACTATAAGTGACGTTTATAGTTTACAAAATATCAATAATTTATTGTAGAATAATGAAAACAATTCAATGAATAAAATGAAACAGTTAACAAACAAAATATAAAATTAGCAATATAATTTGAAAAGAAACATTTAAGTATATTACATTAAAATAAAATTTAAAGTGAACAAATGTTATCTGAAATATAAATAATAGTAAAATTTTTTGCTGTTTCACGTGGTTGTGCTATTAGTTTTTCGAATTTAGCATACACTTTAGAGCCGCAAAGATTTTTTTATCGTTTTCTACACCTTTTAAAGCGATATCACATTTTATGAGAGGTCAAAGTCTCTCACAACTGGGCTAATTATGGTATCACCCCGCTAAATATCTCAGCTGATGGGTTGGCATCCATTGCAAATTTGATTTGCTTCGGGCACCATCTTTCTTACAGTGTTAAAACCTATATGATCTATATATAATTATATATATATATATATATATATATATATATACTGAATACCTATGGATAAAGAATTTTTAGTCGCCATTGTTTGACCAAACTTTCAAATTAATTTGAAATGACTTCAAAATTTCAAATCGACTGATTTCATAAATTAAAGTATTTTGATGTATTCTGATTAAACCACATTGTAGATAAAGGTCTAACTTAGGTCAAGTTAATGTTTATTTTTCTTATTTTTTCAGAATCGAGGATATATAGATTGTTAAATGCCACTTTTAAGGTTAAAAAAATTGGATGATTTTAAAGCTGTCGTTTTCATAGAAAATAATAAATTTATCGATTTAAAATAGTAAGACTACCTAAGTTAGACCTTTATCTTTAATTTGTCTGAAAATTATATTTTAAATCCCATTACATTCGGAAATCAGTCGATTTAACTTTTGGTCTGCAGCATAGGATTTTATACACAGGAAGACCGCGCCCTTAAGGTCAATATTAATGCTTTCTTCGCCATATTTGCAGATGATACATGGGTACTTTGGGAGAGTTGTATAATTTGATTAACAACGATATTATTAAGATTAAAGAATGGTGTAATTCAAATTATGTATCCCTTAATATATCAAAAACAAATATTGTTTCATTCCGTGATGATAATTTCAGTTGAACAACAACAAAGTTGTAAAAAACCAGAAAATATCTTCTTAGGCTTATTTATTGACCAAAAATTAAAATTCGAGGTACATGTTAATACCTTCTGCTTTCCTCTGGATGTTTTGCAATAAGAACTGTTACATACAATTTAGATGTATCGATTGCAAGGAGTGTATACTTTTCGTTGATAGAATCTCACCTGCGATGCTTTTGGGGAACATGTTCTTCACAAGAGTTTTTGTTCTACAGAGCCATTATTTATTATGCACAAAATACTAACAGTGACATTTATATTTATTTTCGAAACGTCTTTAAAAAATATAAAAGTAACATTATTGCTTATGCCCTCTTCCAATTTGGTACATAACTCGTATTGTGTTTACAGGGAAGAAAATGTTCAATCACCTGCCAATTGGTATAAGAAAGGTGGATTCTTTAAAAAACTTACTACAAATTGGATGAATATTTCTATGATCAATTACGTTAAATAAATATTAGTTTCCAACTTTGTGTCTATTTTCTGCCTATTTTCTTTTTGTCCTTTCTTATTTAATGTTCTGTATATTGTCTTTATATTGTTTTTATATTTTCAATATTTTTTTTACACTATTTGACCTTTCATTTTAAATAATTTTTTTATAACTTTTAAACTTTGTTTTTTGTTAGATACCTATTTTACAGCTTTGTTTATAAGAATGTAATTAATCTTCAACAATAAAGAAATTTTGACTTTGACTTTGATCATTTCATAAAGATTTTAAATCTGGAAAACACATTTTCTTGGTATATATAATCATTATTTCGTGCAAATTATCTCAAAATTATTGACATACGGCCTGTCAAAACGGGACAGTGTCTTTTTTAAATTAATAAATTTGGTCAAATACTAAACGCTATTATTTTGATTAACATTACGTTACGTTAAAAAATCTTAAATAATACTTCTAGATAGGCAACTTTTGTATTCATTATTTTTCAACATAACCTCAAAATTATCGAGAGAAAATTTTTTATCTCCCGCAAAAATATTTTTTTTTATAAAACTTGGTGAAAACGTTCTTCTTTGTGGTTTAAATAAGCTGTAATTTTTTCAAAGCAAAATATTTATTTTTCGATTTAATACGAATTTAAATTTAAAAATTTTACTAGTAGAATGAAATGCGCAATCTCAAAAACTTTGTATTCCCGTTAAACTTTTTCCGCTCTTTTCGAATATATAACCCAATTTTTAAACTTTTGATATATATGGTGTTGTTTATGAGCAAAATCATTTCTTTAATTTTTTTTTTGAAGAGGGACCTGGATTTTAATTTTGGTCACTATGCCTCTTGATTGTTTTAATGGAGTAGAACAAGCTTGCCAAATATCAAATAAATATACAAGGTGGTTCCAAAAATATGGGTGATAAAGGAAATGAGCAAAATTGATAAAACACCCTGTAACTCAGTAATGAAGCGAGTTAGATATATCAAATATAGGTCTTTCTTACTCGTCTAAGCGTCCTTTATCCACAGTTAGCATATGTTCATTTGCCTATAAAACATCCTGTATAATTAGAGCGAAGTTTTATGAAGTTTTTAAGTATTCGATTATTGTTTAAACAATGTTTTCGGTAATTTCAAAACTATTAACAGTTAATTGAATGTAAATGACATTATTCTACATGAAAATTAATCTTTTTCATCAATTTCAATGCTTATTTGCAATAAAAAATAAAAAAATGTTTAGATTACCTGACAAATCGATTATGAAAATGTCGTTTTTTGGTTTTCTGCATTTTTGACGATATTTTCATACGAACAATATATTTTTTTCATACCATCTTAAAGTAGAGGTTTCAACGAAGAAAATGAGCACTGATAAAGTTAAAAAATGTGTTAATGAACTTTTTCGATTGAAAATTAGGCTTTTTTTTATTTAACTTCGTATAAAATCGAAAAATAAATATTTTGCTTTGAAAAAATTACAGCTTATTTCAAACACAAAGAAGGGCGTTTTCATTAAGTTTCATAAAAAAAAATATTTTTGCGGGAGATCAAAATTAAAAATGAAAAAAATGGTTTTTATCGTTTGTCTCGATAATTTTGAGGTTATGTTGAAAAATAATTAATACAAAAGTTTTAGATTTTTTAATTATCTACAACTTTTACATGAAACATTTTTCGATAGGATTCATATTTCAGCCACAAATCGTAAAAAACCAATATCCAACCCACAAGTTGTATACAGGGTGAGTCACGAGGAACTGTACATAGGGGATTACCAAATGACCATTAAAAAATGTCTTCTGTTTTTCTTTAATAATGTACAGAGCGATTTATGAATTTGGACCAAAATAATGTTTGGTCATATATTTTCAATGATTAAGTCGATTTGTCTCATTTTTTGGTAAAAGTGTGTATTGGTGTCTAGCAACTAACTGATATATTCAGAAATAAAAAATTCCAGGGCCGACTTCGCGAAAATTTGTTGAATTGCTATAATTGCAATAATTCACCCAGTACATGATTTCTCTAAAATGTGATATGATTTCTCCAGAGGACATAAATAGGCAGTTAAACCTGGATATTTGAAATTTTTGTTACACTTGCCTTACATTTTTAATTAAAGATTCATTTTAAGGTCAATTTGAAAATTGGCGATAATGAAATATATTACTGTATAATAATGTTTAGTAATTATAAAGAAATCTTAAAAATAAACAATAACGACACACACTGTATTTCAGTATAGTAAAACCAGAACTTGAATCAATTTACAGGGCGGGATTTAAAAATCTGGCATATCTGCCAAAATATTTGAAAAATGTGTAAAAAAAAGGCTTTATGAACATCTCTCTAAAAATAAGATTTTGTGTGAAAAACCGTATGTATTACGTATCAGAAATAACCCATTGACAATAAGAAAGTCCATTACACATTTAAACATTCGCCAAGAAAAGTGTATTGATGTTTATTAAATTGTTTTTTACTTTGTTTCTTGGGGTTGTTAATTTCATTCCGATTAAAATAATTACACGTGATTTTCGCTGAAACAAATGACAAAACTAGGTTAATGCAAACATTTTCAATCTAATTTCAGTCCAATGCGGGTGGAAAAAGTTACATACAGGGTGAATTTTTGACATGAACCAGATTTTTAAATCCGGCCCTGTAAATTGATTCAAATTCTGGTATTTACTATACTGGAATACAGTGTGTGTCTTTATTGTTTATTTTAAAGATTTCTTTATGTTTACTAAACATTATTATACAGTAAGATATTTCATTTTCGCCAATTTTCAATTTGACTTTAAAATGAATCTTTAATTAAAAATGTAAGGCAAGTGTAACAAAAATTCAAATATCCAGGTTTAACTGTCAATTTATGTCCTCTGGAGAAATCATATCACATTTTAGAGAAATCATATACAGAGGAAATTATTGCAATTATAGCAATTCAACAAATTTTCGCTAAGCCGGTCCTGGAATTTTTTAGTTCTGAATATGTCAGTTAGTTGCTAGACACCAATACACACTTTTACCAAAAAACGAGACGAATTGACTTAATAATTGAAAACATATGACCAAACATTATTTTGGTCCAAATCCATAAATCGCTCTGTACATTATTAAAGAAAAACAAGACATTTTTTAATGGTCATTTGGTAATCCCCTAAGGTGCCTCTGCTTATGGTAGAAGTATGTACAGTTCCTCGTGACTCACCCTGTATACAGTGTGTTTAAATTTTATCTCTGATTCATAATTGTATATCAATATTTCGAGATGTTTTCAAAACATTAAAAAATGAAATACTTGAAAATTTATTAAAAGACTTATAAAATTTCCTTGTATAATTTAGTATTTTACCAAGTAATCGAAAGAAAGAAAGTAGTTCCTGAAATAATGACCTAAATCCCCAATATATCTTGTATCTTTACTCACTTTGTATTAATCTCTGAAAGGGATAAAAAAGAAGAGAGTGACATCTTGACTAGATTCAGTCAAAATTTAATGTCAATACTCTCTTCTTACCATAGATGGTAGCACATCTAAAAATGTTATCTTATAGCGGATATAGCTATTGACTTGTACGAGTTTGGAATTTTATTTATTGGATTCGAAAAGCCTAACTGATGAAGCCGAAAGACAGAAACCGGTCTTAGGATGTCGAATCTAATAAATTAAAATTCCTTACTGGTTTACATATCTTGTATCGTTTTGACGAAATGGTGTTATGTAATGAATTTATTATTGGAAATTCCAAAGTTCTAGGTAGGTATCCGCTTCTGGATATATCTAACTAAATTATAATTCAACCAATTTGAAAATCATAACCGGCGGGAAGCATAATTTGATGATGAATGTTGGGCGAGGACTTTGATATTCGAAAAGGTCAATCCCAGGAGCGCCTAATGGGCGTCGCAACGCCAGCAAGAAGGGAAGCTCCGATAGATTACACCTTCGGGAGTCGAACTTCAGAAGCGTAAGTTTCCGTAATCCCTGATTTGCAAATAAGTATTCCCAGTTTGGTAACAAGTAAAGTAGAGGATATACGTCCCGAATGGCACTTGTTAAATATAAGTTTTATGTCTTGCAAACTTTGGATCGAAAGAAAATTTATTGCCAGCGATGTGTTTCTCCAACCAAAATTTTTTCTTGTTTTTAAATCATCAAATAGATAAACGTTTCTGTATAGAATCAATTTTCTTTTAAATTTTGTGGAAGGCGAAGAAAGTGTGTTTTCCAGTTGACTTTAAAACCATTGATATTATCAGTAGTAATATCACAAGAGCTTCGAAAATAATCGATTATACTTCCGAGTCACGAGACGTATTTTGCGAAACACCACGAGAGCGGAGCTCGAGTGGTGTTTTAAAATAAATACGTCGAGCGAGGAGGAAGTATAATCGATTATTTTCGTATGCTGGCGTGATATTCGATACGATTATATAACGAATTATATAATTATTTTTGGTGACGTTTGCTCATTATAAACGTCAAACGTATTGTTACTATGACAAACTTTTCAAGATGGAAGGATACGAAAATCAAAAACGGTTATACAACGTCGTCAAGGGTATATTCGCTTATCAATACATGGTAACTAAGTAAAAATTGCAACTGCTATTGGCTAAATTTATGATGAGTTGTATAATCAGTAGTAATATCACAAGAGCTTCGAAAATAATCGATTATACTTCCGAGTCACGAGACGTATTTTGCGAAACACCACGAGAGCGGAGCTCGAGTGGTGTTTTAAAATAAATACGTCGAGCGAGGAGGAAGTATAATCGATTATTTTCGTATGCTGGCGTGATATTCGATACGATTATATAACGAATTATATAATTATTTTTGGTGACGTTTTCTCATTATAAACGTCAAACGTATTGTTACTATGACAAACTTTTCAAGATGGAAGGATGCGAAAATCAAAAACGGTTATACAACGTCGTCAAGGGTATATTCGCTTATCAATACATGGTAACTAAGTAAAAATTGCAACTGCTATTGGCTAAATTTATGATGAGTTGTATAATCAGTAGTAATATCACAAAAGCTTCGAAAATAATCGATTATACTTCCGAGTCACGAGACGTATTTTTCGAAACACCACGAGAGCGGAGCTCGAGTGGTGTTTTAAAATAAATACGTCGAGCGAGGAGGAAGTATAATCGATTATTTTTGTATGCTCGCGTGATATTCGATACGATTATATAACGAATTATACAAATTATTTTTGTTGACGTTTGCTCATTATAAACGTCAAACGTATTGTTACTATGACAAACTTTTCAAGATGGAAGGATGCGAAAATCAAAAACGGTTATACAACGTCGTCAAGGGTATATTCGCTTATCAATATATGGTAACTAAGTAAAAATTGCAACTGCTATTGGCTAAATTTATGACGAGTTGTATAATCAGTAGTAATATCACAAGAGCTTCGAAAATAATCGATTATACTTCCGAGTCACGAGACGTATTTTGCGAAACACCACGAGAGCGGAGCTCGAGTGGTGTTTTAAAATAAATACGTCGAGCGAGGAGGAAGTATAATCGATTATTTTCGTATGCTGGCGTGATATTCGATACGATTATATAACGAATTATATAATTATTTTTGGTGACGTTTTCTCATTATAAACGTCAAACGTATTGTTACTATGACAAACTTTTCAAGATGGAAGGATGCGAAAATCAAAAACGGTTATACAACGTCGTCAAGGGTATATTCGCTTATCAATACATGGTAACTAAGTAAAAATTGCAACTGCTATTGGCTAAATTTATGATGAGTTGTATAATCAG
Organism: Crepidodera aurea; assembly: GCA_949320105.2. Lineage (NCBI taxonomy): Eukaryota > Metazoa > Arthropoda > Insecta > Coleoptera > Chrysomelidae > Crepidodera > Crepidodera aurea. The sequence goes on along the minus strand of OX439476.1, from coordinate 1,566,296 downwards.
TAGTAATATCACAAAAGCTTCGAAAATAATCGATTATACTTCCGAGTCACGAGACGTATTTTGCGAAACACCACGAGAGCGGAGCTCGAGTGGTGTTTTAAAATAAATACGTCGAGCGAGGAGGAAGTATAATCGATTATTTTTGTATGCTCGCGTGATATTCGATACGATTATATAACGAATTATACAAATTATTTTTGTTGACGTTTGCTCATTATAAACGTCAAACGTATTGTTACTATGACAAACTTTTCAAGATGGAAGGATGCGAAAATCAAAAACGGTTATACAACGTCGTCAAGGGTATATTCGCTTATCAATATATGGTAACTAAGTAAAAATTGCAACTGCTATTGGCTAAATTTATGACGAGTTGTATAATCAGTAGTAATATCACAAGAGCTTCGAAAATAATCGATTATACTTCCGAGTCACGAGACGTATTTTGCGAAACACCACGAGAGCGGAGCTCGAGTGGTGTTTTAAAATAAATACGTCGAGCGAGGAGGAAGTATAATCGATTATTTTCGTATGCTGGCGTGATATTCGATACGATTATATAACGAATTATATAATTATTTTTGGTGACGTTTTCTCATTATAAACGTCAAACGTATTGTTACTATGACAAACTTTTCAAGATGGAAGGATGCGAAAATCAAAAACGGTTATACAACGTCGTCAAGGGTATATTCGCTTATCAATACATGGTAACTAAGTAAAAATTGCAACTGCTATTGGCTAAATTTATGATGAGTTGTATAATCAGTAGTAATATCACAAAAGCTTCGAAAATAATCGATTATACTTCCGAGTCACGAGACGTATTTTTCGAAACACCACGAGAGCGGAGCTCGAGTGGTGTTTTAAAATAAATACGTCGAGCGAGGAGGAAGTATAATCGATTATTTTTGTATGCTCGCGTGATATTCGATACGATTATATAACGAATTATACAAATTATTTTTGTTGACGTTTGCTCATTATAAACGTCAAACGTATTGTTACTATGACAAACTTTTCAAGATGGAAGGATGCGAAAATCAAAAACGGTTATACAACGTCGTCAAGGGTATATTCGCTTATCAATACATGGTAACTAAGTAAAAATTTCAACTGCTATTGGCTAAATTTATGATGAGTTGTATAATCAGTAGTAATATCACAAGAGCTTCGAAAATAATCGATTATACTTCCGAGTCACGAGACGTATTTGGCGAAACACCACGAGAGCTACGATTATATAACGAATTATATAATTATTTTTGGTGACGTTTGCTCATTATAAACGTCAAATGTATTGTTACTATGACAAACTTTTCAAGATGGAAGGATGCGAAAATCAAAAACGGTTATACAACGTCGTCAAGGGTATATTCGCTTATCAATATATGGTAACTAAGTAAAAATTGCAACTGCTATTGGCTAAATTTATGACGAGTTGTATAATCAGTAGTAATATCACAAGAGCTTCGAAAATAATCGATTATACTTCCGAGTCACGAGACGTATTTTGCGAAACACCACGAGAGCGGAGCTCGAGTGGTGTTTTAAAATAAATACGTCGAGCGAGGAGGAAGTATAATCGATTATTTTCGTATGCTGGCGTGATATTCGATACGATTATATAACGAATTATATAATTATTTTTGGTGACGTTTTCTCATTATAAACGTCAAACGTATTGTTACTATGACAAACTTTTCAAGATGGAAGGATGCGAAAATCAAAAACGGTTATACAACGTCGTCAAGGGTATATTCGCTTATCAATACATGGTAACTAAGTAAAAATTGCAACTGCTATTGGCTAAATTTATGATGAGTTGTATAATCAGTAGTAATATCACAAAAGCTTCGAAAATAATCGATTATACTTCCGAGTCACGAGACGTATTTTGCGAAACACCACGAGAGCGGAGCTCGAGTGGTGTTTTAAAATAAATACGTCGAGCGAGGAGGAAGTATAATCGATTATTTTTGTATGCTCGCGTGATATTCGATACGATTATATAACGAATTATACAAATTATTTTTGTTGACGTTTGCTCATTATAAACGTCAAACGTATTGTTACTATGACAAACTTTTCAAGATGGAAGGATGCGAAAATCAAAAACGGTTATACAACGTCGTCAAGGGTATATTCGCTTATCAATATATGGTAACTAAGTAAAAATTGCAACTGCTATTGGCTAAATTTATGACGAGTTGTATAATCAGTAGTAATATCACAAGAGCTTCGAAAATAATCGATTATACTTCCGAGTCACGAGACGTATTTTGCGAAACACCACGAGAGCGGAGCTCGAGTGGTGTTTTAAAATAAATACGTCGAGCGAGGAGGAAGTATAATCGATTATTTTCGTATGCTGGCGTGATATTCGATACGATTATATAACGAATTATATAATTATTTTTGGTGACGTTTTCTCATTATAAACGTCAAACGTATTGTTACTATGACAAACTTTTCAAGATGGAAGGATGCGAAAATCAAAAACGGTTATACAACGTCGTCAAGGGTATATTCGCTTATCAATACATGGTAACTAAGTAAAAATTGCAACTGCTATTGGCTAAATTTATGATGAGTTGTATAATCAGTAGTAATATCACAAAAGCTTCGAAAATAATCGATTATACTTCCGAGTCACGAGACGTATTTTGCGAAACACCACGAGAGCGGAGCTCGAGTGGTGTTTTAAAATAAATACGTCGAGCGAGGAGGAAGTATAATCGATTATTTTTGTATGCTCGCGTGATATTCGATACGATTATATAACGAATTATACAAATTATTTTTGTTGACGTTTGCTCATTATAAACGTCAAACGTATTGTTACTATGACAAACTTTTCAAGATGGAAGGATGCGAAAATCAAAAACGGTTATACAACGTCGTCAAGGGTATATTCGCTTATCAATATATGGTAACTAAGTAAAAATTGCAACTGCTATTGGCTAAATTTATGACGAGTTGTATAATCAGTAGTAATATCACAAGAGCTTCGAAAATAATCGATTATACTTCCGAGTCACGAGACGTATTTTGCGAAACACCACGAGAGCGGAGCTCGAGTGGTGTTTTAAAATAAATACGTCGAGCGAGGAGGAAGTATAATCGATTATTTTCGTATGCTGGCGTGATATTCGATACGATTATATAACGAATTATATAATTATTTTTGGTGACGTTTTCTCATTATAAACGTCAAACGTATTGTTACTATGACAAACTTTTCAAGATGGAAGGATGCGAAAATCAAAAACGGTTATACAACGTCGTCAAGGGTATATTCGCTTATCAATACATGGTAACTAAGTAAAAATTGCAACTGCTATTGGCTAAATTTATGATGAGTTGTATAATCAGTAGTAATATCACAAAAGCTTCGAAAATAATCGATTATACTTCCGAGTCACGAGACGTATTTTTCGAAACACCACGAGAGCGGAGCTCGAGTGGTGTTTTAAAATAAATACGTCGAGCGAGGAGGAAGTATAATCGATTATTTTTGTATGCTCGCGTGATATTCGATACGATTATATAACGAATTATACAAATTATTTTTGTTGACGTTTGCTCATTATAAACGTCAAACGTATTGTTACTATGACAAACTTTTCAAGATGGAAGGATGCGAAAATCAAAAACGGTTATACAACGTCGTCAAGGGTATATTCGCTTATCAATACATGGTAACTAAGTAAAAATTTCAACTGCTATTGGCTAAATTTATGATGAGTTGTATAATCAGTAGTAATATCACAAGAGCTTCGAAAATAATCGATTATACTTCCGAGTCACGAGACGTATTTGGCGAAACACCACGAGAGCTACGATTATATAACGAATTATATAATTATTTTTGGTGACGTTTGCTCATTATAAACGTCAAATGTATTGTTACTATGACAAACTTTTCAAGATGGAAGGATGCGAAAATCAAAAACGGTTATACAACGTCGTCAAGGGTATATTCGCTTATCAATATATGGTAACTAAGTAAAAATTGCAACTGCTATTGGCTAAATTTATGACGAGTTGTATAATCAGTAGTAATATCACAAGAGCTTCGAAAATAATCGATTATACTTCCGAGTCACGAGACGTATTTTGCGAAACACCACGAGAGCGGAGCTCGAGTGGTGTTTTAAAATAAATACGTCGAGCGAGGAGGAAGTATAATCGATTATTTTCGTATGCTGGCGTGATATTCGATACGATTATATAACGAATTATATAATTATTTTTGGTGACGTTTTCTCATTATAAACGTCAAACGTATTGTTACTATGACAAACTTTTCAAGATGGAAGGATGCGAAAATCAAAAACGGTTATACAACGTCGTCAAGGGTATATTCGCTTATCAATACATGGTAACTAAGTAAAAATTGCAACTGCTATTGGCTAAATTTATGATGAGTTGTATAATCAGTAGTAATATCACAAAAGCTTCGAAAATAATCGATTATACTTCCGAGTCACGAGACGTATTTTTCGAAACACCACGAGAGCGGAGCTCGAGTGGTGTTTTAAAATAAATACGTCGAGCGAGGAGGAAGTATAATCGATTATTTTTGTATGCTCGCGTGATATTCGATACGATTATATAACGAATTATACAAATTATTTTTGTTGACGTTTGCTCATTATAAACGTCAAACGTATTGTTACTATGACAAACTTTTCAAGATGGAAGGATGCGAAAATCAAAAACGGTTATACAACGTCGTCAAGGGTATATTCGCTTATCAATACATGGTAACTAAGTAAAAATTTCAACTGCTATTGGCTAAATTTATGATGAGTTGTATAATCAGTAGTAATATCACAAGAGCTTCGAAAATAATCGATTATACTTCCGAGTCACGAGACGTATTTGGCGAAACACCACGAGAGCTACGATTATATAACGAATTATATAATTATTTTTGGTGACGTTTGCTCATTATAAACGTCAAATGTATTGTTACTATGACAAACTTTTCAAGATGGAAGGATGCGAAAATCAAAAACGGTTATACAACGTCGTCAAGGGTATATTCGCTTATCAATATATGGTAACTAAGTAAAAATTGCAACTGCTATTGGCTAAATTTATGACGAGTTGTATAATCAGTAGTAATATCACAAGAGCTTCGAAAATAATCGATTATACTTCCGAGTCACGAGACGTATTTGGCGAAACACCACGAGAGCTACGATTATATAACGAATTATATAATTATTTTTGGTGACGTTTGCTCATTATAAACGTCAAATGTATTGTTACTATGACAAACTTTTCAAGATGGAAGGATGCGAAAATCAAAAACGGTTATACAACGTCGTCAAGGGTATATTCGCTTATCAATACATGGTAACTAAGTAAAAATTTCAACTGCTATTGGCTAAATTTATGATGAGTTGTATAATCAGTAGTAATATCACAAGAGCTTCGAAAATAATCGATTATACTTCCGAGTCACGAGACGTATTTGGCGAAACACCACGAGAGCTACGATTATATAACGAATTATATAATTATTTTTGGTGACGTTTGCTCATTATAAACGTCAAATGTATTGTTACTATGACAAACTTTTCAAGATGGAAGGATGCGAAAATCAAAAACGGTTATACAACGTCGTCAAGGGTATATTCGCTTATCAATACATGGTAACTAAGTAAAAATTTCAACTGCTATTGGCTAAATTTATGATGAGTTGTATAATCAGTAGTAATATCACAAGAGCTTCGAAAATAATCGATTATACTTCCGAGTCACGAGACGTATTTTGCGAAACACCACGAGAGCGGAGCTCGAGTGGTGTTTTAAAATAAATACGTCGAGCGAGTAGGAAGTATAATCGATTATTTTTGTATGCTCGCGTGATATTCGATACGATTATATAACGAATTATACAAATTATTTTTGTTGACGTTTGCTCATTATAAACGTCAAACGTATTGTTACTATGACAAACTTTTCAAGATGGAAGGATACGAAAATCAAAAACGGTTATACAACGTCGTCAAGGGTATATTCGCTTATCAATATATGGTAACTAAGTAAAAATTGCAACTGCTATTGGCTAAATTTATGATGAGTTGTATAATCAGTAGTAATATCACAAGAGCTTCGAAAATAATCGAATATACTTCCGAGTCACGAGACGTATTTTGCGAAACACCACGAGAGCGGAGCTCGAGTGGTGTTTTAAAATAAATACGTCGAGCGAGGAGGAAGTATAATCGATTATTTTCGTATGCTGGCGTGATATTCGATACGATTATATAACGAATTATATAATTATTTTTGGTGACGTTTGCTCATTATAAACGTCAAACGTATTGTTACTATGACAAACTTTTCAAGATGGAAGGATACGAAAATCAAAAACGGTTATACAACGTCGTCAAGGGTATATTCGCTTATCAATACATGGTAACTAAGTAAAAATTGCAACTGCTATTGGCTAAATTTATGATGAGTTGTATAATCAGTAGTAATATCACAAGAGCTTCGAAAATAATCGATTATACTTCCGAGTCACGAGACGTATTTTGCGAAACACCACGAGAGCGGAGCTCGAGTGGTGTTTTAAAATAAATACGTCGAGCGAGGAGGAAGTATAATCGATTATTTTCGTATGCTGGCGTGATATTCGATACGATTATATAACGAATTATATAATTATTTTTGGTGACGTTTGCTCATTATAAACGTCAAACGTATTGTTACTATGACAAACTTTTCAAGATGGAAGGATACGAAAATCAAAAACGGTTATACAACGTCGTCAAGGGTATATTCGCTTATCAATACATGGTAACTAAGTAAAAATTGCAACTGCTATTGGCTAAATTTATGATGAGTTGTATAATCAGTAGTAATATCACAAGAGCTTCGAAAATAATCGATTATACTTCCGAGTCACGAGACGTATTTTGCGAAACACCACGAGAGCGGAGCTCGAGTGGTGTTTTAAAATAAATACGTCGAGCGAGGAGGAAGTATAATCGATTATTTTCGTATGCTGGCGTGATATTCGATACGATTATATAACGAATTATATAATTATTTTTGGTGACGTTTTCTCATTATAAACGTCAAACGTATTGTTACTATGACAAACTTTTCAAGATGGAAGGATGCGAAAATCAAAAACGGTTATACAACGTCGTCAAGGGTATATTCGCTTATCAATACATGGTAACTAAGTAAAAATTGCAACTGCTATTGGCTAAATTTATGATGAGTTGTATAATCAGTAGTAATATCACAAGAGCTTCGAAAATAATCGATTATACTTCCGAGTCACGAGACGTATTTTGCGAAACACCACGAGAGCGGAGCTCGAGTGGTGTTTTAAAATAAATACGTCGAGCGAGGAGGAAGTATAATCGATTATTTTCGTATGCTGGCGTGATATTCGATACGATTATATAACGAATTATATAATTATTTTTGGTGACGTTTTCTCATTATAAACGTCAAACGTATTGTTACTATGACAAACTTTTCAAGATGGAAGGATGCGAAAATCAAAAACGGTTATACAACGTCGTCAAGGGTATATTCGCTTATCAATACATGGTAACTAAGTAAAAATTGCAACTGCTATTGGCTAAATTTATGATGAGTTGTATAATCAGTAGTAATATCACAAAAGCTTCGAAAATAATCGATTATACTTCCGAGTCACGAGACGTATTTTTCGAAACACCACGAGAGCGGAGCTCGAGTGGTGTTTTAAAATAAATACGTCGAGCGAGGAGGAAGTATAATCGATTATTTTTGTATGCTCGCGTGATATTCGATACGATTATATAACGAATTATACAAATTATTTTTGTTGACGTTTGCTCATTATAAACGTCAAACGTATTGTTACTATGACAAACTTTTCAAGATGGAAGGATGCGAAAATCAAAAACGGTTATACAACGTCGTCAAGGGTATATTCGCTTATCAATATATGGTAACTAAGTAAAAATTGCAACTGCTATTGGCTAAATTTATGACGAGTTGTATAATCAGTAGTAATATCACAAGAGCTTCGAAAATAATCGATTATACTTCCGAGTCACGAGACGTATTTTGCGAAACACCACGAGAGCGGAGCTCGAGTGGTGTTTTAAAATAAATACGTCGAGCGAGGAGGAAGTATAATCGATTATTTTCGTATGCTGGCGTGATATTCGATACGATTATATAACGAATTATATAATTATTTTTGGTGACGTTTTCTCATTATAAACGTCAAACGTATTGTTACTATGACAAACTTTTCAAGATGGAAGGATGCGAAAATCAAAAACGGTTATACAACGTCGTCAAGGGTATATTCGCTTATCAATACATGGTAACTAAGTAAAAATTGCAACTGCTATTGGCTAAATTTATGATGAGTTGTATAATCAGTAGTAATATCACAAAAGCTTCGAAAATAATCGATTATACTTCCGAGTCACGAGACGTATTTTTCGAAACACCACGAGAGCGGAGCTCGAGTGGTGTTTTAAAATAAATACGTCGAGCGAGGAGGAAGTATAATCGATTATTTTTGTATGCTCGCGTGATATTCGATACGATTATATAACGAATTATACAAATTATTTTTGTTGACGTTTGCTCATTATAAACGTCAAACGTATTGTTACTATGACAAACTTTTCAAGATGGAAGGATGCGAAAATCAAAAACGGTTATACAACGTCGTCAAGGGTATATTCGCTTATCAATACATGGTAACTAAGTAAAAATTTCAACTGCTATTGGCTAAATTTATGATGAGTTGTATAATCAGTAGTAATATCACAAGAGCTTCGAAAATAATCGATTATACTTCCGAGTCACGAGACGTATTTGGCGAAACACCACGAGAGCTACGATTATATAACGAATTATATAATTATTTTTGGTGACGTTTGCTCATTATAAACGTCAAATGTATTGTTACTATGACAAACTTTTCAAGATGGAAGGATGCGAAAATCAAAAACGGTTATACAACGTCGTCAAGGGTATATTCGCTTATCAATATATGGTAACTAAGTAAAAATTGCAACTGCTATTGGCTAAATTTATGACGAGTTGTATAATCAGTAGTAATATCACAAGAGCTTCGAAAATAATCGATTATACTTCCGAGTCACGAGACGTATTTTGCGAAACACCACGAGAGCGGAGCTCGAGTGGTGTTTTAAAATAAATACGTCGAGCGAGGAGGAAGTATAATCGATTATTTTCGTATGCTGGCGTGATATTCGATACGATTATATAACGAATTATATAATTATTTTTGGTGACGTTTTCTCATTATAAACGTCAAACGTATTGTTACTATGACAAACTTTTCAAGATGGAAGGATGCGAAAATCAAAAACGGTTATACAACGTCGTCAAGGGTATATTCGCTTATCAATACATGGTAACTAAGTAAAAATTGCAACTGCTATTGGCTAAATTTATGATGAGTTGTATAATCAGTAGTAATATCACAAAAGCTTCGAAAATAATCGATTATACTTCCGAGTCACGAGACGTATTTTTCGAAACACCACGAGAGCGGAGCTCGAGTGGTGTTTTAAAATAAATACGTCGAGCGAGGAGGAAGTATAATCGATTATTTTTGTATGCTCGCGTGATATTCGATACGATTATATAACGAATTATACAAATTATTTTTGTTGACGTTTGCTCATTATAAACGTCAAACGTATTGTTACTATGACAAACTTTTCAAGATGGAAGGATGCGAAAATCAAAAACGGTTATACAACGTCGTCAAGGGTATATTCGCTTATCAATACATGGTAACTAAGTAAAAATTTCAACTGCTATTGGCTAAATTTATGATGAGTTGTATAATCAGTAGTAATATCACAAGAGCTTCGAAAATAATCGATTATACTTCCGAGTCACGAGACGTATTTGGCGAAACACCACGAGAGCTACGATTATATAACGAATTATATAATTATTTTTGGTGACGTTTGCTCATTATAAACGTCAAATGTATTGTTACTATGACAAACTTTTCAAGATGGAAGGATGCGAAAATCAAAAACGGTTATACAACGTCGTCAAGGGTATATTCGCTTATCAATACATGGTAACTAAGTAAAAATTTCAACTGCTATTGGCTAAATTTATGATGAGTTGTATAATCAGTAGTAATATCACAAGAGCTTCGAAAATAATCGATTATACTTCCGAGTCACGAGACGTATTTTGCGAAACACCACGAGAGCGGAGCTCGAGTGGTGTTTTAAAATAAATACGTCGAGCGAGTAGGAAGTATAATCGATTATTTTTGTATGCTCGCGTGATATTCGATACGATTATATAACGAATTATACAAATTATTTTTGTTGACGTTTGCTCATTATAAACGTCAAACGTATTGTTACTATGACAAACTTTTCAAGATGGAAGGATACGAAAATCAAAAACGGTTATACAACGTCGTCAAGGGTATATTCGCTTATCAATACATGGTAACTAAGTAAAAATTGCAACTGCTATTGGCTAAATTTATGATGAGTTGTATAATCAGTAGTAATATCACAAGAGCTTCGAAAATAATCGATTATACTTCCGAGTCACGAGACGTATTTTGCGAAACACCACGAGAGCGGAGCTCGAGTGGTGTTTTAAAATAAATACGTCGAGCGAGGAGGAAGTATAATCGATTATTTTCGTATGCTGGCGTGATATTCGATACGATTATATAACGAATTATATAATTATTTTTGGTGACGTTTTCTCATTATAAACGTCAAACGTATTGTTACTATGACAAACTTTTCAAGATGGAAGGATGCGAAAATCAAAAACGGTTATACAACGTCGTCAAGGGTATATTCGCTTATCAATACATGGTAACTAAGTAAAAATTGCAACTGCTATTGGCTAAATTTATGATGAGTTGTATAATCAGTAGTAATATCACAAGAGCTTCGAAAATAATCGATTATTTTCGTATGCTGGCGTGATATTCGATACGATTATATAACGAATTATATAATTATTTTTGGTGACGTTTGCTCATTATAAACGTCAAACGTATTGTTACTATGACAAACTTTTCAAGATGGAAGGATGCGAAAATCAAAAACGGTTATACAACGTCGTCAAGGGTATATTCGCTTATCAATACATGGTAACTAAGTAAAAATTTCAACTGCTATTGGCTAAATTTATGATGAGTTGTATAATCAGTAGTAATATCACAAGAGCTTCGAAAATAATCGATTATACTTCCGAGTCACGAGACGTATTTTGCGAAACACCACGAGAGCGGAGCTCGAGTGGTGTTTTAAAATAAATACGTCGAGCGAGTAGGAAGTATAATCGATTATTTTTGTATGCTCGCGTGATATTCGATACGATTATATAACGAATTATACAAATTATTTTTGTTGACGTTTGCTCATTATAAACGTCAAACGTATTGTTACTATGACAAACTTTTCAAGATGGAAGGATACGAAAATCAAAAACGGTTATACAACGTCGTCAAGGGTATATTCGCTTATCAATACATGGTAACTAAGTAAAAATTGCAACTGCTATTGGCTAAATTTATGATGAGTTGTATAATCAGTAGTAATATCACAAGAGCTTCGAAAATAATCGATTATACTTCCGAGTCACGAGACGTATTTTGCGAAACACCACGAGAGCGGAGCTCGAGTGGTGTTTTAAAATAAATACGTCGAGCGAGGAGGAAGTATAATCGATTATTTTCGTATGCTGGCGTGATATTCGATACGATTATATAACGAATTATATAATTATTTTTGGTGACGTTTGCTCATTATAAACGTCAAACGTATTGTTACTATGACAAACTTTTCAAGATGGAAGGATGCGAAAATCAAAAACGGTTATACAACGTCGTCAAGGGTATATTCGCTTATCAATACATGGTAACTAAGTAAAAATTTCAACTGCTATTGGCTAAATTTATGATGAGTTGTATAATCAGTAGTAATATCACAAGAGCTTCGAAAATAATCGATTATTTTCGTATGCTGGCGTGATATTCGATACGATTATATAACGAATTATATAATTATTTTTGGTGACGTTTGCTCATTATAAACGTCAAACGTATTGTTACTATGACAAACTTTTCAAGATGGAAGGATGCGAAAATCAAAAACGGTTATACAACGTCGTCAAGGGTATATTCGCTTATCAATACATGGTAACTAAGTAAAAATTTCAACTGCTATTGGCTAAATTTATGATGAGTTGTATAATCAGTAGTAATATCACAAGAGCTTCGAAAATAATCGATTATTTTCGTATGCTGGCGTGATATTCGATACGATTATATAACGAATTATATAATTATTTTTGGTGACGTTTGCTCATTATAAACGTCAAACGTATTGTTACTATGACAAACTTTTCAAGATGGAAGGATGCGAAAATCAAAAACGGTTATACAACGTCGTCAAGGGTATATTCGCTTATCAATACATGGTAACTAAGTAAAAATTTCAACTGCTATTGGCTAAATTTATGATGAGTTGTATAATCAGTAGTAATATCACAAGAGCTTCGAAAATAATCGATTATTTTCGTATGCTGGCGTGATATTCGATACGATTATATAACGAATTATATAATTATTTTTGGTGACGTTTGCTCATTATAAACGTCAAACGTATTGTTACTATGACAAACTTTTCAAGATGGAAGGATGCGAAAATCAAAAACGGTTATACAACGTCGTCAAGGGTATATTCGCTTATCAATACATGGTAACTAAGTAAAAATTTCAACTGCTATTGGCTAAATTTATGATGAGTTGTATAATCAGTAGTAATATCACAAGAGCTTCGAAAATAATCGATTATACTTCCGAGTCACGAGACGTATTTTGCGAAACACCACGAGAGCGGAGCTCGAGTGGTGTTTTAAAATAAATACGTCGAGCGAGTAGGAAGTATAATCGATTATTTTTGTATGCTCGCGTGATATTCGATACGATTATATAACGAATTATACAAATTATTTTTGTTGACGTTTGCTCATTATAAACGTCAAACGTATTGTTACTATGACAAACTTTTCAAGATGGAAGGATACGAAAATCAAAAACGGTTATACAACGTCGTCAAGGGTATATTCGCTTATCAATACATGGTAACTAAGTAAAAATTGCAACTGCTATTGGCTAAATTTATGATGAGTTGTATAATCAGTAGTAATATCACAAGAGCTTCGAAAATAATCGATTATACTTCCGAGTCACGAGACGTATTTTGCGAAACACCACGAGAGCGGAGCTCGAGTGGTGTTTTAAAATAAATACGTCGAGCGAGGAGGAAGTATAATCGATTATTTTCGTATGCTGGCGTGATATTCGATACGATTATATAACGAATTATATAATTATTTTTGGTGACGTTTTCTCATTATAAACGTCAAACGTATTGTTACTATGACAAACTTTTCAAGATGGAAGGATGCGAAAATCAAAAACGGTTATACAACGTCGTCAAGGGTATATTCGCTTATCAATACATGGTAACTAAGTAAAAATTGCAACTGCTATTGGCTAAATTTATGATGAGTTGTATAATCAGTAGTAATATCACAAGAGCTTCGAAAATAATCGATTATTTTCGTATGCTGGCGTGATATTCGATACGATTATATAACGAATTATATAATTATTTTTGGTGACGTTTGCTCATTATAAACGTCAAACGTATTGTTACTATGACAAACTTTTCAAGATGGAAGGATGCGAAAATCAAAAACGGTTATACAACGTCGTCAAGGGTATATTCGCTTATCAATACTTGGTAACTAAGTAAAAATTTCAACTGCTATTGGCTAAATTTATGATGAGTTGTATAATCAGTAGTAATATCACAAGAGCTTCGAAAATAATCGATTATACTTCCGAGTCACGAGACGTATTTGGCGAAACACCACGAGAGCTACGATTATATAACGAATTATATAATTATTTTTGGTGACGTTTGCTCATTATAAACGTCAAATGTATTGTTACTATGACAAACTTTTCAAGATGGAAGGATGCGAAAATCAAAAACGGTTATACAACGTCGTCAAGGGTATATTCGCTTATCAATACATGGTAACTAAGTAAAAATTTCAACTGCTATTGGCTAAATTTATGATGAGTTGTATAATCAGTAGTAATATCACAAGAGCTTCGAAAATAATCGATTATACTTCCGAGTCACGAGACGTATTTTGCGAAACACCACGAGAGCGGAGCTCGAGTGGTGTTTTAAAATAAATACGTCGAGCGAGTAGGAAGTATAATCGATTATTTTTGTATGCTCGCGTGATATTCGATACGATTATATAACGAATTATACAAATTATTTTTGTTGACGTTTGCTCATTATAAACGTCAAACGTATTGTTACTATGACAAACTTTTCAAGATGGAAGGATACGAAAATCAAAAACGGTTATACAACGTCGTCAAGGGTATATTCGCTTATCAATACATGGTAACTAAGTAAAAATTGCAACTGCTATTGGCTAAATTTATGATGAGTTGTATAATCAGTAGTAATATCACAAGAGCTTCGAAAATAATCGATTATTTTCGTATGCTGGCGTGATATTCGATACGATTATATAACGAATTATATAATTATTTTTGGTGACGTTTGCTCATTATAAACGTCAAACGTATTGTTACTATGACAAACTTTTCAAGATGGAAGGATGCGAAAATCAAAAACGGTTATACAACGTCGTCAAGGGTATATTCGCTTATCAATACATGGTAACTAAGTAAAAATTTCAACTGCTATTGGCTAAATTTATGATGAGTTGTATAATCAGTAGTAATATCACAAGAGCTTCGAAAATAATCGATTATACTTCCGAGTCACGAGACGTATTTGGCGAAACACCACGAGAGCTACGATTATATAACGAATTATATAATTATTTTTGGTGACGTTTGCTCATTATAAACGTCAAATGTATTGTTACTATGACAAACTTTTCAAGATGGAAGGATGCGAAAATCAAAAACGGTTATACAACGTCGTCAAGGGTATATTCGCTTATCAATACATGGTAACTAAGTAAAAATTTCAACTGCTATTGGCTAAATTTATGATGAGTTGTATAATCAGTAGTAATATCACAAGAGCTTCGAAAATAATCGATTATACTTCCGAGTCACGAGACGTATTTTGCGAAACACCACGAGAGCGGAGCTCGAGTGGTGTTTTAAAATAAATACGTCGAGCGAGTAGGAAGTATAATCGATTATTTTTGTATGCTCGCGTGATATTCGATACGATTATATAACGAATTATACAAATTATTTTTGTTGACGTTTGCTCATTATAAACGTCAAACGTATTGTTACTATGACAAACTTTTCAAGATGGAAGGATACGAAAATCAAAAACGGTTATACAACGTCGTCAAGGGTATATTCGCTTATCAATACATGGTAACTAAGTAAAAATTGCAACTGCTATTGGCTAAATTTATGATGAGTTGTATAATCAGTAGTAATATCACAAGAGCTTCGAAAATAATCGATTATACTTCCGAGTCACGAGACGTATTTTGCGAAACACCACGAGAGCGGAGCTCGAGTGGTGTTTTAAAATAAATACGTCGAGCGAGGAGGAAGTATAATCGATTATTTTCGTATGCTGGCGTGATATTCGATACGATTATATAACGAATTATATAATTATTTTTGGTGACGTTTTCTCATTATAAACGTCAAACGTATTGTTACTATGACAAACTTTTCAAGATGGAAGGATGCGAAAATCAAAAACGGTTATACAACGTCGTCAAGGGTATATTCGCTTATCAATACATGGTAACTAAGTAAAAATTGCAACTGCTATTGGCTAAATTTATGATGAGTTGTATAATCAGTAGTAATATCACAAAAGCTTCGAAAATAATCGATTATACTTCCGAGTCACGAGACGTATTTTTCGAAACACCACGAGAGCGGAGCTCGAGTGGTGTTTTAAAATAAATACGTCGAGCGAGGAGGAAGTATAATCGATTATTTTTGTATGCTCGCGTGATATTCGATACGATTATATAACGAATTATACAAATTATTTTTGTTGACGTTTGCTCATTATAAACGTCAAACGTATTGTTACTATGACAAACTTTTCAAGATGGAAGGATGCGAAAATCAAAAACGGTTATACAACGTCGTCAAGGGTATATTCGCTTATCAATACATGGTAACTAAGTAAAAATTGCAACTGCTATTGGCTAAATTTATGATGAGTTGTATAATCAGTAGTAATATCACAAAAGCTTCGAAAATAATCGATTATACTTCCGAGTCACGAGACGTATTTTTCGAAACACCACGAGAGCGGAGCTCGAGTGGTGTTTTAAAATAAATACGTCGAGCGAGGAGGAAGTATAATCGATTATTTTCGTATGCTGGCGTGATATTCGATACGATTATATAACGAATTATATAATTATTTTTGGTGACGTTTTCTCATTATAAACGTCAAACGTATTGTTACTATGACAAACTTTTCAAGATGGAAGGATGCGAAAATCAAAAACGGTTATACAACGTCGTCAAGGGTATATTCGCTTATCAATACATGGTAACTAAGTAAAAATTGCAACTGCTATTGGCTAAATTTATGATGAGTTGTATAATCAGTAGTAATATCACAAAAGCTTCGAAAATAATCGATTATACTTCCGAGTCACGAGACGTATTTTGCGAAACACCACGAGAGCGGAGCTCGAGTGGTGTTTTAAAATAAATACGTCGAGCGAGGAGGAAGTATAATCGATTATTTTTGTATGCTCGCGTGATATTCGATACGATTATATAACGAATTATACAAATTATTTTTGTTGACGTTTGCTCATTATAAACGTCAAACGTATTGTTACTATGACAAACTTTTCAAGATGGAAGGATGCGAAAATCAAAAACGGTTATACAACGTCGTCAAGGGTATATTCGCTTATCAATATATGGTAACTAAGTAAAAATTGCAACTGCTATTGGCTAAATTTATGACGAGTTGTATAATCAGTAGTAATATCACAAGAGCTTCGAAAATAATCGATTATACTTCCGAGTCACGAGACGTATTTTGCGAAACACCACGAGAGCGGAGCTCGAGTGGTGTTTTAAAATAAATACGTCGAGCGAGGAGGAAGTATAATCGATTATTTTCGTATGCTGGCGTGATATTCGATACGATTATATAACGAATTATATAATTATTTTTGGTGACGTTTTCTCATTATAAACGTCAAACGTATTGTTACTATGACAAACTTTTCAAGATGGAAGGATGCGAAAATCAAAAACGGTTATACAACGTCGTCAAGGGTATATTCGCTTATCAATACATGGTAACTAAGTAAAAATTGCAACTGCTATTGGCTAAATTTATGATGAGTTGTATAATCAGTAGTAATATCACAAAAGCTTCGAAAATAATCGATTATACTTCCGAGTCACGAGACGTATTTTTCGAAACACCACGAGAGCGGAGCTCGAGTGGTGTTTTAAAATAAATACGTCGAGCGAGGAGGAAGTATAATCGATTATTTTTGTATGCTCGCGTGATATTCGATACGATTATATAACGAATTATACAAATTATTTTTGTTGACGTTTGCTCATTATAAACGTCAAACGTATTGTTACTATGACAAACTTTTCAAGATGGAAGGATGCGAAAATCAAAAACGGTTATACAACGTCGTCAAGGGTATATTCGCTTATCAATATATGGTAACTAAGTAAAAATTGCAACTGCTATTGGCTAAATTTATGACGAGTTGTATAATCAGTAGTAATATCACAAGAGCTTCGAAAATAATCGATTATACTTCCGAGTCACGAGACGTATTTTGCGAAACACCACGAGAGCGGAGCTCGAGTGGTGTTTTAAAATAAATACGTCGAGCGAGGAGGAAGTATAATCGATTATTTTCGTATGCTGGCGTGATATTCGATACGATTATATAACGAATTATATAATTATTTTTGGTGACGTTTTCTCATTATAAACGTCAAACGTATTGTTACTATGACAAACTTTTCAAGATGGAAGGATGCGAAAATCAAAAACGGTTATACAACGTCGTCAAGGGTATATTCGCTTATCAATACATGGTAACTAAGTAAAAATTGCAACTGCTATTGGCTAAATTTATGATGAGTTGTATAATCAGTAGTAATATCACAAGAGCTTCGAAAATAATCGATTATACTTCCGAGTCACGAGACGTATTTTGCGAAACACCACGAGAGCGGAGCTCGAGTGGTGTTTTAAAATAAATACGTCGAGCGAGGAGGAAGTATAATCGATTATTTTCGTATGCTGGCGTGATATTCGATACGATTATATAACGAATTATATAATTATTTTTGGTGACGTTTTCTCATTATAAACGTCAAACGTATTGTTACTATGACAAACTTTTCAAGATGGAAGGATGCGAAAATCAAAAACGGTTATACAACGTCGTCAAGGGTATATTCGCTTATCAATACATGGTAACTAAGTAAAAATTGCAACTGCTATTGGCTAAATTTATGATGAGTTGTATAATCAGTAGTAATATCACAAGAGCTTCGAAAATAATCGATTATTTTCGTATGCTGGCGTGATATTCGATACGATTATATAACGAATTATATAATTATTTTTGGTGACGTTTGCTCATTATAAACGTCAAACGTATTGTTACTATGACAAACTTTTCAAGATGGAAGGATGCGAAAATCAAAAACGGTTATACAACGTCGTCAAGGGTATATTCGCTTATCAATACATGGTAACTAAGTAAAAATTTCAACTGCTATTGGCTAAATTTATGATGAGTTGTATAATCAGTAGTAATATCACAAGAGCTTCGAAAATAATCGATTATACTTCCGAGTCACGAGACGTATTTGGCGAAACACCACGAGAGCTACGATTATATAACGAATTATATAATTATTTTTGGTGACGTTTGCTCATTATAAACGTCAAATGTATTGTTACTATGACAAACTTTTCAAGATGGAAGGATGCGAAAATCAAAAACGGTTATACAACGTCGTCAAGGGTATATTCGCTTATCAATACATGGTAACTAAGTAAAAATTTCAACTGCTATTGGCTAAATTTATGATGAGTTGTATAATCAGTAGTAATATCACAAGAGCTTCGAAAATAATCGATTATACTTCCGAGTCACGAGACGTATTTTGCGAAACACCACGAGAGCGGAGCTCGAGTGGTGTTTTAAAATAAATACGTCGAGCGAGTAGGAAGTATAATCGATTATTTTTGTATGCTCGCGTGATATTCGATACGATTATATAACGAATTATACAAATTATTTTTGTTGACGTTTGCTCATTATAAACGTCAAACGTATTGTTACTATGACAAACTTTTCAAGATGGAAGGATACGAAAATCAAAAACGGTTATACAACGTCGTCAAGGGTATATTCGCTTATCAATACATGGTAACTAAGTAAAAATTGCAACTGCTATTGGCTAAATTTATGATGAGTTGTATAATCAGTAGTAATATCACAAGAGCTTCGAAAATAATCGATTATACTTCCGAGTCACGAGACGTATTTTGCGAAACACCACGAGAGCGGAGCTCGAGTGGTGTTTTAAAATAAATACGTCGAGCGAGGAGGAAGTATAATCGATTATTTTCGTATGCTGGCGTGATATTCGATACGATTATATAACGAATTATATAATTATTTTTGGTGACGTTTTCTCATTATAAACGTCAAACGTATTGTTACTATGACAAACTTTTCAAGATGGAAGGATGCGAAAATCAAAAACGGTTATACAACGTCGTCAAGGGTATATTCGCTTATCAATACATGGTAACTAAGTAAAAATTGCAACTGCTATTGGCTAAATTTATGATGAGTTGTATAATCAGTAGTAATATCACAAAAGCTTCGAAAATAATCGATTATACTTCCGAGTCACGAGACGTATTTTTCGAAACACCACGAGAGCGGAGCTCGAGTGGTGTTTTAAAATAAATACGTCGAGCGAGGAGGAAGTATAATCGATTATTTTTGTATGCTCGCGTGATATTCGATACGATTATATAACGAATTATACAAATTATTTTTGTTGACGTTTGCTCATTATAAACGTCAAACGTATTGTTACTATGACAAACTTTTCAAGATGGAAGGATGCGAAAATCAAAAACGGTTATACAACGTCGTCAAGGGTATATTCGCTTATCAATACATGGTAACTAAGTAAAAATTGCAACTGCTATTGGCTAAATTTATGATGAGTTGTATAATCAGTAGTAATATCACAAAAGCTTCGAAAATAATCGATTATACTTCCGAGTCACGAGACGTATTTTTCGAAACACCACGAGAGCGGAGCTCGAGTGGTGTTTTAAAATAAATACGTCGAGCGAGGAGGAAGTATAATCGATTATTTTCGTATGCTGGCGTGATATTCGATACGATTATATAACGAATTATATAATTATTTTTGGTGACGTTTTCTCATTATAAACGTCAAACGTATTGTTACTATGACAAACTTTTCAAGATGGAAGGATGCGAAAATCAAAAACGGTTATACAACGTCGTCAAGGGTATATTCGCTTATCAATACATGGTAACTAAGTAAAAATTGCAACTGCTATTGGCTAAATTTATGATGAGTTGTATAATCAGTAGTAATATCACAAGAGCTTCGAAAATAATCGATTATTTTCGTATGCTGGCGTGATATTCGATACGATTATATAACGAATTATATAATTATTTTTGGTGACGTTTGCTCATTATAAACGTCAAACGTATTGTTACTATGACAAACTTTTCAAGATGGAAGGATGCGAAAATCAAAAACGGTTATACAACGTCGTCAAGGGTATATTCGCTTATCAATACATGGTAACTAAGTAAAAATTTCAACTGCTATTGGCTAAATTTATGATGAGTTGTATAATCAGTAGTAATATCACAAGAGCTTCGAAAATAATCGATTATACTTCCGAGTCACGAGACGTATTTGGCGAAACACCACGAGAGCTACGATTATATAACGAATTATATAATTATTTTTGGTGACGTTTGCTCATTATAAACGTCAAATGTATTGTTACTATGACAAACTTTTCAAGATGGAAGGATGCGAAAATCAAAAACGGTTATACAACGTCGTCAAGGGTATATTCGCTTATCAATACATGGTAACTAAGTAAAAATTTCAACTGCTATTGGCTAAATTTATGATGAGTTGTATAATCAGTAGTAATATCACAAGAGCTTCGAAAATAATCGATTATACTTCCGAGTCACGAGACGTATTTTGCGAAACACCACGAGAGCGGAGCTCGAGTGGTGTTTTAAAATAAATACGTCGAGCGAGTAGGAAGTATAATCGATTATTTTTGTATGCTCGCGTGATATTCGATACGATTATATAACGAATTATACAAATTATTTTTGTTGACGTTTGCTCATTATAAACGTCAAACGTATTGTTACTATGACAAACTTTTCAAGATGGAAGGATACGAAAATCAAAAACGGTTATACAACGTCGTCAAGGGTATATTCGCTTATCAATACATGGTAACTAAGTAAAAATTGCAACTGCTATTGGCTAAATTTATGATGAGTTGTATAATCAGTAGTAATATCACAAGAGCTTCGAAAATAATCGATTATACTTCCGAGTCACGAGACGTATTTTGCGAAACACCACGAGAGCGGAGCTCGAGTGGTGTTTTAAAATAAATACGTCGAGCGAGGAGGAAGTATAATCGATTATTTTCGTATGCTGGCGTGATATTCGATACGATTATATAACGAATTATATAATTATTTTTGGTGACGTTTTCTCATTATAAACGTCAAACGTATTGTTACTATGACAAACTTTTCAAGATGGAAGGATGCGAAAATCAAAAACGGTTATACAACGTCGTCAAGGGTATATTCGCTTATCAATACATGGTAACTAAGTAAAAATTGCAACTGCTATTGGCTAAATTTATGATGAGTTGTATAATCAGTAGTAATATCACAAAAGCTTCGAAAATAATCGATTATACTTCCGAGTCACGAGACGTATTTTTCGAAACACCACGAGAGCGGAGCTCGAGTGGTGTTTTAAAATAAATACGTCGAGCGAGGAGGAAGTATAATCGATTATTTTTGTATGCTCGCGTGATATTCGATACGATTATATAACGAATTATACAAATTATTTTTGTTGACGTTTGCTCATTATAAACGTCAAACGTATTGTTACTATGACAAACTTTTCAAGATGGAAGGATGCGAAAATCAAAAACGGTTATACAACGTCGTCAAGGGTATATTCGCTTATCAATACATGGTAACTAAGTAAAAATTGCAACTGCTATTGGCTAAATTTATGATGAGTTGTATAATCAGTAGTAATATCACAAAAGCTTCGAAAATAATCGATTATACTTCCGAGTCACGAGACGTATTTTTCGAAACACCACGAGAGCGGAGCTCGAGTGGTGTTTTAAAATAAATACGTCGAGCGAGGAGGAAGTATAATCGATTATTTTCGTATGCTGGCGTGATATTCGATACGATTATATAACGAATTATATAATTATTTTTGGTGACGTTTTCTCATTATAAACGTCAAACGTATTGTTACTATGACAAACTTTTCAAGATGGAAGGATGCGAAAATCAAAAACGGTTATACAACGTCGTCAAGGGTATATTCGCTTATCAATACATGGTAACTAA
Source organism: Crepidodera aurea (assembly GCA_949320105.2). Taxonomy (NCBI): domain Eukaryota; kingdom Metazoa; phylum Arthropoda; class Insecta; order Coleoptera; family Chrysomelidae; genus Crepidodera; species Crepidodera aurea. Next base: position 1,543,508 of record OX439476.1, on the reverse strand, counting down.
GTAAAAATTGCAACTGCTATTGGCTAAATTTATGATGAGTTGTATAATCAGTAGTAATATCACAAAAGCTTCGAAAATAATCGATTATACTTCCGAGTCACGAGACGTATTTTGCGAAACACCACGAGAGCGGAGCTCGAGTGGTGTTTTAAAATAAATACGTCGAGCGAGGAGGAAGTATAATCGATTATTTTCGTATGCTGGCGTGATATTCGATACGATTATATAACGAATTATATAATTATTTTTGGTGACGTTTTCTCATTATAAACGTCAAACGTATTGTTACTATGACAAACTTTTCAAGATGGAAGGATGCGAAAATCAAAAACGGTTATACAACGTCGTCAAGGGTATATTCGCTTATCAATACATGGTAACTAAGTAAAAATTGCAACTGCTATTGGCTAAATTTATGATGAGTTGTATAATCAGTAGTAATATCACAAGAGCTTCGAAAATAATCGATTATTTTCGTATGCTGGCGTGATATTCGATACGATTATATAACGAATTATATAATTATTTTTGGTGACGTTTGCTCATTATAAACGTCAAACGTATTGTTACTATGACAAACTTTTCAAGATGGAAGGATGCGAAAATCAAAAACGGTTATACAACGTCGTCAAGGGTATATTCGCTTATCAATACATGGTAACTAAGTAAAAATTGCAACTGCTATTGGCTAAATTTATGATGAGTTGTATAATCAGTAGTAATATCACAAAAGCTTCGAAAATAATCGATTATACTTCCGAGTCACGAGACGTATTTTTCGAAACACCACGAGAGCGGAGCTCGAGTGGTGTTTTAAAATAAATACGTCGAGCGAGGAGGAAGTATAATCGATTATTTTTGTATGCTCGCGTGATATTCGATACGATTATATAACGAATTATACAAATTATTTTTGTTGACGTTTGCTCATTATAAACGTCAAACGTATTGTTACTATGACAAACTTTTCAAGATGGAAGGATGCGAAAATCAAAAACGGTTATACAACGTCGTCAAGGGTATATTCGCTTATCAATATATGGTAACTAAGTAAAAATTGCAACTGCTATTGGCTAAATTTATGACGAGTTGTATAATCAGTAGTAATATCACAAGAGCTTCGAAAATAATCGATTATACTTCCGAGTCACGAGACGTATTTTGCGAAACACCACGAGAGCGGAGCTCGAGTGGTGTTTTAAAATAAATACGTCGAGCGAGGAGGAAGTATAATCGATTATTTTCGTATGCTGGCGTGATATTCGATACGATTATATAACGAATTATATAATTATTTTTGGTGACGTTTTCTCATTATAAACGTCAAACGTATTGTTACTATGACAAACTTTTCAAGATGGAAGGATGCGAAAATCAAAAACGGTTATACAACGTCGTCAAGGGTATATTCGCTTATCAATACATGGTAACTAAGTAAAAATTGCAACTGCTATTGGCTAAATTTATGATGAGTTGTATAATCAGTAGTAATATCACAAGAGCTTCGAAAATAATCGATTATACTTCCGAGTCACGAGACGTATTTTGCGAAACACCACGAGAGCGGAGCTCGAGTGGTGTTTTAAAATAAATACGTCGAGCGAGGAGGAAGTATAATCGATTATTTTCGTATGCTGGCGTGATATTCGATACGATTATATAACGAATTATATAATTATTTTTGGTGACGTTTTCTCATTATAAACGTCAAACGTATTGTTACTATGACAAACTTTTCAAGATGGAAGGATGCGAAAATCAAAAACGGTTATACAACGTCGTCAAGGGTATATTCGCTTATCAATACATGGTAACTAAGTAAAAATTGCAACTGCTATTGGCTAAATTTATGATGAGTTGTATAATCAGTAGTAATATCACAAGAGCTTCGAAAATAATCGATTATTTTCGTATGCTGGCGTGATATTCGATACGATTATATAACGAATTATATAATTATTTTTGGTGACGTTTGCTCATTATAAACGTCAAACGTATTGTTACTATGACAAACTTTTCAAGATGGAAGGATGCGAAAATCAAAAACGGTTATACAACGTCGTCAAGGGTATATTCGCTTATCAATACATGGTAACTAAGTAAAAATTGCAACTGCTATTGGCTAAATTTATGATGAGTTGTATAATCAGTAGTAATATCACAAGAGCTTCGAAAATAATCGATTATTTTCGTATGCTGGCGTGATATTCGATACGATTATATAACGAATTATATAATTATTTTTGGTGACGTTTGCTCATTATAAACGTCAAACGTATTGTTACTATGACAAACTTTTCAAGATGGAAGGATGCGAAAATCAAAAACGGTTATACAACGTCGTCAAGGGTATATTCGCTTATCAATACATGGTAACTAAGTAAAAATTGCAACTGCTATTGGCTAAATTTATGATGAGTTGTATAATCAGTAGTAATATCACAAGAGCTTCGAAAATAATCGATTATTTTCGTATGCTGGCGTGATATTCGATACGATTATATAACGAATTATATAATTATTTTTGGTGACGTTTGCTCATTATAAACGTCAAACGTATTGTTACTATGACAAACTTTTCAAGATGGAAGGATACGAAAATCAAAAACGGTTATACAACGTCGTCAAGGGTATATTCGCTTATCAATACATGGTAACTAAGTAAAAATTTCAACTGCTATTGGCTAAATTTATGATGAGTTGTATAATCAGTAGTAATATCACAAGAGCTTCGAAAATAATCGATTATACTTCCGAGTCACGAGACGTATTTGGCGAAACACCACGAGAGCTACGATTATATAACGAATTATATAATTATTTTTGGTGACGTTTGCTCATTATAAACGTCAAATGTATTGTTACTATGACAAACTTTTCAAGATGGAAGGATGCGAAAATCAAAAACGGTTATACAACGTCGTCAAGGGTATATTCGCTTATCAATACATGGTAACTAAGTAAAAATTTCAACTGCTATTGGCTAAATTTATGATGAGTTGTATAATCAGTAGTAATATCACAAGAGCTTCGAAAATAATCGATTATACTTCCGAGTCACGAGACGTATTTGGCGAAACACCACGAGAGCTACGATTATATAACGAATTATATAATTATTTTTGGTGACGTTTGCTCATTATAAACGTCAAATGTATTGTTACTATGACAAACTTTTCAAGATGGAAGGATGCGAAAATCAAAAACGGTTATACAACGTCGTCAAGGGTATATTCGCTTATCAATACATGGTAACTAAGTAAAAATTTCAACTGCTATTGGCTAAATTTATGATGAGTTGTATAATCAGTAGTAATATCACAAGAGCTTCGAAAATAATCGATTATACTTCCGAGTCACGAGACGTATTTGGCGAAACACCACGAGAGCTACGATTATATAACGAATTATATAATTATTTTTGGTGACGTTTGCTCATTATAAACGTCAAATGTATTGTTACTATGACAAACTTTTCAAGATGGAAGGATGCGAAAATCAAAAACGGTTATACAACGTCGTCAAGGGTATATTCGCTTATCAATACATGGTAACTAAGTAAAAATTTCAACTGCTATTGGCTAAATTTATGATGAGTTGTATAATCAGTAGTAATATCACAAGAGCTTCGAAAATAATCGATTATACTTCCGAGTCACGAGACGTATTTTGCGAAACACCACGAGAGCGGAGCTCGAGTGGTGTTTTAAAATAAATACGTCGAGCGAGTAGGAAGTATAATCGATTATTTTTGTATGCTCGCGTGATATTCGATACGATTATATAACGAATTATACAAATTATTTTTGTTGACGTTTGCTCATTATAAACGTCAAACGTATTGTTACTATGACAAACTTTTCAAGATGGAAGGATACGAAAATCAAAAACGGTTATACAACGTCGTCAAGGGTATATTCGCTTATCAATACATGGTAACTAAGTAAAAATTGCAACTGCTATTGGCTAAATTTATGATGAGTTGTATAATCAGTAGTAATATCACAAGAGCTTCGAAAATAATCGATTATACTTCCGAGTCACGAGACGTATTTTGCGAAACACCACGAGAGCGGAGCTCGAGTGGTGTTTTAAAATAAATACGTCGAGCGAGGAGGAAGTATAATCGATTATTTTCGTATGCTGGCGTGATATTCGATACGATTATATAACGAATTATATAATTATTTTTGGTGACGTTTTCTCATTATAAACGTCAAACGTATTGTTACTATGACAAACTTTTCAAGATGGAAGGATGCGAAAATCAAAAACGGTTATACAACGTCGTCAAGGGTATATTCGCTTATCAATACATGGTAACTAAGTAAAAATTGCAACTGCTATTGGCTAAATTTATGATGAGTTGTATAATCAGTAGTAATATCACAAAAGCTTCGAAAATAATCGATTATACTTCCGAGTCACGAGACGTATTTTTCGAAACACCACGAGAGCGGAGCTCGAGTGGTGTTTTAAAATAAATACGTCGAGCGAGGAGGAAGTATAATCGATTATTTTTGTATGCTCGCGTGATATTCGATACGATTATATAACGAATTATACAAATTATTTTTGTTGACGTTTGCTCATTATAAACGTCAAACGTATTGTTACTATGACAAACTTTTCAAGATGGAAGGATGCGAAAATCAAAAACGGTTATACAACGTCGTCAAGGGTATATTCGCTTATCAATACATGGTAACTAAGTAAAAATTGCAACTGCTATTGGCTAAATTTATGATGAGTTGTATAATCAGTAGTAATATCACAAAAGCTTCGAAAATAATCGATTATACTTCCGAGTCACGAGACGTATTTTTCGAAACACCACGAGAGCGGAGCTCGAGTGGTGTTTTAAAATAAATACGTCGAGCGAGGAGGAAGTATAATCGATTATTTTCGTATGCTGGCGTGATATTCGATACGATTATATAACGAATTATATAATTATTTTTGGTGACGTTTTCTCATTATAAACGTCAAACGTATTGTTACTATGACAAACTTTTCAAGATGGAAGGATGCGAAAATCAAAAACGGTTATACAACGTCGTCAAGGGTATATTCGCTTATCAATACATGGTAACTAAGTAAAAATTGCAACTGCTATTGGCTAAATTTATGATGAGTTGTATAATCAGTAGTAATATCACAAGAGCTTCGAAAATAATCGATTATTTTCGTATGCTGGCGTGATATTCGATACGATTATATAACGAATTATATAATTATTTTTGGTGACGTTTGCTCATTATAAACGTCAAACGTATTGTTACTATGACAAACTTTTCAAGATGGAAGGATGCGAAAATCAAAAACGGTTATACAACGTCGTCAAGGGTATATTCGCTTATCAATACATGGTAACTAAGTAAAAATTGCAACTGCTATTGGCTAAATTTATGATGAGTTGTATAATCAGTAGTAATATCACAAAAGCTTCGAAAATAATCGATTATACTTCCGAGTCACGAGACGTATTTTTCGAAACACCACGAGAGCGGAGCTCGAGTGGTGTTTTAAAATAAATACGTCGAGCGAGGAGGAAGTATAATCGATTATTTTTGTATGCTCGCGTGATATTCGATACGATTATATAACGAATTATACAAATTATTTTTGTTGACGTTTGCTCATTATAAACGTCAAACGTATTGTTACTATGACAAACTTTTCAAGATGGAAGGATGCGAAAATCAAAAACGGTTATACAACGTCGTCAAGGGTATATTCGCTTATCAATATATGGTAACTAAGTAAAAATTGCAACTGCTATTGGCTAAATTTATGACGAGTTGTATAATCAGTAGTAATATCACAAGAGCTTCGAAAATAATCGATTATACTTCCGAGTCACGAGACGTATTTTGCGAAACACCACGAGAGCGGAGCTCGAGTGGTGTTTTAAAATAAATACGTCGAGCGAGGAGGAAGTATAATCGATTATTTTCGTATGCTGGCGTGATATTCGATACGATTATATAACGAATTATATAATTATTTTTGGTGACGTTTTCTCATTATAAACGTCAAACGTATTGTTACTATGACAAACTTTTCAAGATGGAAGGATGCGAAAATCAAAAACGGTTATACAACGTCGTCAAGGGTATATTCGCTTATCAATACATGGTAACTAAGTAAAAATTGCAACTGCTATTGGCTAAATTTATGATGAGTTGTATAATCAGTAGTAATATCACAAGAGCTTCGAAAATAATCGATTATACTTCCGAGTCACGAGACGTATTTTGCGAAACACCACGAGAGCGGAGCTCGAGTGGTGTTTTAAAATAAATACGTCGAGCGAGGAGGAAGTATAATCGATTATTTTCGTATGCTGGCGTGATATTCGATACGATTATATAACGAATTATATAATTATTTTTGGTGACGTTTTCTCATTATAAACGTCAAACGTATTGTTACTATGACAAACTTTTCAAGATGGAAGGATGCGAAAATCAAAAACGGTTATACAACGTCGTCAAGGGTATATTCGCTTATCAATACATGGTAACTAAGTAAAAATTGCAACTGCTATTGGCTAAATTTATGATGAGTTGTATAATCAGTAGTAATATCACAAGTGCTTCGAAAATAATCGATTATTTTCGTATGCTGGCGTGATATTCGATACGATTATATAACGAATTATATAATTATTTTTGGTGACGTTTGCTCATTATAAACGTCAAACGTATTGTTACTATGACAAACTTTTCAAGATGGAAGGATGCGAAAATCAAAAACGGTTATACAACGTCGTCAAGGGTATATTCGCTTATCAATACATGGTAACTAAGTAAAAATTGCAACTGCTATTGGCTAAATTTATGATGAGTTGTATAATCAGTAGTAATATCACAAGAGCTTCGAAAATAATCGATTATTTTCGTATGCTGGCGTGATATTCGATACGATTATATAACGAATTATATAATTATTTTTGGTGACGTTTGCTCATTATAAACGTCAAACGTATTGTTACTATGACAAACTTTTCAAGATGGAAGGATGCGAAAATCAAAAACGGTTATACAACGTCGTCAAGGGTATATTCGCTTATCAATACATGGTAACTAAGTAAAAATTGCAACTGCTATTGGCTAAATTTATGATGAGTTGTATAATCAGTAGTAATATCACAAGAGCTTCGAAAATAATCGATTATACTTCCGAGTCACGAGACGTATTTTGCGAAACACCACGAGAGCGGAGCTCGAGTGGTGTTTTAAAATAAATACGTCGAGCGAGGAGGAAGTATAATCGATTATTTTCGTATGCTGGCGTGATATTCGATACGATTATATAACGAATTATATAATTATTTTTGGTGACGTTTTCTCATTATAAACGTCAAACGTATTGTTACTATGACAAACTTTTCAAGATGGAAGGATGCGAAAATCAAAAACGGTTATACAACGTCGTCAAGGGTATATTCGCTTATCAATACATGGTAACTAAGTAAAAATTGCAACTGCTATTGGCTAAATTTATGATGAGTTGTATAATCAGTAGTAATATCACAAGAGCTTCGAAAATAATCGATTATTTTCGTATGCTGGCGTGATATTCGATACGATTATATAACGAATTATATAATTATTTTTGGTGACGTTTGCTCATTATAAACGTCAAACGTATTGTTACTATGACAAACTTTTCAAGATGGAAGGATGCGAAAATCAAAAACGGTTATACAACGTCGTCAAGGGTATATTCGCTTATCAATACATGGTAACTAAGTAAAAATTGCAACTGCTATTGGCTAAATTTATGATGAGTTGTATAATCAGTAGTAATATCACAAGAGCTTCGAAAATAATCGATTATTTTCGTATGCTGGCGTGATATTCGATACGATTATATAACGAATTATATAATTATTTTTGGTGACGTTTGCTCATTATAAACGTCAAACGTATTGTTACTATGACAAACTTTTCAAGATGGAAGGATGCGAAAATCAAAAACGGTTATACAACGTCGTCAAGGGTATATTCGCTTATCAATACATGGTAACTAAGTAAAAATTTCAACTGCTATTGGCTAAATTTATGATGAGTTCTATAATCGATAAAATTATATTCAACTAGTTTATATATACAGGGTGTCCAGAGATAAAACCGACAAAACTTATAGGAGTTATAGGGACTGCCAATATGATTGCAAAATGACATACTTATCCAAATGTCCAAAACCGCTTCGTTACTGACATACAGAGTGATTTGTGAATTTAGACAAAAAATTCAATCCGCCATTTTAAATAAAAGACCTTAATAAGTATCCCTTTGAACGGAACCAATATCAGGACCGGAATATTCTTTTTTTTCAATGTTAAGTTCTTGTAAGAATAACTCACCCTGTACAATAATTATCGAAAATATTAGCACAGATTCGAAATCTACGGGAAAAATACTAGAGGAACTTGTTAAAAAAGTTTCTGGCACCATTTCAGTTATTTCGTAATAAATTATTATTTTCAATATTTTCACTCAAGGCATTAAATGGCGGATAAAGTACTATCAAAAATGGGTTAATATACAATAAATATTTACGAAACCAAGACATAAATATTGTTATTCTCTTTAATTAGATCGTAGTAGAATTTTATAAAATACTCTCATAACCCAAAAAAACTGAAGAATAAATTCGTTTGAGGACCGAAATGAGTCTTTTTTATCTTAAGTTCTTGTAATAATAACTGACCTAGTTGTCAATAATCTGATTGCAGATTCGAAATCTACTACGAAGGACTTGTTACAAAAAGGATTGGACTGAATTTTTTGTAAATAATTTTGGCTTAGATGCTTAGGCACCTTTCTTATAGGAAAATAGCTTTCCATCAAATTTTCTGAAAATTGGTATGATGTAGAACTTGATGCTCTGACAAAAAGTGTCCATTGGTCCAAACCAATCCTATTGCTAGGTTTCGAGGTAAAGGGTGTTAAACATCGGAAATGCCACTTTTTGTAATCACATCGTTTATAAAATACGCTTCAGGGGTGAGTTTTGACCTGTGGAGGAGTTGGTGGGGGTGGAAAGTGATATTAAACACCACCTTCGTGTTCAGCATCCTCGAAAACAGACGTTTGGCCTGTGGAGAGTTGGTGAGGGTCTTCAACATTACCACCGTGCTCAGCATCCTCGAAAACAGGGGGAAAGACGTTTTTTTGGACAGGGAAATGATGTGATGCCCGTTTAACCCCTTTAGGGGGTAGTTTTTGGACGTTTTAGGGGATTCGGCTGGCGAAAAGAGAACACTTACTTACTTTGCAAACCTTGATTTTGTTATTAAAGTGAGGATGGCGTTGGGCTCTCCTCGTTCGTGATATACTTGCTATAACACAAGTACGATTATCAAGAGCAAGGAGAGCCGAATTCATTTTCAGACATCCTTTAGTGACAGGATGTCGACCTAGCCTGCTTCTTACTGATGAGGTACAATAATACCGAAACCGGTCTAAGAATGGAAAGCTCCTTTAATGACAAAATCGAACCACGTCTGGACTTTCGTAATTCAATACCTGGTGGGGCATATAGCCCAAGGAGTAGTTGTTGAAGTCCAGATGCTGGTACAGTGTAGGACATTTTTAATGTCCTTGTTTTGGGAACAAGTGTGATTTTATTTCACATCCTTTGTGCAAGTAAGTTAATTTTCTTTCTTTGTAAGTTTGTCATTTTTTTTGTTAGCCATTTTATTAGTTTTTTTAATAGATTTGCTTAAATTTTTATTACTGCATTTTATTTGAATAAATCCCCAGCCCCACGTAACAAGTTATTTACGTAAGACTATTCCCCGGGAATTTCTAAGCCCCCTCGTTGAGGGAAAGGTAATTTTCACGCTAGTATAAGGGTATAGGACAGCATGATCTTTGGTAAAGAATCCAGTAAGCCTAATTACCGCTCCGCTCGAAACTTTGGCAGACACGCAGCTAAAAATAACCAAAAATCTACAGGTTATTACAATTTCTCAATGAATCGCAAGTGACAAAAAGTCTCTCCTCAACAATTTATTTCTGGGAACAATGTACCTTTGTGACCGCTTGTTTTATGAAATTTAATATTTGTTTTCCGGCAGAATGAAAAATAAAATATGTTGCAACTGGACTTTAGTATTCGTTGCAACGAATTTGTAAATTCTCTTTCGAAAGATTTGCATTCGTAATGAAAATTCGTACCTCTACTTGTTTGACCTTTTCATTGTAAGTTAAATAAATTTAGTTATACTAAAGTTTCTTCTGCTCATTATACAGATCAGTTCCCTGTTCAGTCTCAGTTTCAGTCGAACTGTCACTTATCTGTACGTGTAAATACAAAAAACTGTCAAGAAAACTGAAATTAATAAGGAGCTGTGTAAGTGATTTTAATATGAATCGAGAAGAATATTTGAAGTACCAAGCCACTATGAACTATAGAAATGAATTAGTTTTAATTTTTTTACAATGGAAATAAATAATCCATAATACCAATTGTACGAAATTAAAAATGTGAACAAAGTATTTACTTTGGACGAAAATTCGATGCGTTTTATCGAAATTTACGAAAAAGAAATATTAGTTGAAAAAGGGATGAAAAACCAAAATCACTTTTTTACATTAAATATTAAATATTATTTAATCAGAACAAACTTTTGGCTTCTTAATATATCAAGAATAAAGTTAATCGCTCTCCTCTTCTTCTTCGTCACTGGATACTTCTTCAGCTTCTTGAAGCCAATCAGTAAAAGGTTTAACATGATTCCAAAGTTTACTATCGGAATCCAAGTTTCTTGACCACTCCAAAATTACATCTTCTATTATGTAGTCTTTATTATACATATGCTGAAGTATTGCAATCACCCATTTTTCTTTAATATTTTCCCCAGACGTAGCTACCTCCTACAATTACAATTATACATTTATTAAAATGTTGCTGAATCATTTAAAAATCTTATACTACTTGTTACAAATTTTGACTTCGATTACTGAATTTGATAAAAACCACAAAATATATTATAATGGTTTGCGATTTTTCCTTTTATTTATTATTAATTTTTTTATTTAATTTACCTTCTTTCGTAAATTTAGACAGAATGTGTTTTATAAATATTGTTGTTGTAATTGGGCGCCATTTGTCTTTATTACATAGGAAAGTATAGACAACTTCAATCTCAGGTTCTAGGGTTCTCTAAGAGGTTAGATTTTTATGAAAGTCAATGACAACGAACGCAGTGAAAAATTATAAACATTTATTAAAGAAAAAAAAAATTACGATAAACTTTATCTGTACAGGAACAATTGTTTGGTGGAATACGGTAAGTGTAGTTTTTATTAAAATAATATTTGCAAGTGTGATACGAAATTTTCTTAAACTTCTTACCTTATTCACTTTCTAACCTAACATAATTAAACTTTTATAAGGTTAGATTGTTTTCAATCTAACTTTATTATTATGGCCTTTTATAGTAAAATTTTTTAAATATCGATATTTAGTAATTAAAATGGTACCTTTTATTCAATTTAAGCTTTTCGTTCTCATTTTAGTTATTCAAAATAAATGGGATTCTATATAATCGTTTTTCCCTATAACACCAAATTCAGGAACAGGATGGATATTTTTATGCCGAATATAGTTGGATCTGGATATTTTTATACAGGAATACAGTTGGGACTGGAGATGTCCAAAAAGGAACACAGGATAGGATGGATAATTTTGGATAAAGCCACCAACAATTCCCAAAAAACAAAATATCTGACATCTGTCAAACTTTACGATATAAGCGGGTATCGTTGAAATTTGAAATCGACCAATCAGTGGATTAGTACTCTAAACTCCCCCTGTACACCAAAACAAATAACTTGAGTGCAGTATCTAGCGTATCATATATGATCTAAGCACCGAACCGTTGAATTACAAAATGGCGTTTGACAAATGACGTATCTCAATTAATCTTTATACATAAAAACACAAGAACATAGTTTTGTAGACTATAACTTGTGGGGCATAGATCAGTTTTGCTTGAACTGGATATATCTTAATTGAAAATTAGTTAATTACTTTGTAAATAAAATTTGAACAAATACTTACCTGTTAATTAACAATCAAATTATGCTTATGACAAAAAATCTTTTACCTCTAATGCTTGTAAACAATCCAGCATGGCATCTTCGTTACGAATGTAATTCTTCAGGACAGGAGCAAAGTATGAAAGTAAACGTGATAAGTGAGAGAAATACTGAACACCAGTAGGCTCCCTTAATGACATACTTAAAATAGCTTTCGTAACGTGGAAATTTACCTAAACAAAAATATTATTTATTTTAGTTAAAATTGACAACAAATTTGAAAATTATATATTTCAAATGCCAAATAAGAAATGGCACTAACTTCAATCCAACTGCTAAATGCTAAACAACGATAGAACAACCAAAAGGCCATCGACCGAAATGTTTTAAATGCAAAACATATTTACTTTGTAAACTATTGGTGGTAGTAAGTGCCAATTAAATGGTTATTTTCTTTATTCCTTAATTATAAAACAAATTGTTTTGCATTATTTGTATTTGTATTTGTAAATGTAAAATGATAAATAAAACATTTCATTACTTTTTGTATATATTTTCTGTAAACTGAATACATGAATATATGAAATCAGTTTAATTATCAGCCAACGTTTCGTTTATTTATAGAGCATAAACTTCATCAGGGCCTACAATAATTTCTTTAGTTGTAACATCATTTGTAGGCCCTGATGAAGTTTATGCTCCATAAATAAACGAAACGTTGGCTGATAATTAAACTGATTTTACTGTCCTCTTCCGACAATTCCTGCTTCATATTATTAAAGGGCGCAATTTTCTCTTGTATATTCTTTATTTTTATTTGTCTATTTTCTTTAAAAACGATTAATTTCATATTTACTTTTACATCTCAACTCTCAGGAGTTCTAATTCTTCTTGAAATGAAAGAAAATAAGTTACGTCGTAATCTCCTTTGAATATTAGCAGTGAAACATATATCAAATGTAAAATTGGGAATGCTAAGTAGTAGAATGGTGATTCTAGTATCTATCTGATCAGTTGCAGAGCTTATGCTTAAGGCTTACTGTCCAAGTAGACCGCACGTCATATGCACGCTATCGTCATTTGACGATTGCTTGCATTTTAGGTATAAACAAGCGAAACTGTGCCCACGGTGCAGCAACGTCGCGTCTGCCTTTCGTCATGCAGCTCGTGCTGTAACATGTTACTACCGACGCGTGTTCCAATCCAAGACGAACGCACGAAGGCAGACGCAACGTTGCTGCACCGTGGACACAGTTTCGCTTGTTTATACCTAAAATGCAAGCAATCGTCAAATGAAATGACGATAGCGTGCGTATGACTTGCGGTCTATATTTTTCAGTACCTTATTATTTTTTAAAGAATAAATTTGTTTATCAGCTAATACATATACAACAAGGCGTTATTGAAAATAATTGGACCGTTGTGAGAGATTGGGCCAGATTTCAAACATCGTTGTGCTCCTTTATCCTGACTATAATTTACCACAGGAACAAGGGCTCATATAGACACCGCTTGAGGACAAATAAGGTGGTGGATCTTTGGCAGATAATGAGAATTGGGATATTTTTTTGATGATTCAAGAGGTTTTGAGATGCGATCAGTTACGAAACTGATGTACTGTTTAAGTTTAATGAATCGCTCTCGAGTGTATTTGTGGAAAAGTGTGTAATACTTTTATGAATGGTGTATTTAATCTACGGTTTTTTGTAACTGAATTCTTTTTTACAAGGTGGTGTAATCGGAAGATGCATGGATGTATAACAGAGTGAATCAAATGACCATTGGGTTGAATGAATGAATATGAATGACTAGAACATCGTGAAGGCCCAAAAGCTTCTATAAAGATGTCAGCTATGAAAAATATAATTTAATTATTGGTATATTTACCTCTTTTACGGTCACATTATAAGCATATCGAGACGAATTGATTTCCAAAATAAGGTTGTCACATAACAGATTGTCATCAAAACCTCTGGTTAAGCTATCAATTACTTCAGTAAAGAATACTAAAACGTAAGAACAAAGTCAATTGTTAATATTTTAAAATGTATTTACTAATCACTTTCAAAATGTCCCAAATCTCTCATTTGGAAAAATGATTTGCTAATTGAAAAGATGTATTTCCACTAGATTAAGAAAATTAATTGTACAGAATGCTTGTATATTGTCAATTCAGACTTTGAAGAAGACACCCTGTTCCCGTTTAATTGGACATAAACGAGCAATTTGTTCAGTGGACGGTATATTTCTTTAAAGAAGACACCCTGTAGATGTCCTACGTATTGACGAAGGTGGTTTAAAGAACACTCAACACTTTCCTGAACTGTGTATTAAATTTTAACAAGAAACAGTACAAATGTAACAATTTAGATTTAGTATAATTATGATAAATGGTTCAAATTATTTTTATGAACCCAATCAAAAACTATTTTTGTGTTTGCTTAAACTTAAATAAAATTATTTTACATTGACTTGCATTGATGGAGCTTAATTGACGACTAATTTAAGACTGATGCTAAAACTCTTAAAGAAGAGATCACATATGCTTGTTGGTATGCCCTAAAACGCACCTAATCCGTTATGACGTAGTATGGTTCGATTGTTTTCAGCCAATGATATTGTTTCTGAGATTCTCTTGATGCTAACTGTAGCGAAGCGAGATTTGTTGACTTCCGCATATTGTGGGGATGAACCGTATTGCCTAATTGCGTAGAGGTTAAAATGTTTTACTTTCCCAACCCCTTACCAAGGAAAAGTATTGTGAACGCGCTAAAAAAAATTGAGATAACGACGGATATATCCATTTTGAGGTCCCCTGAGGCGAATAAAACGATTTCCAGACATAAGTCTGTGTGTCTGTCTGTATTCTTCCACGATAGCGTCCGCACGCGTAATCCGATTGAGCTGACATTTGGTATATGTATTTCGAGTGATCGGTGATTGAAGCCATTAGTTTTTGGTTGAAATCGCCGCACCAGGGGCGCAGGAGCCCTATGTACATTGCGAAAAAATATAAGACTTAGTTTTTATTTGATATTTAGGTGCCTCACTGGCTTTTAAATACATCCTGAAATTTTCATTCTTTAATTTCGAACCTAACCTATAAAAAAATTTATTGAACTATAAAAATCGCAACCCGTAGCGCCCAAACGCTTGATCCGATTGAGCTGAAATTTGGTACTTATGTGGGTATCGGATCATCGCGGAATTAATCCGTTTATTTCTGGTTGAAATCGCCCCACCAGGAGGCGCAGTAGCCCTATGTACATTACAAAAAAAAATAAAAGACCTAAAGTTTTTATTTGGCATTTAGGTGCCTTATTGGCTTGTAAAGACATCCTGAAATTTTCATTCCTTAATTTTAAAACTGAGCAATGGAAAAAAATTTCAAATTTAAAATCCAAATGACATTTGACATGTCAAAGAAAAAGTAAACAAAATTCCGACAAAATTGTGTTACTTTCTTTTGACATGTGAAATGTTTTTCCTTTTATAATATTTCAAATGTCATTTTTACTTTAAAAAAATTCGAAACGAATTTATTATTTGTGAAAATGTGACCCGTCAAAATCTGAAACCTGTCAAAATGTGACAGCTGTAAAAATGTGTCACCTGTGAAAACTTAACAACTGTAAAAATATGACCGCTGTAAAACTGTGACACCTGTCAAAATGTGGCGCCTGTCAAACTGTAACAACTGTCAAAATGTGACGCGTATCGTACTTTTCTTTATTTATGCCACAAATGTGGCCTAACTAGCGTCCTCTACAAATTACATCGAAGTAGGTACCCGATTCTGATTTCTCGTGCTCAAAAACCCCCAGTTCCAAATTTTTATGTATACATATCCAAAAATGCTAAGGTTATTGCAAAAAATAAATCTTAAAATTTAACCTTTAGCGCATTGTATATTCCTTATTAGCAACATTTTATTAGAGCAAGTTGGTTCAAATAGTCATATTTTAAAGTGAGGAATCTACCACGCTTCTATGTACAATTACTTAAGGACCACCCTGTATATAGGTTTAAATAGCCAAGTAATCTTCCAAAACCAGAGATTTGAGACATTCAGTTTAAATGAATATTTGAAGGTAACATAATTTTTCATTATCTTTGAAAGAAATTCATAACCTAAATAGTTAATCTAACTTGAGTGATAATCAAAATTGTTGAAGTATACAGGGTGTGTCACGAAGGTGGCTCATTAGCCATATATAGAGAACTATAGATATTTCAAATTTGAAAATTGGGTTACGGGGCTTTATCATTACGATCTATTCAATGAAAATATTTTCAACTTCCGGTTATACCGGAAGTAGACATCAACTTTGTTATTTCAAATGGCATGTATAATTTTTCTTTTTATTTTTGGATTCAGCATCAAATTTTGAACACAAAATTATCAACATACCACAGGTCTAAGTTTAACAGTTTCCGAGATATTTGAGATTTTTGTAAAAATTTTTGAAAAACACGCATTTACTTTAATTTCCGTATCTGGCTTAGTTGTTAAGCTATTAATTTCAAATTTTACACAGAGATTGTGAGAATATCCTTCTAGCTTGCGGTGAAACACCAAATGCGATATTTTATACAGTGTGTCTAGAATGGAGCGTCCAATATTCATATTTTCAATTCTCAATAAATCGATAATTTCCAATGAAACACCCTGTATTTTATTATCATGCCTGAATCAGTTTTTTGTTCTCTTTCGATCTGCATTAGCATTCCCTATACCTAAAGTTATGTATTTCTGAGTTATTGCTATATAGGGTGTTTCATTTGAAATTATCGACTTATTGAGAATTGAAAATATGAACATTGGACGCTCCATTCTAGACACCCTGTATAAAATATCGCATTTAACGTTTCACCGTATGCTAGAAGGATATTCTCACAATCTCTGTATAACATTTGAAATTAATAGCCTTAACAACTAAGCCAGATACGGAAATTAAAGTAAATGCGTGTTTTTCAAAAAAATTTACAAAAATCTCGGAAACTGTTAAACTTAGACCTGTGGTATGTCAATAATTTTTTGTTCGAAATTTGATGCTGAATTCAAAAATAAAAAGAAAAATGGTACATGCCATTTGAAATAACAAAGTTGATGTCTACTTCCGATATAACCGGAAGTTGAAAATATTTTCATTGACTGACAAACCCCCGTAACCCAATTTTCAAATTTCAAATATCTGTAGTTCTCTATATATGGCTAATGAGCCACCTTCGTGACACACCCTGTATGTTCACAGTTTTGCAAAAAATAAGCATCAAGGAAAATTTTAACTCACAAAAACAGTTCACGAATTGGGTCCAGAAATGGCATCAAATTATTAAAAATACATATTAAATTATTGAAGCCTGTCCTGTAAGAAACAATAATTGTCTATCTGTTTAAAAAAACATGAACAGGACAGGATAGCAATTTAATATGTATTTTAATAAATTGCAATATTTTTTAGCATTCTGTAGACTATAAATAGAAAATAACACGGTTTAAAAGAGAAATAAAAGCCATTTTAAAAGAGGTATAACACGTCGTACATTAAAAAAACTCGGCCTGTCTGAGGATTTTTGCAAAAATCAATCCGAAACTGAATATTCCATACTATATCAAAACACATAAAACTTTCACGGAATCTTTTAGATACCGTAGAATATTCTGAGATACCCTATTGTGAATATTCTCCCAAACTTTAAGAAAAGTTCGTACATCGTCCAACTTACGTTTAGTGTCATCGGGAACTGGTGATTGGGTGTATGACAAATCATCTTCGCTTTCACTGAAACCATCAGAACTTTCCTCTTTTTCTTCTTCAAAACTTTCTTCATCTTTAATATGCAATCGATAGAATTTTTTACCGATAACTGAATCTCTGTCTTCTTCAGAATCGATTTTTAATTCGTAAGCTCTGTTTCCCAATTTAACCGAAGTCTGATCTAAAATATATTTTTTTTAAATGCCAATTCGAAATTAATTGGGGATTAATTCTCAAAAAAGTATTCTTGATTTCTCTCCTCACAAATGATTCTAACAGAAATGACCATCTTAGGCCCCATATGCACTATGCGGTTTACCGCAAACCGCATAGTGCGTACGAGTCCTTAAACTATTACTTGATTTAAAAATACAAACTTAAAATAGTTTTTCTACGCCCACGTCAGTAAAAGTTAAAACTCGCACTGTCAACATTCCTCGTAAATGACATTTAACAATAACATGAACGTAATGAAATCTCCTAACATACACGTGCTTTTTGATAAGAAAACTTAAATTTCTTAATATAATCAAATTGCAATCAAATTTTTATCTACGTACCACTTTATTTGGACTATTTACATAAATTTAGTCAATTGAAAAACATAAAAAACTTTTAGCATTAGCGAGATACATTTTGAATTAAAAGAGTGATGTCCCTAAATGTCGGCAACACATTATACAATTTTTCAAAAAATAACCCGCGTTTCTATAGAAATAAACGTCATGTTATTTTTTATATTGTCACAAAATATTGTATCCGAAGATTTTCTTAACTTTACCTACGAATATGTCTGAAAGTGAAAGTGATGAAATTATGAGCACTCCACCGGAGATTTTAGAAAAAGCTCAAGCTGCCACACATAATTTGTTACCGCTAAAATCTAAAGAAAGGTACGAAATTACCTATCGAAAATTTATGGATTGGCGACACAAGAATCCTTTTCGGAGAATGTTTTGCTTGTGTATTTTGAGGAAACATAAAAAATTATGAAGCCATCTTCTCTATGGGCCATTTATTCGATGCTGAGAACTACACTAAACATTAATAATAACATTAACATTATCCAAAACTAATGGCCCTACTGAAGCGGAAATCGGATGGATTTAGAAGTAAAAAAGCGATAATCCTTTCTCCAGAACAAATTAATAAGTTTCTGAAAGATGCCCCAGACGATAATCATTTGTTGTCAAAGGTAACGAATTAAAATATTGTGTAATTATCATCACATTAATTACGATGTCCTTTATTTAATAGAAGAAAATGAGTGGGCGTAGAAAAAGTATAGTACGTTACTCGAGTTGTAGGCCCATTACACACTCGTAAAATGTACGCACTCGCCGCTGCGCGGCTTCGTGCGTAAACTTTTTCACTTCGTGCATAATGGATTACTTACCACTCTTGTTACGTAATATACTATTACGTCACTTGGAATTTTGCTATTTATCTCTTTTTTTGAGGATACTCACCACATTTTGGTTGAGTACATCGTACAAGAGCATTTTCTATTTGCGTTCCTTTTTCTATAACTGTATTATTTCCTACAATACTACCTAATGTAACTTTACTATTAGTTTTTATTGTACAATTGGAACCGATTACAGAGTGTGTTATAATGACGTTATCTTCAATTTTGGTATCCGAAAGTATAAAACTATCTTCCAATATTACATTATTACCAATTGATACATTCAATCCAAGTACTGTTCTAGATATTTGTGCAGAATTTGAAATATTGGAACTAGCTCCAACAACGACATTATTTTTTAAAACTTTATTCCTAAAAATAAATTGATAGATATTATTTTTTTTAGTTTTACAAAGTAGTCAATTAAAATTCCAATTAGCGTTTTCGTAAGGTGAATTCTAAAATTGTAAAGAAATGATTTCAATAAATCTATTTTAGCAAGTGAAAATTGGAAAAAACCTCCAGTAGAATGTTTAATTTTGCCATTCTACAGTTTCAAAAAAGTTGATACTTTTGGAAGTAGTGAAAGTTAACTGAAAAATAATATACTAACTTATTACGTGGTTGACTCAATGGATGGATCCACTTCTTCATTAGTTCTTGACTGCAATGCAATAAAAATAAATATAAATAAAGGATTAGACACAATGCCACAGTAATTCAAAAATATTTTCGCCATTTTTTGGAGAAAAAAAAATGTATTAAAATAATATCAGCGTTATAAAAACATAATTTGCGTTGTGCATATTTTTTACTAGTCTATACAAAAATTACATGATTATAAATAATATCAATTTAGATAATAAAATTTAAAGGGTAATACCAATCGGTAAATAAAATTAAAAGAAGAATACAACAATTAATTATTTACAATAAATGCTCGAGCTCCTCCTAACCCAACAAATTCTCTAATCCTGCGAAGGTTAGACATCTGAACTTAAAATAACATTCCTGGAAAGTATACAGTAAGCGTATGACCTGTGCCATCTTCAATTAAGCCCGATGCAACGGGGGTTCCAAGGGGGACAGTAATTAAAATATTTGGGACTATACATAGACAACAAATTGACATAACCCAAATAGTAAGGAAGATTGCTCCAGCAATTGGTGTCTTAGGAAAAATAGCTCAATACCTCGAAATCAAAGAAAGGCCATATATTATTCCTTAATCTACAGCCATCTTACCTACCTGACCCTTATCTATAGTAATACATTCCAAAAGAAGATCAATCCATTAATTGTTCTGCAGAACAGAGCATTAAAAAAACTCTTTGATCTGCATAGGCTACATCCTACTGAAGATCTATATCTCCCAAATAAAATAATGTACATCTTTCAGACGCGTTTATATATTGTTACGTACTATCTTTTGTGTAAAAGAGAAAAATTACTTTTGTTCAATATTTAATTTCGTTATTTTATTTATTTGAATTTTAGTTTTAGTACATAACCTATTAAATTACTGTTGATTTTTTTTTATTGCCTTCTGTCGTAATCTCAGACAGAATGTAATTATTTGTTGTTGATAATTTTGGGCGCCATCTACTTTCCAGTAGAAAATTTGATAGTCTTAATACCAGGTAGTGATTCAGCTATTGGCCGCGTGATTGTAAAAATCGATAATAACGACTCCGTGAATATGAAAACATTTATTAATAATCATAAAAATAACGGTTCGCCTTTTGATTTATGTGAGAATAAGATTTGTTGCCAGTAATTTTTATAAACCATCTCTAGATTAAAATTTGACAGTTTTTTACTTAAAATTTTTGCTTATTACCAAATCATTCTCGAGACAAAAAGAATGTTTTTGATATAATTTATTTACAATTCCTACTTATATTAAATTTACACACAGACTTTTTAAGTTCGTCATTATCGATTTCTAAAATTCTATACAACACTTTATTTTCCGGATTTATTGTATTTCACCTGAATTTAAATTAATCATATTGATACGTCATGATATTGAAATTTGAAGATAAGTTTAAAATTTCTTTTTATTCTAACATCTAAAATAACAATGTTCTCATTGTTATTGTGATCGCAGACTTATCTGAGATTATATTACTTTAAATTTTGATATTGAAATCTTTGCTAAATTGTTTGTAAATATCCTAAAATTGTTGGTGAAAATCTCTTATGGGATTAACGTATTAAAATATGACATCTGGAATTTTATATTTTTTCTTTTGCAATTACTACGTTAAAATTAGTTTCAAACATTATTTTCGAAATTACATTCTGCCTTAATAAAATTATTTGTTTAATTTTTTCTCCGCGTATTGCACATAAGTTTTGTATTCTCTTTAATTAGTTAGTCAACTTAGTCAACCGTTACAATATACATAAATGTACATCCAACAACTACTAATCAAACTTACATTTTACCACAACTAACAGCGTGCACGATCACAATGTAAGGAGTAACAGAGATATAACCACAACTGGACAAAGTAACTTGCTTGCTGAGGAAGCGAAACTCTATAATAAGCTGCCAATTACCCTAAAAACTTCAACATTTCAAAAAATATCTAAAACAGCTGATTTGCTCTGAATTTTTTTAGTTAATAAAACAAATCATTTTTTTTAAGTTACATGTTGACCACTTTATTAGTATTTTTTGTATTTTTTGGTATATCTTTTTGTATATATTTTATCTGTATTGGTTTTTAAATGTTAATATACAGGGTGATCGATTAGTGTGATAAAGCTCAGTAGCTCTGTTATCATAAGAGATACCAAAAAAAAATTGTGTATAAAAATTGTAATTTAGTTACATTGTTACAGGGTTTTTAAATGAAACACCCTGCATTTTACCTTAAAATTAAAATCCACTTTACCTCCCTATTACAACAATATAAGGTTATATTATGTTATACAGGGTATTTAAAAAGTTATAACCTGTAAAATTAAAAAGGGGTATAAGAATAATAATATATTCAAGCCAAAGTTTTTTAATGATTATGAAAGTTTATAAACACGAACGAATTTGCGAATATTTATTAAATCGAATATAGGGTAAGTCAAAACTTGAGTACATTATTTTCTCAGTAATTTCAAATAGATCACCCTGTATTCTGTATCACTGTCGAAGACTACTATTACCATACTTCTATTTTTATTAACTATTCCCTATACCTAAAGTTATTAGTTTTTATTTTAATAATGGTGTTGTTTTTTAAATTTCCATGTAAGTATTGTTTCTTATTTCTCCCAAAGTGTAATTTTTTTCTGTATTCGTTATTAAACTACTAAGTTACCAAACAGTAATTATTAATATTTTTTTGACAAATCAATTATGGCCAACATACAATTGGTACGTCTATTGGTTATAACTTTTTAAATACCCTGTGTAACATACTATAACCTTATAAAATACAGGGTGTTTTATTTAAAAAAACATAACTTCGATCTGGCACCGCGTCCTGTATAATTTAAAACCTTATGCGAGACCCTGTACAATTTTAATTAGTGAAATAAATAATAAATTAATTAATTAAAATATACTCTATTACAGTTCAATTGCTCATGATAAATTGAATAAAAATATAAAATAAAAAACAACATACCTAAGTGATTGATACATTCTCCAAGAAGACACTGCCCCACCAAAGTGACTGCCCTGTAAAACGTGAGCATAAATTGTGCCTTCCAAAATTTCCTCATTCATTAAAAGACCTCTAATTAGATCATCTTTTGTTTGGAAATCAAAATTATCACTAAATAAAGGAAGAACAGAAGAAGAGCATATAGCAATATGAGTATCTTTCAAATTGTGTAGTATCGATATACTGGAGTTTTCTAAAAATATTTCCTAGAACAAAAAAGTTTCAGCTGAGTGCAAAGTATCAAGATTGGAAGTTTAGTTTCAAAATGGAAAATCTTGTAAAACATACAATGCAAGAAGAAAAATAAAAAATAAATTATTTAAAAAATATATATAGGAAAAGCATCTCTAGTTTTATTTAGCAAAATTTTGTGAGTAAACATCAAATTGAAACTAACCATTGGAAATTCGATTTTTCTTGTTTTATTTCCTAAACTTTTATACAAGAGGACTCTATTATGAGAGTCTGTAGCTAG
Source organism: Crepidodera aurea (assembly GCA_949320105.2). Classification (NCBI taxonomy): domain Eukaryota; kingdom Metazoa; phylum Arthropoda; class Insecta; order Coleoptera; family Chrysomelidae; genus Crepidodera; species Crepidodera aurea. The sequence goes on along the minus strand of OX439476.1, from coordinate 1,520,133 downwards.
TAAAATGTCTTCAAAACCTCTTCCTATATGTCCAATTCCAGATTCTTGTAAAAGTAAAGTCATGGCTGCATATTTATCAGATTTAACTATTTCACTGTAAACAAAACACAAAATAAATGTATAAGTTGGAAAATAATGTACAGTTAGCAAAATTTCCAATTTTCTGCTTAACAATTGAGCAGCCCAAAGACTAGCCTGCGTATGCATAACAGGTGCAATGAGAACGTGCCCAACGGCCGCCAATAAAACATTTTGACATGATATGTTGTCACTTTCCAAAAATTCGTAGAATTTTGTCAGAAACCCTCAATAAAACTCTGATATTAAAATTATTTGGTACCCTATCAAAACATATGGCGCCCAACGTGGGGCTGGCAACAGGAAAATGAAAGACACATATTATTTTTTTGGGAGAAAAAGGTAATTGTCATTTGCTGTCAAAAAAAACAAATTTAATTCCTTTTGAGTTAAATATAATTTGGGAAGATAGCAAACATGGAAGGACGTACAGTTAAGTTACTTAAGGATCTTAAGCTAAATGAATTAAAATGTAAGAGGTTTGGAGAAAACGGAAGTTAAAGTAATATTGGTAGAGAGATTAAGAAAAATTTTTACAAGATCAAGGGGAAGATCCAGAGGTTTACATAATGGTGAAGAAATAATAGGATATGGAGAAGGAATTTCCAGAAACAATTCAAACTGAAGAACAGAATATACTAGAGATATTAAAAAACTTAATGGAAGAAAATAGAAGTAAAATACAAAATGGAGTAAAATGGAGTATGGAGAAAATGGAGAATAATATAAAACAAGACATAAATGAAATAAATATAGACCTGAAAGAAATATTTACAAGATATGCAGGAAAAACAGCTAATTTTGGAAAACAGCGTATTACAAAATGAAAAACAAATAGAAGAAGATAAGAATGATATAAGAAGAATCGAGCTAAAGACAATGCTGCACAAAGGATGTGAAATAAAATCACACAAGCTCCCAAGAACAAGGACATTAAAAATGTCCTACACTGCACCAACGTCTGGACTTCAACAACTACTCCTTGGGCTATATGCCCCACCAAGTCAGGGCTTTAAACCAAAAACTTCGATTTTTTCATTAAAGGAGCTTGCCATTCTTAGACCGGTTTAGGCATTATTGTGCCTCATCAGTAAGAAGCAGACAAGCTCGACATCCCATCACTAAAGGATGTCTGAAAATAAATTCGACTCACTTGGCTCTTGATAATCTTACTTGCGTTATAGCAAGTATATCACGAACGAGGAGAGTCCAACGCCATCTTCACTGTAATAACAAAATCAAGGTTTGCAAAACTATAGAAAACTACATGAAGGTGGAATTTTTTGAACCATAAAAATTCCAAAAAAGGACCATGGGAGTGACAAAACTGCACAAAGGATGTGAAATAAAATCACACAAGCTCCCAAGAACAATAATATAATTATTATTATGTGAACATGAAGGGGGCGAATGTATTGTATTTAAAAAGTGTTACACTCTGTATCGAAAAATAATAATAAAAAAATATAGTTTCCTTCAATCAAAAATATATTTTTATACATATAAATGCTTGTAGTGTTTTCTTTGCACTCTTTTATGTGATACTTGGTTAAAAAAAATTAAAAAAACTTATTTAACAAACGTCAAGAAAGTCAGGTGACCTTCAAGTCCACAGACAGTATTATTCTTCTTACCTATGTTTTTCTAGAAGTGATAATAATTGTACATTGGACAATACTCCAGGTTCTAATAACACAAAATCACCTCGAATTAAACCTTTGGCATCTAAATCTCTAAGACAATCCCCAAGAGATAGACAAGATTCTGATACTACTACATTTACTTTCATTGTCAATGTCCAACCATCCCCATTTCTTATACATTTGCTAAAAAAAAAAAGTTTATTCTCATAAATTTTAAAATAAGTTACATTGTATTACTCGATGTGTCGCTTTATTTCATCGCTGTGGATAGAACAAAACAAAAATACTTCTTCAATCCCACCAAGAGATAAAAACTCTAATGTATAGTCTACCAATGGTTTGTTTAGAATGGGCAAGAGTGCCTGAAATATAATAATAAATAAAAATCTAAAATTAAAGTATTTTCATGTATTAAAAACTATTAACAACTATTTATTAAAACAATTGCATTAATAAATACAGGGTGTTTTTATCGCTATTTAACGTTGCTATCTTGGAAACCTTAACTGATATTTAAATGAAAAAAAAAAATTTAAACATTAAAAAATGCTAAAGGAACTTTTTTATTGAAATCATGTAAGATGTAATCCTCAATTCAGTTATCTACTTTAATTTGAGGTTTGAATGTGTTTTTACTTGGCGTTTTTTGTATTTTTTAAGTACATCTAACAACAAAAAACCAGCCCTTATATAGATTCTCACTTTTTCTTTTAAGGAGAGATTGATTTCAGTGTTCTTTGTTTAGTGATTTATTTATGCTTCTATTTGTTAAGAAATGCATTTTTCTGGTATTTTTATAGCAATTTTTACTTGTATTTCGTTAAAGTTAAAATTGTAAATATTTTGTTGTTTTGATATTCACTGTTGTTGCTTGAAGTTGTTTTTCTATTTTATTGTCTTTTAATTATTGTTGCTCTACGTGGACTCTCACTGTGTCTATAAGATATAGTGTACAATATACTTTATTATTTTAATTTTATATAGATTTTCATTATTTAGCTCCATTAGCGCTAAATATTTTGGAGTAAATAATTGTGGATTTTTTCTTTAGCATTAATAGCTCAAGTATTCAATGGAATTGCTTTTATATTTTCTCTTCTATATTGGAATTACATGTTTCACGACGCAACAGCTGCAAAAAATGTATTGTTATAACATAAACTTACGTGAGGAATATCATCCGAGATAGGTACAAATTCATCAGTAAATGTGTCTGCAATTACTAAGGCCTGTACAACTTTTTCCTTTCGCATTAATTCACTTTTGTTACTCATTTTTATGCAGTTGAATTTTCAAAACTATTATCATCTTAATTTAAAAGCATGCTTACTATTAGTCAGATGTATTTGACAGCAGTCTCGATCTAAGTGTTACTACAGTCCTTTAAAATTTCATCAAATATTTAATTTATTTATAATTTATTATCGTTTAAGATTATATCATTATTGATCTCTACCTAAAAAAAGATAATCCTTATCTATTCAGAGAGACGCCTACTACCTTATTGGAAAATTCAAATTTTCCTTCGAGTATAAAATCTTACTACACTCATATTAGGCCTTGTACATAATCCTGGTAGTTATTTCACTAATGTTTCAACAAAAAAGAAGACGAATAAGGTAGTTAATATTTCGAGGTCATCTGTTAGGTAAATTAATTTACGGAATCTCAAAGAAGATTCAAGAAGAAGAGGCTATCTGTCAAAAAAGTGTTAAACGAGTTGTCTGTTTGTTTTCGTTTTCTAATTTTAATTTTTATGAACCAAAATGTCTGAAGAAGATCAACATGTAAATAAACGAAGTACAGGAACAGTTCCGAAGCAGCGGATTAGATACACTCGTTCTGTTACAGAAGTAGATAGATTAAGGAGCTTGTCGAATAGCGTAAGTTGTTCAACAAATAGAACATTCAGTTTCATTGTCTGATTTTGTATATTGTTCCTCAAGAGGTATGATATTTTTGTATTTGCATTTGAAGTTTTCGGTATGCCGTCTTTAAATATATGTTTAAGTTTCCCATATGGTGCCCATCACCTAAGGTGATTTGTCTTAGTAATTCACACGTTTGATTATTCCTCCCAATTCTTATTTTGTGACCTATTTTTATATAAATTCTATTTCGTTGAGTCCAGTTTGTATGTTCTCGCTAGGGATTAAATTTGTCTTTCCTTTGTCTTTTTGTGGTTTATGTGCAATCCAACCTTTTGAATCGCGCCCTGTAGTTCTTGGGGTACTTAGATTGAAAAATGTTACTCTAACTTATTTATTAAAACTCAAATAATAAAATGTCCTAGGTTGTAATTTTAGGAGTGCTTTACATTACATTATTTTATGAATAGTTGACAATAAAATTTTCCAAGAAATTTTAAGCTTTCCATATTTTCTATTTATATAAAATATATACGAAGGTGGAATTTTTTTGAACCATAAAAATACCAAAAAAGGACCATGGGAGCGATAAAACTGCACAAAAATTCCACCTTCGTATAGTTTTCTATAGTTTTGCAAGCTTTGATTTTGTTATAAAAGTGAAGGCTTTCGTTCGTGATACACTTGCTCTAATGCAACCACTTTTATCAAGAACGAGGCGAGTCGAATTCATTTTCAGTCATCCTTTAAAGATAGGATGTTGAGCTTGTCTGCTTCTTACTGATGATGCACAATAATACCGAAACCAGTCTAAGAATGGTAAGCTTCTTTAATAACAAAATCGAAGTTTTTGGGTTAAAGCCCCGACTTGGTCGGGCACCAAACCGCGTCTGGACTTTCGTAATTCAATACCTGGAGGGGCATATAGCCCAAGGAGTAGTTGTTGAAGTCCAGATACTGGTGCAGTGTAGGACATTTTTAATGTCCTTGTTCTTGGGAGCTTCTGTGATTTTATTTCACATCCTTTCTGCAACTATATAAAATATACATAAAAGTTTAGTACTTTTATTAATATTATTTCCATAATTAAAAAAACCATAAACTATTATTTGTTTATCAGTCCAGTGACTACTACCATGATTCTTACAATGAACTTAGGAGTCCACGAAGAAGTAATCAAGTCATGGACCCTACAATTCAAGGTGTTTCACCAGTTCAAATTGGATCCATAAATATAAACTCTGTTGGTAAGTAGAAAGTTTATCATATATAGATTAGAGGAGTGCTTTGTATCCCTGGCCACAACTCTGATTCTGATTGGTCAACACATTCATGACAAGTAATGTGTCGTTATTTGAATGACTTTCACCTGCAATGCTTTCACTTTTTCATTAAATAACCACTTATTTTGTCATTTGTTTATTATAAAAATTACGCTTTCATCGAATGCCCTTGTATATATATTTAACGGAAATCTTATCAGGCACATAAATTATTAAAGTATGGATTTCATTTACCTGATTTTTTTATCACTTGAACAAACAAAATGAATGATTTCTTTTGGTCAAAATTTCTTTTTAAATTGCCAAATACAGTAGAATTTGGTAATGTTAAAAAAATGAAAGCAGCTTCTGGGGTTCACTCATAAGGGAGTGAATTGCAGGGCGTATATTATTATTATTATTATTATTATTATTATTAATTAAATTCAAATAACCTCCTGAGGTGGGGTTAGTTTTTATCTCTCCGTTTTAGTACTGAAAGATTCAGTAAAAAATTCTGTGTGGAAGATAAAACAACAAATATTTAATATTCATCATATTTGACGAAACAGTTAATTATGTAAAAACAATTCATGGATCTTTTGCGTTTCTATGTACCTGTAAACAAATTATTTTCCTACATCCTTTTACAAATGTTACAGGTTCATCTAATCCCAGTTCAACAACTTCACGAAAAAATTCTTTGAGCTCGACATTAAAATGCGATAACATGATAAAACACCCAAATAAAAAACAAATAGAAGATAAGTTAAATCAAATACATGAGTATTTGAAAGTGACAAATTCGCTGATGGCAAGTATTAAAAAAGTGGACAACCAGGTAAATATTTCACTTTTTTACTAATTGAACTACCCAATGTATCTATAAAGATCGATGGCATAAATATTTTACACTATTCTCGAAAAAAATATGTAAATTAGTTTTTATCGTCAGTTTTACTGAATTGAATTTTTCTTGTGTTTTTTTGTTATTTACTAATAGTCGAGTAATTCAACAATAATTATTTTTTTAATTAAAGTTTTGCTACACATTTAACAAAGACTAATTTCTTTATTATTTAGTTTTAATGTTTTCATTTAAATATACTTGGCGTTTTCTGAGTAGAATTTTCAGACCAATTTTTCACACTCATAATTTTTCAATATATTTCCACTTGAATATCTAACTATGTATTACCAATTATGATGTTATTAGGGTGAGGACTTTGAAACTGCTATAATTATTATTTAACAGTTATTGATTGCTCCTTAGTATAACTCATTCTATGAATAAGGAGGTACCTACCTCCGTTTCTAGAAACGGCTTAACCATTAAGCCTAATCACTGATATGAAAGTTTGAATGTTAAAACTAATCTTTTGGCGGAATTGGGCGACGGTCTACCTACAACCATGCCTTCCACGCCCATCCTCAGATCCCTCTAGTGGACTATAACGGCCCGGTATAGGGTTTACCTTTATCATTTTTTTTACTTAGGCCGAGCGAGATAGCTGCCAAAGCACATGTCTCATAGCGCCCGATACGAATAGACGTGTTTTAGTTGGTTATAGTTTGAGAATTTTCCTATTTTCAGTATAAAATATAGTCGAAAAGTTACCCTAAAAGTCTTAATTTCGAAGCTCCCAAAGGGCCATAAACTTTTACCGGAAAATTATGTTTTAGTCTAGCAAAGAATTATTTAATTGTAGAATTAAAATAGTATAGTATGCAACGATCATGTAATGATAGCTATTAATACTGAAAACTATTAATTTATTTAATACTTCGACACAATAAGAATAATTTTGACATTAGCTTTCACAGAACTGTCAATATCTAATATCTATCAACAACCTACTTGATTACAAGGTAGAAATTTCTATTGGTGCAAAATCAGTTTTATAATAGAAGGCATGGGTTTTTATTGGTCAAAATCAGTTTTATAATGAAAAGTGTGCTATTCCATTGGTCAAAATCGGTGTTATAATGAAAAGTGTGCTATAATGGGGTTTAATATAAAACGGATAGCGCACATTTAATAAGTAATTTAAAATACAGGCGTAGAATAGTATATTCTGTAACAAGGTTACATTCCAACAGAGTAACAGACTGTACTTTCTCCACGGCCACAGAAAGTAGAAATTAAATATAGTAAAATGAAACCTCAATCTCTTAACATTGTGTAGGTAGTATTTTTATATTCAAGCTTGGATTTTTGCGGTAGCAAATTTTGAGTTATATTATCGGCAATTTTTTTTATTTCTGGAGGAGTATTTTCAAATTCTACATCTGAATCGTTTGATTTTCTTCTCCTTTTTAATAAATTAAAAGTTTTTACAAACCAATATTAAGACCACGTCAACTAATACTGACAGTTAATTTGACATTCACGGCAAACCTTATTTTTGTAAACAATCACGGAATACAGATTCAATCTCTAGTAATAGAATGTAATACATATAAAATACATAAGAGCCAGATGTTTCAGAATTTTCTTTCAATCTCAAGAGCGAGAATGTTTCTTTTCTGTTATTATAAGTGGTTTCAGAATAACTACATTCAGTAGTGGCCGTGGAGAAAATTATATTATATCATTTTATTAATAAAATAATTAATTACTTTTTCTTTTGATTAGGTTTTAGGTCAAAATGATGATTCTGCAATTGAGAGTGATTATTCTTCCAAAAAAAATGACGGAAATTCAAATTTAGAAAATCTCAGTCTTAACCTAGTTACGTTAAAGGAACATGATCCAACCAGTTTACTCCAACGAAAATCTGAAAATAAATGTTTGTCTCCCAGACAAAATCGCAGCAATCTATTGTTAGAAGGTAAAAATCGTGTTTTTATATATTTTTGGGTAGCCCTGCCAGGACATATCTTTTGAATGGGTCATTCGTTTTTTTTTTTTTTTTTTAGTAGAAATTTACATACATCCTAATGGTTAGAACGAGTATGAAGAACTTCTCAAATTTCAAACATTTATTTTACTAGTGACTAGTAACACTGTATTTTTTACATTGTTCTGTTAACTGGTCTGCTTCGAAAATCATTGGTAATAATCAATTTAAAAAAAATTGAAATATGCGAATTTTTTGCAAGACGATTTTATTTTAATTTTGACAGCACCCTGTATAATAAAACTAAGAATTTCCTAAGATAAATGACGGAACGTTACGTAACACTTTGTAAAAAATTTAAGCTTTTATCAAAGTACCTTTAGAAGTAATGTAGTTTTATCCTAATGTTGAAAAAGTGCAGTATTAATAAAAAAAATTGTACCTATAACTCAAAAACAGTTAAAGATGGATATAGGGAAGTAATAACAAAATTTATTCAGAATATCGTAATTATTCCTAAAGTTGCAAAGTACAGGCTATCCCATTAAAAAAAGTTAACACCAACTTCCGGTGTAACTGAAACCAGCAAAAGGATGCCAATATTTTCATTTAAATAGTTCACCCTTTAAAACCCCTACATTCCAATTTTGAGATACTGTCATGCGGTCCAATTATTGGCCTATGTGTAGCTGCTACGTATCCAGGGCGAAACGCCTTTTTGACCTTTATGAAGTTACGGAGGTCTCTCCCCGAATACTTAGCAGTTATTACGCTTTAATACCATCACTCACTCTAAGAAATAGAACAAGAAGTACAAAACAAATACATTTTTATTAGGTCACCCTTCAAATAACATACATAGATTAAATATAAACTAACAATAAAATCTTACCTAAGCATACTGGGACTATAGGGGCTTGTCACTCTTTCTTTATTGGCTTTTTTCCTTTAAAGAACTGACTAATAATTTTCTCAGAGGAACTTAACTTTTTAATCACTCTTCGGCCGACCAATCGACGCTGCAACCAACTACTGACCCTGCAGCCAACACTTGACTCCCTAATTTTTCCCGTCGTGAATAGTTTTTAGGCAAAAATCGCTGACATGACAGAATCCGCAATTTTTTCGGGTTTCTGCACATCAGCGAAATTTTGCAACGACCTGGTTTAATTAGATGTTTATATTTTTTATTCTCTATTGAGTAAATAATAATAATAAATTTAAACTAAAATAATTTTGATAAATAAAATTCCTAAACGTTTTTTCGGAAATTAATATTTTATCCATATTTGGGATTCGTGACAATACCTTTACTTCTTGAGATTTTTCTAACCGACAGTTTTTTTCCCCACCCTGTATACTTCGTATTATAGTATTTGAAAATTCAATTTTTATGTTTTTAGTATGTAATCATAAAAATAGCACTTTAAATAGAAGTAACAGAAGCGACATACACCACGACGGTAGATATAATGAAAACGACGAGAAAAATAGAAGATTGCACCCCAATCCACAATTAATTCCTACTCAGGATAAAACTGGTATAAACTTAGAACCTATGAATATGCCAAATATCAATGAAATTAACGATACGGAACAACTGTTTGATGCTTTAGACTTTAATGATGCAGAACTGGCTGTTCAACACGACGAGCTTCATAAAAAAATCGTTGAATTGCAAAATAAAAAATTTCAAATAGATCAGTTTCTTGCTCAGCTACAAAGTTCCAGTGCTCATGGAGAAGATGTTGGTAAGTAAAAATAAATGTACTGAAAATTATTTGAATGGAGAGCAAGTTGTTTCAATTTAATCGAGTCGGACAAACTTAAGAATAGACCGCTAATATGGCTGGCAATGCGCAAAGGCAGCTTAAATAATTTGTGACGATTCTGTCATATCACCGGTCTATTCTTAATTTTGTCCGACTTTATATTTATAATACACTGTTTTTTAGAACATCAGATGATGAAAATCTGCGCAATGAAAGCACAATTAAAAAAACTGGGCAATATGCTGGAGTTTGTAAAAATGCCACTAAATTCTAATAATTCGCCCGATTATGAAAAAGCAAGTTGCTATTTATGTTCTACAACAGATAATATTAGTGAAAAAATAAAGTCTCGGCATCATCATAATGAAAGTAATAACATATTTCGGAGTGCAAGTCATAGCTGTATTGATAGTAGACCCAATCAACTTAATAAAAATACAGTGGAAAAGAGTAAAATTCAACCAGCTAAACCAAGTATGTCCAGTATTACTCAAAAAACCACATTACAAACTGAACTGGAATCCAAAAAAAGAGAATTAGTCGAAATTATGGGAAAGCATAAAGGTTGTATAAATTGCATAAACGTATTGTTTACTATAATCCAATTATTTTCAGTAAATCCATCAAATCTCAATCAAGATCTTGGTCTGGACACAAAATCTGATATTAGTTTCCTATTAAACGGAATCAATGATCCTTGGGCTTCGGTTATTTCGAACGACAGTGACTCTGATAGATTCTCCAGGTACAATTTTAATAATTTTCCAACCTACTTAGTTTTCTATATTAAATGATTGTTAAAATATATCTTCAGAAATTACAATATTTAAGCGTTTCTTAGATAAAAACTAAACACAAAGGCGCTACCCAGATAAGAGAGTCAAACATTTTTTTATCAGATTAAGTATTCAAGAATCTGATTTTTTTCTCTGTGTAAAGCGTTAAATTATACAAAAGCATAAATAAAGCTGTGAAATTGACTTTCTATAAAAACAATTTACCAGTTCATCATATCAGTGGCACCAGTAAAATTGTTAAAATTTATAAAAACAATTAGGATCTGACACGGGTCATCGCGCCGCCTGGCGAGAGAAAGGTGAACTAGTTTCGCCATAAACTTAGTTTATTCCCAAAAATGTACGAAGGTGGAATTTTTTTGAACCATAAAAATACCAAAAAAGGACCATGTGAGTGACAAAACTGCACAAAGAATGTGAAATAAAATCACTCAAGCTCCCCAAGAACAAGGACATTAAAAATGTCCTACACTGCAACAGCGTCTGGATTTCATTGGCGAACTTAACCTAAAAAAATTCGTAAAATTGAAAAAAACGGTTCTTTGTAAACAAAAAAGAAACTTCTCGTAGATAATAAAAAGATCTTTCGATTGATCATCGAAGTATCGATTGTCGAATTACTTTTCGAGATATATCGAAAAAATCGTCATATTTTGGTTTTGCTATAACTCTTTCAATTTTTCATATAATGTCTTGATATTTACAATAAATATAGCTCTTGGTAATCCAAAAACATACATTTTTGAAAAATTGCAAAATATTTTTTATTTTTTGAGTTATATTGATTTTTGAAATAAAAGACGTTTTCGAAAATTATTCACTTGTGCTCTAAGAAAAACATTCGTATAGAACCATACTTATGCTTGTTGAGTTTACAGTGTCCTGTAAGCATGCCTACTGTTGCTTTTACGGACCTTCTGTCCTTGCTTAGTAGGTCTGCCGTGAGTGTAGGCGATGGTTTCTTGAGAAACGTTTTTGCCTGCCTCTGTCCTGGCGTTGACGAGCCTTGTCTGGCCAGTTCGTCGGCTTTTTCATTTCCTCGATGCCCTTTGTGTCCTGGAACCCATGCCAGGGTCACTTTCTTGCGGTTAGCTAGTTCATTCAGGGCACAGGCACAGTCCCACACAAGTTTGAAGTTTACTTGGGTGGCCTTTAATGCTTTTAGTCTTGCCTGACTATCGGAGAAGATAACAACGGACTGACTCTATGCTGTCTTGTCTATTTATTTCTCCTATACAGAGGTGTATTGCTGCTACTTCTGCTTGAAATACTGTGGTGTCTTTTGACAGGCTCACCGGGATCATTATCCTTGGTTTTTGCCCGTATATTCCGGCTCCGACTCCTTCTTCGGTCTTCGAGCCGTCTGTGTACCAGATTGTTGCTGCCCTGATGGGTGCTCCTCCCTCCCAGTGTTCTCTCTCCAGTACTTTTACTTCGTATTTCCTGTTGAAATTGTATTTGGTTACCATGGTGTCGCTGGGCATTCCTGTAATTGGATCCGCCCTTAGCTCTTCTTCTAACCTTTGGTAATCCATCCCGTGGAGTTTGGTGATGGGTCGTGACCTTTGCATAAGTCTGTAGGTGACCGCTCTCGCCTCTCCCTGTATGTATATGTGTAATGGTGGTCGGTTCAAGATGACCTCCATCGCGGCCGTGGGGGTGGTTCTCATGGCCCCTGTGGCACTGAGACACGCTTGTCTTTGTATGCCTATTAACTGCCTTATGATTCCCGACTGAAAAGTCTTTGGCCACCACACCACTGACCCATGTGATATCATAGGCCTGATTACCCTTGTGTATAACCATATGGTCATTTTGGGGTTGAGTCCCCAGTTCTTGCCACACATCCTCCTACACCTGCCTAGTGAGATTGGATGCTTTTCTGGCGATTTTTGTTGTGTGGGAATTCCATGTAAGCTTTTGATCGAAAACTATTCCTAGGTACGTACTTCGCTTCTTTGGCCAAAGGAATTGTTGTGCCCTCCAGCACTCGTGGTTTCGTTTTTTTGTGAATGCGACAATTTGTGTTTTCTGAGCATTGACTGACAGCCGTTCTCTTTTGCACCAATTGTCTACTATGTTTTGTGTTCTTTCTGAAATTATTCCAGAGACTGTCGCTAAGTCGTCTGCATATCCTAGGCAATGAAAGCCTTCTTGGATAAGTCTTTGTAAGAGATCGTCCATTAGGATTGCCCACAGTAGCGGTGACAGGACTCCTCCTTGTGGGCAGCCTCCGCCTGCTTTTGCCAAGATGGTAGCCTCTCCTAGAGTGGATATAATTGTCCTTCTCTCTAGACTGGCCCTTATCAATCTGCATAGGCTTGGCGGGACTCCTCTTCTGATTTGTGTATTGACTAATGCGTCTGTGGTAGCATTAAAAGCTCCTTCTATGTCCGAGAACGTTGTCATGACTATTTCTTTGTCCTCTATTCACTTTGAAAGCAGCCTGTTTAAATAATTCAGCACAGAGTCTGTTGATTTTCCTGGTTGGTATGCGTATTGGCGGTTACTTTTAGTATTTGGTCTCTGATGTATCTGTCCAGCGGTCTGTATGACTTTGGTGTCAGATCTGCCATTCTGCGCACGTTCCCCACCTGCCATTTGTAGGATGCTGGATAGATTCCATCCAGCCCTGGTGATTTGAACGGTTGGAACTTATTTATGGCCCATTTGATCTTGTTTGGACGGGTAATTTCCGTGGCTAGTTCCCAGTCCCTTCGAGTTGGCCTTTTATGCCTTTGCTTAGGAGTGTCCTGCTCTTTTGGATCTCCCCAATGACCTTTGAGGCCGGAAAGTGGACTTTTGTAAGTTCCTCAAGACTTTCCATTTTTGTTTCTGTGTAGGTTCCATCCGTCTTCCTTATGAAGCCTACTTCTTTTGCTGTACCCCCATCCTTTGCCAGGACCTTGTGGAGTCTCGTTAATCTCCTCGCAGAACTTCCTCCAGGATTTCCTCTTGGCTTTTCGGATTTCTTTGTTGTACAGCGTTACTTTGTTTTTGTACGTTTTCCAGTCTAGATGGTTTTTGGCTATATTAACTTCGGACCTAAGCTCCTCTAAGTTTTTATTCCACCAGACTGTTTTACTACCCCTATCCCGGCTTGTTTTCTCTTGACAGTTTTCTAGGTATGCGTCCAGGATGGCCCCATTGACCTGTTCCACTGTCAGTTCTATACCCTCTACCTCCCTTACCGGCGCTGTACCTCCTTTTAGATATTCTCTGACTGATTCTGTAAATCCTTTCCAGTTTGTCTCTCTTGGATTTCTGTACTTACTTACGCAGAGTAATTGACGTATTTAGGTCGAAGCGAATTTGCCTGTGGTCTGAGCACGACGGCTCCTCCGAAACATGCCAGTTCAGGATCATGTCACTCACCTTGCTGGAACACAGTGTCACATCTAGGACTTCCCTGCGGTTTTATGACGATATTGCATATGTTAGCAATTATTAGCCCTTCGGCAATTATGAAATTCAATAAAGACTCTTTGATTGATGTTCGTACTGTATGGTGTGCGTTAGCGTCACTGGCCTTGGGCTTACTGCTCTATTTATCATTTTTCTTTAATTGCTCATAGGTGGTAGTACCTTTGGATGTTTGTGAATTTCCGAATTAATCATTTAAAAATTTGTAGACTAATCAGTAGTAAATAGTATTTTTCTTTCCAGTGATGAATATCAAAATGAAATAAACGATAAATTGAAACATAATTTTTTACCATCTCCAAAATTTTCTCCATCAACTATGACGAATTCTCAGACTGAAAATGTACAGAGGAGTAATTTTGAATTTAGACCTGTAAACAGGACACCTGAAGCAAACAGAAGCAATTCTGCGGGTAATGCAACGTATAAAAATAAATCGCAATTGTCCAATTCACAGGAGTTACATACAAGTCAGGTAAGAAATTAGGCTCTTTTAAATATATCTAGTTGGGTAGTACTAGTGATATTCGGGAGTAATACCACTAGAGCTCAGATTTGGCCGAATATTTTTCATAAGTTTGATGTAGAGTTTTTACTAAAAAAAATAACGAGTTAAATTGCCTATATGAAAATAAATACAAGAAATCAAACTTACAAAAAATCTTAGCTCGAGCTGGTATTTGTTAAGACAATTCCATGAATTTAAACTGAAGTGACACATAACTAAATAACAAACACACATCGTTAACTGGGCAACGAGGTATTATCGATTTTTTTATCCAGTTATATTTTCTCTTCCTTCCTCAGATGCTAAATATCCGATAGCAAACTACGATTTTTGAAGTTTCATATGACATTTTTTACATATGAGTGGAATTGTCGGAAATATTTTTCTATCTAAAACAACTTTTTTCTTTTCAAGTGTTTCTAATAAAAACTGTGATAAATCCTATAATTTTTTAGAAAAAAAAATATATTATTAGAAACTCAAAGAGATCTGATTGATAAACAAATAGAAACTGCGTTTCAATTTCTTGATTTAAAAGAAAAGAAAATAGATTTTTTTATTGTTAGACATTCTAGAATACAGGCGAAAAAAAAACCTGATAAACAAAGATGTTATTTTCGAAAAAAAAAATTGTGATTCCCTACATTCGATTGTTTATTTAAATTTTCTTTTCAAGATGCAGAAACAATTGGAAATAATCAGAAGTATTTGTGATTCTATGTTGGAACATCAAAACAAACAAGAAACATATTCGAACACACAGCATTTTCAAAATAATCAGATCCATTCTTCTCAGCGATTTACGTCTTCTTCACAACAACGTAATTCACGTAGAAATAGCGACAACACTATAAATTCGGAAATTCATAGACAATGGCTTCCTTCTAATGTACACAATAATTCGAATAATTTTAGACAAGACAATAATAATGCCAGTTACTATAATTGGCTTAGTACCAATAATATTCAAACTCAGTCGTTCATGTTAAATACTCTAAATCAATGTTATCAAATGCTTTGGATGCAACAAAAAGAATTGGCTGTTTTGAAAAGCAGCATCTCAATGGTAAGTTTTTATTTTGTAATACTTCAATTTTTTGCTGGGTTGTCTATGTGAAAAATTGACCATGCAAGGTACTTTACCTTACTTACTTAATGAAGTTAGACGTTACGGCCTTATGGCCTCTGCGCATGATTTTGCTTTTCGTTTCTATTCCTCTCACCATCTATAGTACATTGCCGTTTGTCACATTCAAATCGGACCAATAACAATGAAGTTAGATGCTACGACCCTTCTGGCAACGTCTCTGCGCATGATTTTTCTTTACGTATCTACTCTTCACACCATCTATATTACAATGCCGTTTGTCACATTCAAATGGGACCAATAACAACGAAGCTAGACGCTACGGCCCTTCTGGTACCGTCTCTGCGCATGATTTTTCTTTACCTATCTATTCTAAAATGCCGTTTTCCCCATTCAAATCAGCCCAATAATAGCAGAGATATTGACTTAGGCCTTTTTGACAACGTTTTGTTTACGTATTTGCAATTTCATCAGTTTTTGCAATTTCGATTAAAAACGTAACTTCTACTTTCTAATTTATTGCTTTATTTTTATAAAATCAATATGTTGCAAGAATTGCATAATACACCAAGGTTGTATGTAGAATGTATTTATTAAATCTAATAATAAAATTCATAATTTTTAATAAGTTACTTACAAGGATAAAATTAAAATTTCAGATAAATGAAAGTTAAATTAATATATTGAATAAAGGTTAAGTATTTCACATTTTGCTTCACACGAGAACGATTTGAGAAATAGACGGTAAGTAACAATTATATTCTCTTCTAGCTTCAAGAAAGGTTCAAAGACTGTAATTTTAAACCATCTGCTAATGTTTCCTCTGCACCTCCTCATGCCAATTCACACACACCACCAGATCGTCACCTTCAACAACAAAACCTCGAACATAAACCTAATCAAGATGTTTATAGTATGCCGATAACCAATCATTTTGAATGCCCTCATTCCGGTATATATTTCAATTCGGCTAATAACAACAACAGTCAGTTATTAGACTCGTGTTTAAACAACATAAATTTAAATCGTCTCAATGCTGATCAAAATTCAGAACACGGAATACCTGGAAGCATGAATCACATGATGCCTAATCATATATGGTCGGGTCAGGCTTTAAACAACCAAGTAGTACCTGGGAATAGAGCTAATAATTATTGGGATAATTTCAGAAGGTAAAGTAACTTTTAATTTCCAAAATTTAAAAATATAGTTCATTTTTTTTTTTTTTTAATATTTTGGTTCTTTAAGTAGGCATTTTATACATCTTTGCTGCCTGTAACCTTCCAAAGCCACGACTTATAGCCCATCGTTCCTATCTGTGTTGGGAGCATGCGTTGAGAAACTTTCAGCTTTTATAAAATAACGAAGGTCTGGCACTCACGCGCTCTTGCTCTACACGATTTTCCGATTGTTTTGAAAATTACAAAAGTAACGTCACTAAAACTACTGTAACTTGTGAAACGTCAGATTTTCGTGACATTTTGACACGTATCATTTGAAGGTTAGTACTTTCTAAAAACCATATGGATTTGTCAATACTGGCGCTACCTATATGTCATCCTACGGACTTACTGAGTGACCAGAATAAATCCCTTTAAAGTTTTTTAGTTTTTCCTAATCATTCAAATCGTGAAAAATTTCTACAATTTATCGAAAAATGTTTTTTTAGCTATTCTCGCCAAAACCTTTTATCAACAAAAAATAGTGAAGTTCTCCAAAATATACCAACTGTTGTAGACCGGCCCAATTTTATCAATCACTGTGCAAATCCTTTTGCATTTATGTCATTTTCAAAAAGCAATTCCGAGCAAGATTCCACTAATACTTCTCAGGACAACACGTTTCAAAGAATACACTTGAAAGAGACAAAGTAAGTATGAGAATTTTTGCTTAAAATAAATATGTTAATCAAAAAATTAATTGCACAATTTGATGAATATAGATTACAATTTAAATTTACTTACAGTGTATTTGTTCATTTGTAACGTCCTATACGCCCAAAAAAACAATATAGGGCTACATATATCGGCGTAGCTCTGTAGTGGAGACGGTCGTGGTTCCAATTTATAATATTGATCGAAATCTTATTTCTTTAAAGTGCTCGGGAGGCGCCAGTTGATTTAAATTAGCTTATCTGACCTAATTTACCTCTGAAAATCAACAAAAGGGGTAAATGCAAGACAAAACTCCAATATATCACCGATTTATTAAAACAAATAACCCCAATCCCAAACAAATAATTAAATATATATAAAAAAGCGAAAATTAAATATAAAAATGTTCAAATGGCAATTTCAAAAACAAAAAAAATATGGTTCAAAAATAACTAACTAAACAGAAACGTTCTCATTTAGCCGTGGTACCAATGCTGAATGGAATAATAAAATACTTAAAATTAAGGGCGATACAAAGAAAACTACAAAAACGCAACTCAACAAAACATTGACGAAAGAATACAAAAAATAAATTTATCAAACCGTTTGTCTTCTAAAATCTTCTATGTTCCAAATCTAAATCAAATTAATTTCCAGTAGACCAAATCCAAAATAAAGTTTTCCAAATAATAAAATCCAAATCAAATTTTCCAATAGTCAACAGAAATCAGCTAGGCAGTAGAGTTGTCTTACAAGTACGGCCAATTCTTCCAATAATCCGACGACAGTCGAGCGAACAAAGGCGATTATCCCAATACTTAACAGTATATAACACACCAAAATGTCGCCTACAATTTGTTCGCAGATGGAATGGCACTTTTAATCCCCCAAACAACTTAGGGATGGCAATTTGCCACTATATAAGTGCTTCTTCCAAATGAAAAAATAAACCGACGCTTGTCTAAATTTGAAAGCTGTTCTTCAACAACCCTTTTCTAAAACAAAAACCGCGCATCCTCCCCAAATCTCTGAATTTCCGTAACCAATTGGAAAATTTGGCGTCAGTCATGTGACCTTTAGGACCAATCCTAATAGCAACTCGAAAATAAAATCTACATTACCGACTTTCCAAAAGATCCAAATCAAAATACAAACGAACTTGTCGTCAACGTTCGTTTTACAATTTTTACTATAAAATCTAAATATTAACGCATACCAAAAATTAAATACCCTTTTAAAACTAAAACGGTGGATATATTGGAGTAAAACGCAAAATTACAATAAACTAGAACAGTTAGGAATTGTCATCCATTCCTAACGTCAGACACTACTGTCAAAATAAAAAAGATTGATACCAGGGGCATCCAAAAAATAATTTAGAATCTGGTGAAAAATAAAACCGTTACACATTATAATTTTTTTCAGAGACAGATTGGAACTAAATATCATGTATATTTAGATATTTTCTTAAATAATGTGAAGTTTTCAGTATCAAACTTTTTCTTCCTGTAGTTGTCATAGAATGTTAAGATCTATTGTGGCCCCTACTGCTGCCCAATCGTTAAGGATGTCTCAACGATTAGAGCAGTTCCTCCAGTCATATTGCTTTCAAAAAGTTCAGGATGTCTGTAGGCTTCAGGTTAGGTAGATCTTCCTCTTCTATTTGATATTCTCCGAGGTATCGTACCCTTGGATTTTGCAGGGTAATGCATTCTGAGAGAATGTGAATAGAGGTTTTCTCCTCTTCCTCGCAGAATCTGCATTCTTCTTTGTCTACTAATCCGAGTTTCTTTAGGTGGCCTCTCAGACGGCAGTGCCCTCTTAGGATACCCGTTAGTATTCTGAGCTTATTTTTACTTTTACTCTCCTGGTTATAGTTCCCCAGTAGTGTCTTGGCCTGCCTCGTTCCTTGTAGTCCTATCCAGTATTGGGATCTTTTGTTACTTACTTCTTTTCCAAGTATTGTACTGGTGATTATTCCGCAGAAGGGTTCAGGTCCCAGAAATGGTGTTTCAGTCCCTTTTTCTGCGAGTACGTCTGCTATTTCATTACCCTCCACTCCAGTATGTCCCGGAACCCATAGGAGGGTAACAGTGTTGTTCCTGCCTTGTTCGTTTAGATTCTCTAGGCACTCCCAAACTATCTTAGAGTTGATTACGTGAGAGTTCAAGACATTAATGGCTGCTTGGCTGTCTGACACGATGATGATCTCTTGTCTGCGAAAATTTCTTTCTATGTTAAACTGGACACATTTTCCGAAGGCGTATATTTCAGCTTGGAAAATGCTCGGAGATTTGCCTAAACTTTCGAAATATTTTGAAATTATTTCGTTTTGCTTTTCTTAGTTCTTTGTTGTAGGTGGTGAGTTTCTCGGTGTAGCTCTGCCAATCTCCGCTACTCTTTGCCCTATTGAAGAGCTTTCGAGTTTCGGATCTTAATTTTGCCAGATTACAATTCCACCAAGGTGCGTCCCTACAATTTTTGCTTACTTGTTCAGGGCAGCTCGATTCGTATGCATCGAGTATTGCCCCATTAACTTCTTCAATAATATTCTCCAATTCTAGGCTTTTTTGTTCTGGATGTGTGCTAAATTTGCTTTCAGATTAGTGTTATATATTTCCCAATTTGTTTTTCTAGGGTGCGTTCTGAGTAGATGCCATATCTGGGAATCTTGTATAAGAGTATATAAGATAATTGTTGGAAAGATTGTTTTATCAAACGCTCCCTCAATATCTATGATCCAATGATCTTTCAATTCTGCCAACCCACTAGGTGAATGGCCGAATCTGTGGATCTTCCCGGAGTGTATGCGTGCTGGTTTGGATGAAGTGGGTTGTGAACTAGCACCTCATCTCTCACATAGCCTCTCCATTCTTTTAAAAAGAAAGAACGATGTGAAATGCTTTTAGTAAGGTGTAATCCATCCTTCCTGGTTTGGTTATGAATACCAATCGTACTTCTCTCCACTTTCTGGGAATATACCTCAGAGAGGCTCTGAATATTCCAAGCAGGTGCGGCATAAGGATATCCATTCCCCACTGAAGTAGGGCTGGTCTTATACCGTCAGGTCCTGGTGACTTGAAAGGCCCACCTTATCTTATCCTCATCAATTACTGCACTAGCAAATTGCCAGTCGTATTGGGAGGGTGTTACTGGTTCTTCCGTCTAGTTCGTCGTTCCAGGAAAGACAAAACCTGGGAAGTGAGTTTCCATAAGGATCTCGGTGCTCTCTTGGAGGTTTTCCCTCGTCAGGATGCCAATTCTCTTATGGTGGTCGTTTGAGAACGCCTTGTGTAGCCTAGAAACTTGTGGGAAGTCTTCGACTGCCTCACAATAGGCTCTCCAGGCTGCTCTTTGTTTTTGTCTACAGACTTTTTTGAACTCTTTGAGGTTGGCTTGGTATATTTCCCAGTCCTCTTTGAGTTTTGTTTGTTTTGCCTTGTTAAAGGTCCTTCTGAGGTGTTCCAGTTCGGGGCACCACCAGCTATTGGTTTTGCCATCTATCTGGATCATCCTCATCGGACAGGATTCCTTATAGGCCATGTTGTTTTGGATAGATACCGTGTATCTTTCCAGTTCCTCATTATTACAACTGTATCCCGCAGAGCTCCTTGTAAGAGTCGATTGTAGAGAGCTACGTCCGTCCTCTTCGGGTCGCGGGATTTTACAGTGGTCTTGAGATCCAGCGGTGGTCTGACATAGAAATTTCATCCGACACCTGCCAGTCCAATTTCGTTTGATATTTTAGCTGTTGCCAGCGTAATATCTATTAACGTTTGGCTACAGGCGTTAATAAATGTCGGCTCCGTGCCTCTGTTTAAGATTCTTAGATCTTTCTTAATTATGTACTCATATAGAGACTTACCTCGGGCGTTGATATCCTGGCTGCCCCAGCTCAAGTGGTGAGAGTTTGAGTCGCAACCCAAAAGAAGCTCCACTCTCTGGTTGAGGCAGTGATCCACTAGTACCTCAATTTCTTTAGTCGGTGGTAGGGTGGTTGCATTTTAAGGGAGGTAGACCGATGCGAGTATCAACGCCGCGTAGTTGCCTCTTTCATCGGAGAGGCTCTGTATTTCCTAGGAACATAAACAGCTGTCTGCCTATTATTGAACTTTCAGTTTTCATAATATCAAAAGAGAAAACGTAATATTACCCCGATATATATGGTATTCTTTTTTTTTTTTTTTCATCAAATCCATTCTGTCTCACAAACATTTTTTCATTTTAACATCTGTCAATATTATTCAGTTATTAACGTGAAAAAAAATTATATCGTAATGAGAGTTTTTTCGTGTTTTTAGCCCTGGCATTAATTTAGGTACACAGTCTACAGCTAGTGAAGTAAACATTAATGATACCGTGAAGAATAATGAAGAACTAGAATCTCCATCTAAAGATATATTTCACAAAGATAATGTTAACTCTCATTTTGGCCTTCCTCTGGCTGTTAATTTAAGATCAGATCATGAAGATTGTTTTAATGATTTTTCTGTTTCCGAAGAATTCTTCGCAGAAAAACCTAAAAGAACAGATCACATAAATAAAAGTACTACCGAAGAAAGTCTACATTTAAAGTAAGTCATTTATTGGGATATCGAATTAGTTCTCGCAGTTTTCGAAAATGGCGAAAAATTTTTTCATTTGCGGGGAATTTAACGCCTCTACTTAAAAATATTCAGCTAAAGAACATAATTCTTGTTGTTGCAAATATTCTTTTAGGTCCTTCAAAAATAATGATTTTGATGTTAAAGATTGTTCAATTTCCAATTACAAATTGAACATATTCACTTCATTTCATCTTATTTCACTCTGGAATGGAAAAGGAGTATTGAAAAAATATAAATAATAATTTAATAAAATTAAACGCACAGACGGCCGGCACTGGCCGGCATAAAATTATTTTCACGAGAAAACAGCAAGAACTTTTAAATTTAAACACTTAATCGCTTCACAAGCTGCCATTCGGTCAGTGGTTGAGAAACTTACTTAATGAATAATTTTAATAAATCACTTCCAACTAGAAATTATTTCAGATCTACGTTTGAAGATATGAAAGAAAATATATACAAAGAAGTTGCATCACTAATATCTGCCAATGAAAATAGACCCCAATTTCTGATTCAGTTATTTAGAGATCTTCAATTAGTTAAATCGGACAATGTTAGAGAGAATGTCTTACATTCGATTGAGAGGAATATTTATATCTCTCATGTGACACCAGGAAACCAAAGTACACAAGTAAGAATTTTTAAATATTTTTTCTGCTTTTTAAGGTTCAGCACGAAATTTTAAATATACGATACAGTACAATGATAAATACTGTAAAAATAGGTAATACAATTATCATTCTAAATAGTTACAACAATTTTACTAGAAAAAAAAAGTTATAAGAAAATTATCTCCAAGCTTCATAATTTAATAATAATAATTCACTGTTGGGTTCTAATTAACAGTGCTGTTCCTAAAGTGGCGCTGGGAAACAGTAACAAAGCCTACACAGAACACGAGGCTAATGACCAGAGTAGTCGATGCCGTTGACACATAAGTAAAAATCACTTACTCGATTGAAAGAATGATGTTACAGGTCTTAGCTTAGTTTTTTGTTTACCGTTTTAATTGGTTTTGTAAAAACGATACCCTGTCAATTTTGCTCGAGTACTTAGTATTAGCCATCCTCCAAGGTGACAGAGTAGCGTTTTTGCAAAACCAATTAAAACGTTAAAAAAGACTAAGTTAGGACCTGTAACATAATTCTCTCCTAACGACCTTATTTTAAATAAATGTTTTTCCGATGTAGTGCTGTATTAGCCACAGTAGAAATACATACATTTGCACTGTTTTTAAAAGTAACAGCATTTTTTTATTTCGGTTAATATCATCCGCTTTGACGTGACAGAAAGAAAATTTGTTTAACTCGCTTTACAGGGTTGTTTTTAAAAACTAAAAAAAAAAAATACGGTCCTGGAATTTCAAAGGTTGATTGAATAATACTTTATATCGAGCAAAATTAAAATTCCCTATGATTTTTGTTGAAAAATGATGATGTGCTATCGATGTAGTGCCGCATCAGTCATAAGAAGAATGTGAATCCATTAAAATTACACCATTTTTCATAGCTACCTGCTACCAAAAGTTGAACATGTCCAACTTAGCCAGCTGCTGACAAATATTCGCCGGCTGAAAGTGTCAGCTACGGGTTCTGTAATCACACCAAGCTGATAGTAGCGGCTTCTTTAATTCGCAGCTGGTAATCAGCCTAGTCTGACCCGTGCTTAAGCGACCATCTAGGCTACCAGCGACCTGCTCTGCTTCACTGTGTTTTTACCCTTAGCATCACGCAAGCGCTCTCAGAAAAAGTTTGGGCGGGAAGGCAGACTTTCGCTTCTGTATAGATAAGGTGATCTGTGGCCTTGTCGCCCACTCGTTAACAAAAAAAAATAGCGCATGTTAGAGGATGGCCCCCCCCAGAACATGTCTCTGGATCCGCCACTGATCTAGACAATTTTGTATTGCAAATAAGCATTGAGATTGATGAAAAAGATTCATTTCCATGTAATATAATGTCATTTATATTCAATAGTAGAATGAAATGTGCAGTCCCAAAAACTTTGTATTCCCATTAAACTTTTTCCGTTCAATTTTTAAAATTTTGATATGCAGGGTGTTGTTTAAGAGTAAAATCATTTCGATAATTTTTTTTTGAAGCCTGACCTGGATTTTAATTTTGGTCGCTAATGTCTCTTGATTGTTATAATTCAGTAGACCAAAATTGCCAAATATCAAATAAATATACAAGGTGGTTCCAAAGACACGGGAAACAAAAGAAATGAGTAAAATTGATAAAACACCCTGTAACTCAGTAACGAAGCGAGTTAGATATATATGGGTTTTTCTTATTCGTCTAAGTGGTATTTATCCACAGTTGGTGTATGTTCATGTACCTATGAAACACCCTGTATAATTAGAGCCAAGTTTTGTGTATTCGATTATTGTTTAAACATTGTTTTCGGTAACTTGAAAAAGTCGTTTGGTTTTCTGCATTTTTAACGATATTTTTCCATACGAACAATATATTTTTTCATACCATCTTAAAGTCGAAGTTTCAACGAAGAAAATGAGCGGTGATAAAGTTAAAAAATTAAAAAAACAATGCAAAAGTAGTTTTTGATTGGGTTCATAAGAATAATTTGAACCATTTATCATAATTGTTATATTTGTAATATTTCTTGTTAAAATTTAATACACAGTTCAAGAAAGTGTTGAGTGTTTTTTAAACCACCTTCGTCAATACCAGGGACATCTATAGGGTGTCTTCTTCAAAGAGATATACAGTCCACTGAACAAATTGCTCGTTTTAAGTCCAATGTCACTTAAACGAGAACAGGGACATCTATAGGGTGTCTTCTTCGAAGTCTGGGTTGGCAATATACAGAGTGTGTCCAAATCCAGGACAGCTTATTTAAAACATAAAGAAAAGCGTTTTCACCAAGTTTCAAAAAAATATATTTTTGCGGGAGGTAAAAACTAAAAACAAAAAAACCGGTTTTTATCGTTTTTCTCTGCAATTTTGAGATTATGTTGAAAAATAATCAATACAAAAATTTTACATTTTTTAATTATCTACCTCAAATCGGAAAAAACCAATATCCAACCATCAAATTGTATATTTAGCTACCCCCACCCTCCTTCCGGAACTTTCACCCATTCACGATTTAAAAAATGATTGGTCCTGGTCTAATAGATAAATGAATGAATTTGGTGAGATTTAATTTTTTCTTTAGTATATCTTGGGGTAGAAATAGCAATGGCTTCTGGAAAAACATCACGGTTTCACCACTAACCTAGCTGGACCATTTTCAATCTAAAATCAATGTCAATTAATTTCCCACAAATTTTATTTAGATATTTTATAATATAATAATATAATGCATTCCATTCCACCTTTTAATATTTTAGCCTTCATAATAATTCACCGAAAACAATACGAAAAACCTTCCCCCTTTTTAAAAAGCCTTAATATTTGAAATACGTATTTTTATTTTCAGACAAATCCATCAACAACTTATTTACAATCAACTTCACCAATGGATTTAAATATTTCTCACCCTTCATTTAGTAGTAACGTAAGTGATATATATATTTTTTTTGTGAATAACGTTTCACATATTGTATTATTTTTTTAGGAATACATAATCTGTAAAAACTTTCTTCAAGACACTCAACAATTTTTAGAACGACACGAAGAATGTATAATTCAAAATAATTTTTTGATATCATTAAAAGATTTTTTATTAAATTTACAATCTTTTAAGGGTATGTTTAAAGACACTTCGTATCACATTGACCTAATTAACATAATTATTGATGACGATTTACAAAAATATTGTGGCAAGAGGTAAGATTAATCGTTTAATAATAAACTAGCTAGAAATAAAATAAATAATAGATTCTAGGTCCATTTATATCCTAAAAAACTCATGGCCCAAACATTTTTTTTCTGTAATTTTGACATCGCCAATTGTTTCTTATACAAAATTCATCATAAAGTGATCAACCTTGTAAATGCATGTTAATTTTAGGTTAGGAGACATTAAACCGCAGTTACTTCAAAGAATATGTGATTTGGTATTTGGGAGGAGAATAATTAATTTAGGTGATGAAATTAATTGTAAAATGAGTGATCCTGCACCCAATATTGTATGCGGTGATGGTATAATAAACAGAACAGAAAACCTTTCTAATGAAACAAGACGGGTAAGTTTCTTGAAAATCTTTATTTTGATTCTTTCCCTGTATGTTATAAGAAAAATTTAAAATGAAAGCAAACGGCAATAACAAATAAATAGTCAACATTTCCTACGACAGACTTACGTCGCACTGGTGACTGGTGTGTGCACGTGCTAAGAGAATTTAACCCAGAAATGACAACATCGACGAAATTAATCGCATGAGATTGGCACGCCATTGGTTAGATTTACCTGGGAGATTTAATACTAATTATTCTTTAAATACTCAATACTCTGCGACCTATAAGATCTATTGTGCCCCCTACTGCTGCCCAATCGTTAAGAATGTCTCAACGATTAGAGCAGTTCCTCCAGTCCTATTGCTTCAAAAAGTTTAGGATGTCGGTAGGCTTCAGGTTAGGTAGATCTACCTGAATACTTATTTTAAATGTGGTTATCCAATTTCTAATTGCCGGAGTGCTTGAGTTATTTATAAACTAATGTCAAACCCATATGCATTTGACAGCACAAACAGTTAGTGAAAGCATACTTCTGTTTCTTTTCCTTTTACGCGGCGTTGCCAAATATAAATATTACCATTGTATATAGATTATATAGTAGTATCGAGCTCTAGTTAAAAAGTGTCTGATGCAGTCTCGAGCGGCATCTATTGACGTTCTATATGAAGTTATCAATTTCTAATGCTGTACAGATACTCCCTCTGTATCTTCTTTCACATGGCCTTTACCAAGTAGTTCCTTCAGCTATTAAAGTTGTTTGTAATATTGCAGTTACGTATTTAATAATAAACATCTGTTGAACAGATATTTCATTTTCAAAATTCATTCAGGATTTTCTACAAAACTGTGATTAGTCATCTTTATTTACTAATGAGGATAAAATTTATGATATGATGTGCTATATCAATTCTGTTTAGAATTTTGAGCATCATATTGAAATATGGAAGAATATAAATTTTTATTTTAAAAATAGTGATTATTTATTTATATAAATTAGAAATTATTTTTTTTTAAATCAAGTTTAAAATACACTTTATACTGTACATGGGCAGCATATGCTTAAGTTTACAATTTCGAAAACAAAATCGAAAATTTGGTTTTTGCGTTATCTAATATCTCGAAGAATAAAAAAAAATCGAGAAACCAATAGCACCACGTGAGGGAGCGAAATATTTTACTGATTTATATTATTAATTATATATCTATGCGCGCCAAGTCGCTGCTGAATACAAATATTCAGATGAGGGAAAAAAAATAAAAGTATCTTTGCCTAAAATGTACCTATGCAAAAAAAAAAACAAAACAAAATCATTTTCAAGAGGAGACTAAGCTTTCTCAGGAAGATATTAGTTTTTAATTTTTTTTTTGTTTTCTTAAAGAAAATTTAACTGGAACTTATAATTTATTAAATTCTTACTGATTTTTATAAAATTCAAAATATTAATAGACGCATAACAAAAAAAAAATTGCGTTCAATTATCGTTATATGGCCTGAAAAACTGCTGATAACTATTTATTACTAAATCAGGCTGGCTAAAAGCACCTTTAAAACTAACACCAATTAGCTGCAAACCTAGTAAGAAGAATTAAGGGGCCTGTAAAAAAATCAATCCATACTTATTTAAAAATTATATTTACAAAAAGGTAGTAAATTTACAAATAAATTAGCGTTTATGATAATAATAAATCGTATTTGTTAGTAATTCTTCAAAATTTTACAAAAATTTTAATAATGGATTTAAAATAATAATATATGAAATGTCAGTACCACAGAAAATTTATTAAACATTTAAATTGGCAACTAGTTTCGGCGTAACGCTATCATCAGGACTAGAAAGAATTATATATAAAGACTTACAATCTCAAAATCTAAACATACAAAATCACAACTTACCCTTGGGAAACTGATCAGTAATAAAATAGGTATAAAAATTATTGGAAACATAAACAAAAATTAAAAAAACTACATAACTATGGTACTTAGTACACAACTGGTTTCATTATTAAATTTATTATTATTATTGGCAAATAATAATATCATTGTTAACACTTTCACTGCCACACGTCTATACAAATGTTAACCTGTGTGATATTAAACGAGAATAATAAAATCAGAGCCGTGCCATAACCATCTTTCAGAAAAAAATATTTCCCGGCAAATTATAAGCAACTCTGTTTTTAGGGTTTTTTAAAATCTATTACTTTACATAAAAAATTAAGCATACAGAATCAGTCAAAAAGTCATGACGTAACAAAGTTGCTTTTTTATTTTCTATAAAAAAATAAAAAATAAATTATTTTATACTTTTAAAATTAACTAAAACAATCATATAATATCCATATTATAAACAAGAAACCAAATTATTGCAAAAAATATACTTTAAGAAAACAATATTTCGATTTAACAGTGACTCTCTAGTCTTATTGCTTTTTATTCCAAATTTTAATTTTGAAAGTTAAACGGATTTAATAAATTATCAGATTAGAATTTTTCATAATTACCATTATCGATAGTATAGACCTTTTGATTACAATTCACAATTGCCCTTTACTCACAAAATTACTTACAGACTAGTAAAATACTCACAAATTGGCAACCCTGGTTTCTCGGGAGATAATTAAATATTTTGGGCCTTCAATTTCATACGTCTTCCAATTCCCTTTCGTTGTAACTAAATAACACATTAACAAAAGACAAGCAGAAATGAAAAAAAGAAGATGTGAAATTATAATTTCACTCAAGCAACGACGCGACCTAAAGACATGCCTTGTGTCCACTTGGAGTGCTGCCATCTCCATTGCGTTCACATAATCCTACTGATAAAAGTCCGTAAGGCGATACTACTATTTTCATGTTCCGATATTCCTGGTATTACTGGCCACAGTAAGTAATTTCGGAACGCTTTACAGTAACAGTAATTTAAACTGCTGATGATTTTCGGAACGTTCGGGCAGTAACAGTGAAAAGGGAACCAAATAAAACATAACCGATTGGCGCTGGAAAATGTCAATGTCATTAGCGGATTGGGTAAAATAAACCATCGTCCATATAAGCCCTTTGCTATTTTTTATGGTGTTATTTTACTGTTTTAGTTGTTTTTGGTGTGTGATTTTGTAAAACTTATGTTTTTTATTTGATTGTGCTTAAATATTTTGTGTTATAAAACTCTATTTTCACACCTAATATTTATATTTTTAGAAAATAAGTATGGGTGATATTTGTGAAAAGTCGAACAAACATAAAATAACTGTTTAGTTTTATGGAGTTTACAATAACCATTCAGAGTTTATATTTCAGTTTTATTTGAATCAGGCCTTCTTCTAGATGCATAAATGAGGGTCAAGCAGTTTTAAAAGCTGGACATATCAACCCACAATGTTTTTAAAGAATTTAGTGAGTACAAAGAGTTACCTTGTGGAATAAAAAACAGTGCTACGTTAGGTATATTTAAAGCAAAATTAAAAAGGTTTTTATTGTGGTACTATATTTATATCATTGCCAGTGAATTTCAGTAAAATCGGAAGGACCAAGTTTACTGGGCAGTACTGTTCAGGAATTTCGGAACATGACCTATATAATCTATATACAATGATATTACAGTAGTCAAATAACACAGAGCACACATTTGACTATTGTTGTATCGAGAGTACTACCTTAAATGACTTTATTGATAAATAATGTTTTGTAATTACAGACACCGGCAAATGGAGATTTAGCTGAAGCTGACCAAAGTCGAACAGTAAATGAGGATTTTACTGAAGAAGGAGCAGTTGGTGGAATTTTAGAAACGTCAGAAATAATCCAAAATGATAATAGTCCGGTAAACGTTTATTGAAAGTTTTAAATAAAGGATATATACCTTTGTATCGTTTAAACCAAGCGTTTAATAGCTGCATCCCAAGAATATTAAGACTAGCCAATACTCACAGTAATCTTGAGATGTTTAACACCTCCCTTCATCATTTTAAAACTCAATTACTGAATACAGAGCTTTAACGTTTAATGTTTTAATGAACCTTTTTTGTCGTGTCCTTTATATTACCTGCTTATTTTTATTTTACTATGTATGACAAGTGATTATGCCACTTTTATATGTTTATATGTTCTTTGTTCGTATACTTTTTAAATTGTAATCTTTATCTTAAATGGGCTTGCCCGTAATTAAATAAAAAAAAAATATATTTGTTAGTCGTTAGGTTAGAAAATGAATTAAATAATAAGTTGACTTGAAAATGTCCATACAAGGATAATTGAATATTTTTTTTTTGCAGATAATCGATTCACTTGCTGTTTGCCTTACTAATCCGACTCAATCTGAATCTACAAGAGGAGGTATGCATTTAATTTAAAAACTACCAATTTTTATTTACAAAATATTCGGTGGTTTATTGACAATTTTTAATGGCTACTGAGCTACTATTACTTATAGTTTCTAAGAAAAATTGCGGAAAATAATCAAACCGAAGTTCACTTCAATGCTCTCCACTTCTCTCTTTCTCTCTCTCCGGGTACACTCACACACATGGGCACAAGCGTGCGTTTGTAAATCACGCGGGCTCCGCCCCTGGCTGCTTTTCTGCTGTTTTTGTCCATTTGTAACTCGCGCGAGGCGGCAAGATACTGACATGGCAAAATAATAAAATGAATAAATGCTTAGAAAATTTTCTTGTCTTTCTATTGAGCTCGGTTAGAACCCCCTACTCTTCTCCATTCTCCCGCTATATGGCAAAGACTTTTCCGGCCTGTAGTGCCCTTCCTAATCATCGGATCGAGTTACTGCGGGACTCAAATGAAAGATAAAAAAATGCCATCGAGAGGTGAAAAAAAGATTTTTCCTCAACCCGCTTCTTCATGCCTAAAAAATTATCCATTTGCGAAAATAAAAATTTTTCAAACCCGGCTGAGATTTGTCGGAAAAACCGTTTTCAAGTTCTTTAGATTTCCGTCTCCTCCACCGCCGCCTGGGTCGAACATTTCATGCAGGAATGATGGGGGGAACTGATTTCATCGATTGGGAAAAAAAATTACTCGAGTTCATCAGTCTGTTTTCGAAAGCCAGATCGACTACAGTATTTAGTTTAATCGATTAGACATTCTTTCGGTTTCGTTAAAAAACTTAGCAACCCCACATGAATGCTTTGTAAAGTTGTCAAAACTCTCTTCTGGACTTTGTTTATCAGTTTTGCCGATAAATGATAGATAGCACGGTTGCGTAATAATGGGATATTTTCTTTCACAGCACTTATTTTCATTTAATTTTAATTTTCAGAAATATGTCAACCTGCTGAAGATACTGAACTACTAGAAATTCAAAACAATGCTTTATTTTTAGATCATTAGTAATATTATACTATTATTCTTACATTATTTATGGAAATAAGGGCCATGTTTTAAGTATTTTTTTTTTAATAAATATTTTAATGTTCTTTGTTTAAGGTTATTCCTATTCTCTGTCCCACTTTTAATTAAAGTAATAATATTAATTACAGATTATCATAATAGTAATTTATCTAACAATTTCCGAAAGTGATATTTTGCGGGATGAGTAGGAAATTTCCAGGACGAGCCGTAGGCTGTATCCTGGAATCCTGCGAAAATAGCATTTTCGATATGATTTGTGTAAAGTGGTACTTTCGATTTAATAAATCATACCGAAAATTTTGTTTTCGAGACGGCTGCAGAAAAAAGTATATTACTGGAAATTCTTCTATGTTCAAACCTGTGTAGGATTTTAAAAAATTGAGCCTATTGAAATTTGTTTTAGGGTAAATCGGGGATATTTTGGAAACGCGGCTATTTACAACAGTGCTGCATTAATAATATATGGCTTACCTGTATACACTAAAATAGTATAATAAAAATAGCCCTTGTTTCCCCTACTTTTACGGAGGACGAAATCTATAAAAAATTTTTTGGAACAAATATTTTATTCCTAAAAATAGTGTAAGGTGAAGTTCAGTTAATAATATATTTTCTTGTTTTATATTTTCAAGTTGTGTTTATCAATATATTTTGTAGATTGAGTCTGGTTAGTAATATTTTTATATATTTTCTTACTTTTCTATAATAGCAATATTAAATTTTATTAAAGACGACAAAAAATTGAATTTAACGATATACTTGTTATTTTTGCACATGATTTTACTACTCATAAATAGTTGTTTTCTTATATTTTTGGGGCGCCAACATGCTTAATTAATCCTATTAAGTTGTAATCAATATTATTTGGCCTAATTAACTATTTGGTTTAAAAGTATATTATACCAAAATGTGAGAAAACTTAACTATGCGTACATATCAAGAATGACATCGAACCATATTTGATTCTG
The DNA here is from genome assembly GCA_949320105.2 of Crepidodera aurea. NCBI lineage: Eukaryota > Metazoa > Arthropoda > Insecta > Coleoptera > Chrysomelidae > Crepidodera > Crepidodera aurea. The sequence continues at coordinate 1,487,905 of OX439476.1, read as the reverse complement.
TTCCATTCTATTAATTAAACATTTGATCTGACCTTGTATGAAATTTTAATTATATTAAAAATACTTAGACAAACTCTTTCACACCACTAAACATTAAACGCATCAAACATTTTATGAGGATTTTCTAATATAAAATTGTATTTATATGCGCCCCACATTATTTAAAAACTACTTGATATTTATTAAAACAAATAGTAAATTTCTTTTTGTGATTTTCCATTTAAAATTAACAAAATAAATGCTTTTCGAAGGTTTACAAAAAAATCAAGGGATCTCCACCCTAAAGCTTAGAATATTAAAAATTTTCAAGGGGTTCGGTTTGCTCTTAAGACTGGTTATCAAAAAGTGTATGTACTGTGAGGAATCTTTTGAAAAACTATCTTTTAAAGGGATACCACAAAATAAACCATTGATTAAATAAGATAATAGGTAAGTCTACAGAAATAGCAGTGACGGCGATTGGACATTAGAAGTAGGGGGCGAAAACCATCCGGAACACCTGAGGTTGTGAAATACACCATCACCCGGAAATTTTGGAAAAATAACTTTGAAATAGATTTTTAAGATGTTTGAATGAATTTTTTTAGTAAAGTTAAACATTACAGCTAAGTTGACTACACTAAGGTTTTTTTAGGGATGAGAATAACAATACAGCACATTTTTCGTCTAGAACAATTACATATTTATTTATCGATATATCCCTCTAAAACTGGGCAGCGGCTGTCCCCCCACGCTCCCCCTAATCGCCGCCACTGAGAAGTAGGGTAAGTAGGTATTTATATCACAAGGTATCTAATGTAGTATAAAATAGGACAGATCTATTTCTTCTAATATCGGCTATTTAATGAAAATTGCAAGTAGGTATGATATTGTTCAAATTTAAATGACCATTTTCTATTCTATTTTTATTTACTTGTGATGAAATAGAACTCGTTAACTATTAACTTTTTTACTATTACTATTAGTTAAACATCAACTAGTTTATCAAATTATGTACATATGGATAGTAAAATATAATAAAAGCCCAAGCTATTTTTACTAAAAATCTATTAAGATTCCTGTGTGGCACAGGTCTTAAAAAATATAAAATAACCAAAAAAAATTTGTACAACAAACATATTATATATAGATAATTATTGTTCTTTCACTTTTTCAGCTTCCATGTAGGCTCTATAAATATACATTCCTACAGCTATGTGCAGCATTACTACTGCTAAAATCGCAGACCAAATATTTGAAGTTAGAGGAGTTGTTTTAAGAATTCCTAAAAATATATATATATATTTAAGAGTTTTAATAAGTATAAATGGAAATAAATTTACCTTCAAACAAAATTACCTTAGAGAAAAAGAAAGTTGTTATTGGTGATGCTAATATGAAGACTGTATATGCTAAAATTGTTTTAAAAACACTAAACGGAGTAGTAATACTTTCCATAATTTTCATTTAAAGAATACGTTTTTTAAATAATTCATATATTTACTTTATTAAACTTCAATGTACGAAAAATTTACTATTTTCACCAAGTTACCGAAATATCACATGACGGGATTGACGGTTGACAGGCCACTCTACTCTCCACTATATGTCAAGTAACTTTACATGTTATTTTATCTATGATGTCACTAGCTTCTACGTCCGAACCGTATTTCGAGTGCCCACGATGTTGCCAAATGCCAATATTTACTTGAAATGTTACTTTGCACATCATTTTTATGAGCTAAGCTGACCTAACGTACCCTTATCTTACCTGACCTCACCCTGTAAATTATTGATCTGTTACATTTTATTAACTTTTATAACATCTTTCGTGCATTAGGTTATGCGATAAGTTTGGCAACAACGTGGGCACTCGGAGAACGGTTGGGAAATAGACTATTCTTGGTTTTACCTATCGATATGAAACATCGATGTTTTTAAGTCCGATACCCGTCACCCACCCTTCTACATTCCAGTGCTGCCAACACGACCGTTCAATGTTGCAACAACTTTAAAATTACCGCGGCCATTAGTTATCACAACTAGCATATATATATAAATAAGTTCTTTATTTAGCAAATAGCTGCTACATATACTAATACAATCTTATTTATAATTTACTTGTTAAGTCCCTCTGCTTACCTAATATAGTTATTAACTTCGTTTTTAAACTTATTAATGGTAGATTGTTTTACCACCTTGGGGAGATCATTAAAAATGCGAACACCCTCATTCAATAAAGAGCCTCTCAAAAATGCTTTACTGGTAAAACCTACGTTAAAATTATCTTTTGATCTTAAACATCATCGAGAATGCATTTCATACATCTTGTAATATATATACTCCGCATACTCCATTCACATTCAGTTATTAATCAGGGTTCTTAGAATAAGGGGGGTTATGAAATAAGTTATACTAAGAACCCTGGTTATTAATAAAATTGGCTATGACGTTTTTTATGTTGCCAAAAACCAACTGATTGGTTTCATTTAGATAAGGAGCCAATTCAGATGAAAAATTACAAAATTGTTTCTTATTGGTTAATAAGAATGTCACTTTTAAATACGCAGTCATTTCTAGCATGTTTATTGGTTAGGGAAATGATGCATATATTACACATTACACGTCTACTTATTTTGACAACAGATAACATGTCAATTCTGAAAAACTTGTTGCAATATTTAATTTAAATTTTTTTAAAAAATACGTTGTTACGAATACTAACCTTAAAGATGGGATCTCACCAAATAGAAGTTATTTCTCAAGCCCAAATAAAAATTGAATCGGAAGATGACATAAACACTAAACAACTCTCAGACGGGAAGTATCTCAAGATAGATAAGAAACTGGATTCTTTTACGGTTCACTATACAGATATTGAGACAAAATTATTCAGTGATAACAGTTTTAAGATTGAAGAAGAAGAAATACACATTAAGGATGAAAGTGAACAAAGTTTAGAAGAAGTTGATAAGAACATTAAACAACTAGAGGGGAAGTATCTCAAGATAGAGGAGGAACTTGATGTTACAAAAGATTCTTTGACAGTTCAATATACAGATATTGAGACAAAATTATTCAGTGATAGCAGTTTTAAGATTGAAGAAGAAGAAATGCATATTGAGGATGAAAGTGAAGAACTTTTAGAAGACGGTGATAATAACATTAAACAACTAGAGTGGAAGTATCTCAAGATAGAGGAGAAAGTTGATGTTACAAAAGATTCTTGTACAGTTCAATATACAGATATTGAGACAAACTTATTCAGTGGTAACAGTTTTAAGATTGAGGAAGAAGAAATACACATTAAAGATGAAAGTGAACAATGTTTAGATAAAGTTGATAAGTACAGCAAGAATTTTGAACAGGGTGGTTGCCAACAATGTTTTACTAATGATGAAGAAAAATATAAGTCCACCATTTGTAAACATACATTTTCTCAAGAAGGCAATCTTGAAAGACGTTTATTAGTTTGCATAAGTGAACAAATTTATGTGTGTGCCGTTTGCGAGAAAGCATTTACTCACAAAATCAATCTAAATAAACATTTACTGATTCACTCTAATGTAAAGAAAATCAAGTGCATTGTTTGTGAAAAATCATTTACTCGTAAGTCAGATTTGAAAAGACATTTACTAATTCTTTCTGATGATAAGAATTTTAAATGTCACGTTTGTAAAAAATCATTTACTTGTAAGTCAGATCTGAAAGGACATTTAGTAATTCATTCTGGTGATAAGCATTTTAAATGCAACATTTGTCAAAAATTATTTACACAAAAGTACAATTTAAATGTACATTTACTAATTCATTCAGGTGAAAAGAATTTTGAATGCGACGTTTGTAAAAAATCATTTGCTCGTAAGTCAGATCTGAAACAACATTTACCAATTCATTCTGCTAATAAGAATTTTAAATGCGACGTTTGTAAAAAATCATTTACTCATAAGTCATATCTGAAAAGACATTTACCAATTCATTCTGGTAATAAGAATTTTAAATGCGACGTTTGTAACAAATCATTTACTTGTAAGTCATATCTGAAAAGCCATTTACCAATTCATTCTGGTAATAAGAAGTTTAAATGCGACGTTTGTAAAAAATCATTTACTCATAATTCATATCTCAAAAGACATTTACTAATTCATTCTGGTGCTAACAATTTGAAATGCGACGTTTGTAACAAATCATTTACTTGTAAGTCAGATCTGAAAAGACATTTACTAATTCATTCTGGTAATAAGAATTTTAAATGCGACGTTTGTAAAAAATCATTTACTCAGAAGTCATATCTGAAAGCACATTTAATAATTCATTCTCGTGATAAGAATTTTAAATGCAATGTTTGTGACGAATCATTTACTCGTGAGTCAGATCTGAAAGGACATTTACTAATTCATTCTCGTTATAAGAATTTTAAATGCAACATTTGTCAAAAATTATTTACACAAAAGTGCAATTTAAATAAACATTTACTAATTCATTCTGGTGATAAGAATTTTAAATGCGAAGTTTGTAAAAAATCATTTAGACTGAAGGCTCACCTGAAAAATCATTTAATTTTAATTCATTCTGGTGATAAGAATTTTAAATGAATCATGAAAAATCATTTACTCACAAAGTCTTTCTAAATAAACATTTACTAATTCATTCTGGTGATAAGAATTTTAAATGCAACGTTTCTGAAAAATCATTTACTCATAAGTCACATCTGAAATTTACTCACTCACAAAATCAATCTAAATCAACCTTTATTGATTCACTCTAATGTAAAGAAAATATATATCTTTATTTTAGCAGAAGCTAATTTACAATGTTTACATAAATAAAATAAAACATAAAAACAATTTTATCAATACACACACATTAGAACACCATAAACACAGTCAAAATAAAAATTATTAAATAAAATCGTACATTATACATTATATTTTCTGAAATGCAATAAAATTTACTACTTATTCAATTAAGTTAGACCTTTTTAATAAAAACGCTTTTAAATGGGTTTTGAACACTTTCAAGGAACAAGAGTCCTTGACATCATTAGGCAGATCATTAAATTCTTTCAGTGTTATATGTATGTATTTCGCTATTATACACCAACTTGTTTACCAAATACTTCGGAGCCTCACCCTTTCGTATTTTAAAAACAAAAACCAATATCAAAAATTCGAAATAGTCTTTAACTGGCAGCCAGTTTAAGTTTCTTAACATGAGTTTTATTGGTGTATACCTATTACAGACCAATATAACTCGCATTGCTCTATTTTGTAGCTTTTGTATTCTATTTAGATCATTTTGATTTAATAGATAGAGCACTGATGAACAATAATTAAGATGAGGAAGAATTAAAGTATTGTAAATAACCTTTTTTGAGAAAAATTACAGATAGTGGGAACACCTAGATAGGTAATATACCCCATTGTTAATTTTGGATATTATGTAATTTGCATGTTCTATGAAGTCGTTTCCAATCTTCAAATAGTAGTTATTAACTCTTGTTATACCGTTTCCTTTCCAAGTAGCATAAATTTACTGATTCCTATGTACATTATAATTCGCTTCTATAGTAATACAATTTTTTTAATTAAAAACAAACTGTATTATCATTTTCCAATATTCTTTAAGTTATAAATCAGATATCATACAAAAATGTTTTTTTAAATATGTTTTAATATTTTCAAGAAATTTTATATTTGTCTAACTTTTGTAATATGGATGTGACTATTTTGCCGTATGCGTATATGTGTGTCTAGAAAATTTTATTAAAAAAAAAGAATTAAAATACTTTTATTCCTGACCGGGCTATTATAAGCTTATATCATCATGGTTATGCTATCAATAAACAGGGTCATAACTCCCTTGGGATATTAGAGGTGCCTTAATTTCCCGTTGTTAGGATATTTTGACGTTTGTTGAATATTGCTGTCAGTGTTTCATTATACTTAGTGAATGTCATTGCTGCTTATTTTATTAAAATCGATCAGAAATAAAATAATCTATGTACCTCGGGAATTAATGACCCTTAATTACCTCAGGCAATTGCCTTCGGGAATTAAGGCTCTTATAATTCTCTTGATACATAAATTACTGTTTAATTATAACAAAACGTCTTTATTGTACAAAGTCAAGTAAAAGAATGTTAACATTGAAAAGATGAAGTTAAAGCAAAAGAATCATATTTCTCTTGTGTAATCTATTATATGGATAAGCCGCAACATATAACGATGTGGCGGTTTTTTTTCCGAGTTTGCGTATCGCAAAAAAATTGCGTTTATTCTTAGGAGTATGGACGAGCCTTTAATCCTACTATATTTTATGTAACGTTGTGAATAACACGATATACATTAAGAGGTCCCAATAATAATTTGAAACGAGATTGTTGCATAAAATCTAAGACAAATTAAAATTTATTCAATTTAGAAATTGTCTAATGGTCCAAACAGTCCATATATGGGCTGTTATAATTGTTTTTTTTTTCATGAAATTCTTGCGTAAAAGTTAATACGATTTTTTTATTGATCTCACTTGTTTGATTTGATCATATCAGTCTTCATGATTAAAAAAATATATTTAAATCTCTATCAATTCTTAACATTTTATTTCAATACATGTTGGAATAAAAACTGTTTTATCAGTCTAACACCCCCAAGTTTTTAAACGCATGCATCCACCAATGGCAGAAATAATTTTCAATTAATTAAAAATTTAGAAATTGATTTTCATATACCAGGTGTGTGATTCCTCACTCAACCATTCACTGTTGGGATCTAATTAACAGTGCTGTTACTAAAGTGGCGCTGGGAAACAGTAACAAAGCCTACACAGAACACGAGGCTAATGACCATATATAGTAGTCGATGCCGTTGACACAGAGAAGTAAAAGCTAATAGCCTCGGGCTGCTAAAGCTCATTTTCTGCCCTTGTGGCACAGTATAATATTTTAAGCTAAAATTTGAAATTGTTAGGAGGTGTAAATTCAAAATACAATATTGTCTTGCTTAATTAATTTATAATGAAGGAAGTCTGTTTAAAGTCTTCGGGCGAATTAAATTACACATATATAGCACTTAATTCTCTTTGTATAAATTACGCTACATGTTAATGTTATGTTAGTAACAAAATTGAATTAGCAATCTATATCATTTTAAGATTTATTCACCAATTATTAATTATATTGTAGAAAATGGAATTTAAAGTCGAATGTGAAAACAATAGGGTGGTTTTAAGCCACAACTTGAGCGTCATACGTTATATCCCTTTATCCGCTATTAAAGTAAACACAGAACGTTATTCTAAAAATAAGTAGTATTTAAAATCTGGTGAAAAATATTTGAAATCTGGCAACTTTTTCATCTAGTGATGGTGATTTATTTTTTTTTCGTCTGGCAACACTGAATACAAGTGACTCTGAAATCGTAAAACATCTAAGACATCTTTTATATTTTACAATTAAATAAGTTAAAGTAAAGTGAATCAACATAGTGCAATCGAACTACAATAATTCGACTATTTTGATACAATATGAAGAATTTAAGGATTACGTTTACAAATGATTCATAGTTTATAGAACACACAGGATACTCCACCACTCGTAACTGCTTTTATCGTGTTAATGTCTTTAATGGACATATGCCGAGTTACTTTAAGATATTCTTATATTTTTTCCAATTAATAAGTCTTGAGTTAAAGTGAAACATCATAGTGAAATCGAAATACAATAAATAAAACTCAATTAATTGTTGATAATTCAAGTGCATTCTAAAAGTTAAATCGTCAATATCCAAATAATGTATTTAGAAGAAAATATAAATTTATGAATCGAATTGTGAACAACAGGATATGGGTAACCAGACTTTCTTAAATGAAGTTCTGTTGTTTTAATAATAATATAAATATTGTACTGAGTAAATAGTCGAAGAGACTGAGCTCATAGAACTAGTGAAGAAGAAATACACAGTCATTTCTAGCATGTTTATTGGATAGGGAACGATTAGAATTAGAGGATATTTATATTGTTGACAATGTAACATATGTAAAATCAGAAAAACGTGTTCCAATATTTAATTTTACAATATATAAGATGAAAATACATTTTTAAAACATACGTTTATTAAGAATACTAACCTTAAAGATGGAATCTCACCAAATAGAAGTTATTTCTCAAGCCCAAATAAAAATTGAATCGGAATGGGAAGATGACATAAACACTAAACAACTTGATTCTTTTATAGTTCAATATACAGATATTGAGACAAAATTATTCGGTGATAACAGTTCTAAGATTGAAGAAGAAGAAATACGCATTAAGGATGAAAGTGAACAGAGTTTAGAAGAAGTTGATAAGAACATTAAACAACTAGAAGGGAAGTATCTCAAGACAGAGGAGGAACTTGATGTGACAAAAGATTCTTGTACAGTTGAATATACAGATATTGAGACAAAATTATTCAGTGATAACAGTTTTAAGATTGAAGAAGCAGAAATACACATTAAAGATGAAAGTGAACAATGTTTAGATAAAGTTGATAAGAACAGCAAGAATTTTGAACAGGGTGGTTTTCATTCTGGTGATCAGAATTTTAAATGCGACGTTTGTAAAAAATCATTTACTTGTAAGTCATATCTGAAAGCACATTTAATAAGTCATTCAGATGAAAAGAATTTTAAATGCAACATTTGTAAGAAATCATTTTCTCGCAAGTCAGTTCTGAAAGGTCATTTACTAATTCATTCTGGTGATAAGAATTTTAAATGCAACATTTGTGAAAAATTATTTACACACAATTACGATTTAAATTCACATTTACTAATTCATTCAGGTGAAAAGAATTTTAAATGCGACGTTTGTAAAAAATCATTTACTCATAAGTCATATCTGAAAAGACATTTACCAATTCATTCTGGTGATAACAATTTTAAATGCGACGTTTGTAAAAAATCATTTACTCATAAGTCAGTTCTGAAAAATCATTTACTAATTCATTCTGGTAATAAGAATTTTAAATGCGACGTTTGTAAAAAATCATTTACTCGTAAGTCACATCTGAAAAGACATTTACTAATTCATTCTGGTGATAAGAATTTTAAATGCAACATTTGTCGAAAATTATTTACACACAAGTACAATTTAAATTTACATTTACTAATTCATTCAGGTGAAAAGAATTTTAAATGCGACGTTTGTAAAAAATCATTTGCTCGTAAGTCAGATCTGAAAGGACATTTACTAATTCATTCTGCTGATAAGAATTTTAAATGCAATGTTTGTAAAAAATCATTTACCCGCAAACTCACTCTAAATAAACATTTACTAATTCATTCTGGTTATAAGAATTTTAAATGCAACATTTGTCAAAAATTATTTACACAAAAGGGCAGTTTAAATGTACATTTACTAATTCATTCTGGTGATAAGAATTTTAAATGTGACGTTTGTAAAAAATCATTTAGACAGAAGGCTCACTTGAAAAATCATTTAATTTTAATTCATTCTGGTGATACGAATTTTAATTGAATCATGAAAAATCATTTACTCACAAAGTCTTTCTAAATAAACATTTACTAATTCATTCTGGTGATAAGAATTTTAAATGCAATGTTTGTGAAAAATCATTTACTCATAAGTCACATCTGAAATTTACTCACTCACAAAATCAATCTAAATCAACCTTTATTGATTCACTCTAATGTAAAGAAAATATATATCTTTATTTTAGCAGAAGCTAATTTCCAATGTTTACATAAATAAAATAAAACAAAAACAATTTTATCAATACACACACATTACAACACATAAACACAGTCAAAATAAAAATTATTAAATAAAATCATACATTATACATTATATTTTCTGAAATGCAATAAAATTTACTACTTATTCAATTAAGTTAGACCTTTTTAATAAAGACGTTTTTAAATGGATTTTGAACACTTTCAAGGAACAAGAGTTCTTGACATCATTAGGCAGATCATTAAATTCCTTCAGCCCTTTGTGAAATACTGAGTTTTCAGCTCCTTTACTATTTTTTGGTGCAATGAAGAAGTGCTCTTGTTGGCTAGTGTATTTCGCTATTATACACCAACTTGTTTACCAAATACTTCGGAGCCTCACCCTTTCGTATTTTAAAAACAAAAACCAATATCAAAAATTCGAAATAGTCTTTAACTGGCAGCCAGTTTAAGTTTCTTAACATGAGTTTTATTGGTGTGTACCTATTACAGACCAATATAACTCGCATTGCTCTATTTTGTAGCTTTTGTATTCTACTTAGATCATTTTGATTTAATAGATAGAGCACTGATGAACAATAATTAAGATGAGGAAGAATTAAAGTATTGTAAATAACCTTTTTTGAGAAAAATTACAGATAGTGGGAACACCTAGATAAGTAATATACCCCGTTGTTAATTTTGGATATTATGTAATTTGCATGTTCTATAAAGTCGTTTCCAATCTTCAAATAGTAGTTATTAACTATTAACTCTTGTTATACAGTTTCCTTTCCAAGTAGCATAAATTTACCGATTCCTATGTACATTATAATTCGCTTCTATAGTAATACAATTTTTTTAATTAAATCAAACTGTATTATCATTTTCCAATATTCTTTAAGTTATAAATCAGATATCATACAAAAATGTAAAAAAAATACATATGCATATAAAAGATTTACAGGAAGGTTGTTCCCAAAAGAAACATGTTTTTTTAAATATGTTTTAATATTTTCAAGAAATTTCATATTTGTCTGTAACTTTTGTAATATGGATGTGACTTTTTTGCCGTATGCGTATATGTGTGTTCTCTAGAAAATTTTATTAAAAAAAAAAGAATTAAAATACTTTTATTCCTGACCGGGCTATTATAAGCTTATATCTTAGATCATATATGCCACGCTAGATTCGGTATTCACTTAGATCATATATGCTACGCGAAGCATATATGATCTAAGGCTTTTATCATCATGGTTATGCTATCAATAAACAAGGTCATAACTCCCTTGGGATATTAGAGGTGCCTTAATTTCCCGTTGTTAGGATATTTTGACGTTTGTTGAATATTACTGTCAGTGTTTCATTATATTTAGTGAATATCATTGTATAAATAAAATAATCTATGTACCTTGGGAATTAATGAGCCTTAATTACCTCAGGCAATTAAGACCCTTATAATTCTCTTGTTACATAAATTACTATTTAATTATAATAAAACGTCTTTATTGCACAAAGTCAAGTAAAAGAATGATAACATTGATAAGATGAAGTTAAAGCAAAAGAATCATATTTCTCTTGTGTAATCTATTATTCTGCGCTGCTGTCCTCCATGATTATCACACACTGTAGTTTGCATGATTCATGCAGACCAGCACAAATACCAAGATAAAAACTGCAAAAAACCTTATCGCTCTTGCCTTGATATTTACTTACTCATTGCATTCTTTTGTGCTTGCCAGTAAACGTGTATAAAATTTTTAATTTAAATTTGAAAAATGCCAAAAAATGATTTAAAAAGAAGGCGAGTTATAGTGGATAGCAGCAATAGTGATAATGAAAATGTAAATAAATACATGATGAGTACTGTACAATATAGTAATTGACGATTGTCTTAAGTTATGGGCAGTTATAAAATAATGTAATAGACGTTTGTCTTACATTACAAAAATTAATTAATAAGGTAGTGTAAACATCCATAATTCGTAGTATTTGTGTGAAATCCCCAGAAACTAGGCAACTTTTAATGCATTTAACTAACCTCTGTGACAAGCAGTTGATAAACGTCAACAACAGCTGCAGCCAATTGAATTTTCCCGCCTACTTTCAAGCCAATCAACTTTTTATTTATCTCCCTTTCAGTAGTCCAAGTAGATGTCGCCCACTCCGTGATTTTCGCGAATTAATTAATAATTTGTCATGTTATAAATATACTTAAATTATATACTCATTGGGCTGCTTAAAAATGTAGATTTGAATATTAAGAGCGAAGCTCGGTGACCAGATATTACAAATATTCAAGCGAGGCGTTCGGGAAAAAACTAAAGTAACTTTGCCTAAAATGTACACAAAGAAAAAGAAAGCATTTTAAAGAGGACTCTAAGCTTTCTCAGAAAGATATTAGTTTTCAATTTTTTTTGTTTTCTTATAGAAAATTTGGCCGGAAGTTATAGTTTCTAAAATTCTCACTGATTTTTATAAAACTGAAGATATACATTAATAGAGCCATAACAAAAAATCGTATTTTTAGATGTGCTACCATCTATGGTAAGAAGAGAGTATTGACATTAAATTTTGACTGAATCTAGTCAAGATGTCATTTTCTTCTTTTTTATCCCTTTCAGAGATTAATATAAAGTGAGTAAACCAGTAAAGAATTTTAATTTATTAGATTCGACATCCTAAGACCGGTTTCTGCCTTTCGGCTTCATCAGTTAGGCTTTTCGAATCCAATAAATAAAATTCCAAACTCGTACAAGTCAATAGCTATATCTATAGGATGTCGAATCTAATAAATTAAAATTCCTTACTGGTTTACTCAAAAAAATCCTACTTTTATTATCAATATAATTTTACTGTTTAATAAAACTTATGTTTTAAAATTATCATTTTTTTACAGCATTCATTCGACGCAATTTTTATTTATTTATATAAATAGATTTTTGAATTATTACACATTATAAAGTGTATTTTTAACTTTATTTAAAAAAAAATCATTTCCGATTTACCTATATACAGGGTAATTCATTCGGAAATGCGCATACAGTAAGGGTAGATGGAGGACACCGAGGTGATTCTAAATAACCTATATTTTATGTGTCTATTGTTCTTTATAACCAAGATATACAGGGTGATTTATTAATTTTTCCCATTTTTTCAATTCAATCATAACTTATGAACCACCCTATACATTTTTATAATATTTGGTTCATATGTTCTTTGTCCACAGTGGCGTCGATTAACATAATAAAAAAGTCTTATAGGTCCGGCCATAAAAAATTAATAAGTAGGTTTCGAATCGAAACAACACCCTGATATCAATATTTTAAAATTTTATTTGCAAATTTGGAAAGAGCAGCAAAAAATAAGTAAGGCTAAATGAATTTGGTGTTTCCCCATATTTTTTTTACTTATTAACTTGAGTCAAATCTAGATGTTTCGATAATGAGGTGGCTCAAAATTAAAAAAAAAAAAATTATTTTCCAAATGGTATTTTTCCACCTTTAATCCATAAAATCATCAACTATTTCTTATTCTCCTAATTTCTGGATCCCAACCTTATTGAAAAACGAGAGGACAGGTCCGTATTTGGGACAAATTATTATCATCAATGACTAACTTTAAAACACCATGTATGCGTAAAAAAATTATAAAAATGCCCATTCAGAAAAAAGCATTGTTCCAACAAATTTTATTAAGTTAAACGAAAAGAATTAGACACAAAAAAATGTAAACAATGTAACTTATAACAGTTGTTCAAAGTGGTCTCAATTTTGCTCAATACATTTCCGTGCTCTTGAAGTAAGATGTGAAATTGACTTTATAATCATAGCTTGGTCATTACTCTTAGTTCCTCGCATACTTCAGTAGAGTAAACTTTTGATTTTAAATAACCCCAAACATGGTAATCGATTGGATTAAAATCGGGCCAATTTGGGATATCAAACAAAGTGTATTATTTACTAAATTAAACAATACGTACAGACTGCATTATTTTATTATTATCAAGAATGCATCAGAAGAGTCGAGAAATGATCATGCACTAGCTAAAAAACAAATTAGACGCTGATAAAGAAAATTCTGGTTTTTTGATTTCTGTTACGTTTAACCTTTAAAATGTAGATCTGATACGTTATTTTTGTTTAAATGACAACTTACCAAATCATTGGATAGGCAGAGGATGACCTCACAACCTGCTTGCATTTTAAACCAATCGACTACCATGTTTGGGGTTATTTAAAATCAAAAGTTTACTCAATTGAAGTAAACACTAGAGAGGACCTCCTACGGAGAATTGAGGACGCATGCGAGGAACTGAGAGATGACCAAGTATAGTAGAACTCTACTCTACTGTGACCAAGCTATGATTATAAAGTCAAGTACACATCTTACTTCAAGATCACGGAAATGTATTGAGCAAAATGTAGGCCACTTTGAACAACTGTAAAAGTTACATTGTTTACATTTTTTTGTGTCTAATTCTTTTCGTTTAACTTAATACAATTTGTTGCAACAATGCTTTTTTGTGAATGGGCATTTTTATAATTTTTTTAAAGTTAGTCATTGATAATAATTTGTCCCAAATACGGACCTGTCCTCTCGTTTTTCGATAAGGTTGGGATCCAGAAATTAGGAGAATAAGAAATATTCTTCTTCTTGATTTTATGGATTAAAGCTCGAAAAGTACCAATTGGGGAAGAAAATGTATTTTTTTTTAAATTTTATGCCACCTCATTATTGAAACATCTAGATTTGACTCAAGTTATAATAAGTAAAAAAATTGTATGGGGGGAAACACCAAATTAATTTATTCTTACTTATTTTTTGTGCTCTTTCCAAATTTGCAAATAAAATTTTAAAACATTGATATACGGGGTATTGTTTCAGGTCGAAACCTACTTATTAATTTTTTTAAGGCCGGACCTGGTATAAGAATTTTTTATTATGTTAATCGACGCCACTGTGGACAAAGAACATACGAACCAAATATTATAAAAATGTATAGGGTGGTTCATAAGTTATGATTAATTGAAAAAATGGGGAAAATTAATAAATCACCCTGTATTTTGGTTATAAAGAACAATAGACACATAAAATATAGGTTATTTAGAAGCACCTCGGTGTCCTCCATCTACCCTTACTGTATGCGCATTGCCGAATGAAACACTCTGTATAAACACTATTTTGAAAATAAAAAGTGATTGTTTTAATTTTTATCTTACAATTATGCAAAAAAAATAATACTTATGCAACTATTTAAAAAATAAACTTTATTACAATAAAATACATGAATATAAAGACATTACTTTAGTTATCTTCAGTTAATACATCTTCTTCAATTCGAATGCGTTTCTGAGGAGGCGAATGAGAATTTGAGAATATTCTATTTCTTTTTGATGTTGAATTTAAATGGATTTCTTTAACTCTTTCTTCTTCAGTTCCGTTAAATTCCAGTTCATCGTTAGTATGAATGTTTTCTTTACCCAATGATAATTTGAAATCGATTTTATCAAGAGACTTGGCGTGATCTGTTTCATTTAAAATTTCAACAGGTGTGTTGTTTTCAGATTGAAGTGATTGACTTTCATTTTCAACTACATTCGGATCATTATCATTTTTCAAGGAACACGTCAACAATTCATAATTATTTTTTAAAGTAGTCAATCCAATTCCTTCTGGTATTCTCCAATAACGTTCTTGTTCATCGAACGGTTCCGATAAACCCAAAGCTTTTAGCAATGCTTGAAATTCCAAATTGTCCATGCAGTTTTCAACGTCTTCAGATAACGGAACTAGTGGAATATCTTCGTTATCTTCTTCAAAATCATTAATTGCATCTGAAATACTTTCTTTTAACCACTCTAAACCAGCTAGTCTTCCATCATTTAAACTTTGTTCTATTAAATGAGTAACTTCACTTTTATTAGTATTGACGCTGAAAGTTCTCTTATGTGAAGGATTTTGTAAATTATTTGGATTTGATGTTGAAGCATCAGAATCAGACTCGGTATCGGTTGGAATAAAATCAGGACCAAAATGAATTTGAGTATGTTCACTTTGAGTTCTCCCTTTCTTTTTCTTGCGTAATTCCTTTTTGTCTTGTATTAGTCCTAATGAAAGCATTTTATTAATAACATTATTTTTTGGCCTATTTGTACCTAAATCATTTAAAATAAAACTAACTGGATCCGAAGAATTTATATATTTGTGATATAACTCGGTTAGTTGCGTTTCTTCTTCTTCAGTCCAATTTTGGATCTTTAATTTTTTTGATTTTCGTTTATAATCATCTACTAGATCCATTTCTCTGAGTTTCTTTAATACCACTCGTCTTGACTTTGTATTATTAACTAAATTCTTCAGTATCCAGTCAATCATATCTTCCTCAATATTTCGATCTTTGTATTCTTCAAATAAACTGCGTAACTCTAGTTCCTCCTCTTCTGCCCATAGAGAAGTAACGGCGGAACAACTTGTACCATAACCATTTTCAATTTCGTAAGCCTCTTTTTTTGTTTTCCAAAACAAACATTCAATGAATATTTTATCGTTTGTTTGAGCAATTTTAAAAAATTGTCTTAAAATGAAAGTGGAAAATTTGACGAGTTCTTTATATTGAGGAAACTCTTTCATTTCTAGAATTCTTTGAAATGTTCGAAATAAACTTACTTGAAACATCATAACATACATCTTACAATCGAAAGCTATTCTGTGCATCAATTTAATAATAGAGTGATTCGTGTTCAAAGAATTAGTATCGAATGATCTTAAAGCAATTCCGCAAGCTCTGATAATTTTTGGATGAGGCAATCTTTGAAGAAATTCCTTAAAACTAAAACTAACTTCACGGGCTTCTGGCATTTCACTGATTCCTTCATCTTCATCCTCTTCGTCACCATCAACTTCAAAAATGTTGTTTTGGATAATTTCTTCTCCAAAGTCAGTAAAAAAAATTTCTCGCAACGCAAGAAATTCTTCTTCCAAACTCATATTGTCGCTTCCAAAATAGTTATTCTCTGGCCAAACTTCTCTGGCTGCTCTCATAATACTTATAGCACTTTCAAATTCCGAATGCCTCAATTTCTTCTGAATTTTTTTCATTGCATTACTTTTCTGTTCATCAATAGGTATATCCGAAATTGCATCAAAAGGAACCTCTTCGGTTAAAAAATCTCCCGATTCTAAAACGGCTGATAATTGCGGACTTGCTTTGTCCCAGATGCTATTTAAATTTTCCTTATCTGTCACTTGATTATTCATTTGACTTGTCATTGGGGAATTACGAGCTAGAATTATAAAAAAAGTGTAACAGTAAAAAGAGGTGATAGTGATGAACATAATATAGGAAGATAAGCAAAAAGTAAGATCGTACCAAGCTATAAATGCTATTCTGTTTTTTGTACACAAATTTCGACGGGCCTTCAAGCTTTTTTCGCGGTGTGATAAGTAAAATCAACGTCTCTTAAGCTAGCAGAACAAAGTCAGCAGAATTAAAAATCAATTCATGGACAATTAAAGGCTAATTAATTGCCCTAATTTAAAAATTTTTGCTCTGCGAATTTTCGCAATAATGATAGTCCTGCTAGCTTAAACTTAAGTGAGCAGAACATGACCGAAAAAGTGGTTGAAACAATAAAAATTGCAATTTTCTTTGCACAGTAATTAACGGCTCATTAAAGGCTCTAGGAATACACTAATCGCTAATTTCAGCGATTTATTTCTTTGCGAAAATGGAAAAAGTTACGACGTGGTTTTCTTGTAAGTGCTTCCATTTTTAGAAATATCAACATATCTCGAAAACTAAAAAGCCTAGGTATAGGGAATACTTAAAAAAGTTTATCTTACTTTTAACGTATAATCTATAAATGCAACAAAATATAGGGTCTTCCATAAGAAATAATATAATTTTGATACGCTAGACTTTTTTGGGACAACCTGTATAATTCTAAATAGTTTTAAAATGTAACCTTTATCAACCCACATATCCATGAATAAACAAAATATTAACCGTTTAGCCACAATGGACCGTCGCGTCTACCGTGACTCACCCTGTATACCTACATTTATTACTAGTTTTTTTCTGAATTGTTATTATTATGATTATATCTATTGTACGATTAGGATATCCTATAATAAAGATTACTTACTTGTTTTCTTTCTTTTCTTCTTTAATTTCTTTTGTACAACAATTGATCCATCTTTTTTGCAAAAACTCTCAAACATTTTTAGGAACAAATGTTGAGTTTCCATTAAATCTCTCAAATAAAGATCTGTCATTTTCAATTCGTCATACATTACTAACAAGGTTAATATAAATTCTCTATATTCAGGAACATAAAAAATATTACTTTTAATAACTTTCGACGATTCTCTTACAATTTCATCCGACGATTTATCCATGGTGAGAAGTGTCAGAAATAATTCTTTATAACTCAGAAGGGCTATGTGGAGCCTCCTCGACCAAATTAAAAGTTTCTTTTTGTCCGTTTTTATCAGATCAAAATAATTTTCACTTTGTTGTTGAACGTAATGGAATATTTGAATAGATAGAGTTTCGCTAACTAATTTGATTTCAAATTTATAATTACGATTAAATGCCATGAAGAAATTCATCGCCCAAAAGTAATAAGATTCGTCATGAATATTGTCTCCACTTCTAACTAAAATACTTTTCACATAACGCATGATACTGTTATATGCACCATTTAAAAATTCTATGCAAAATTCTTTCAAAAAAAGTCTAATAGTAAATGCCGATCTCCTCTCAACGGCATTATTTATTAAAGGCATTCGGTTTTTTGGGGTCTTCTTTTTACTCTTTCCCACGTCAAAGTTGAGAGATTCCAGTTTATTTAAAGGCTGGTGAGAAATTAATTCATTATTACTAATACTTTTCATTGACTGGACAACAAATGTTCCTCCAAATCTCGAATGTCTCGTACCAGCATATTTTTTTATCTTACTTAGCTTTTTAGTCTGTTCCAAATTTCTTATATTTATTAATTCTGCTTCGTCTCTAATTTTTTCGCTTTGGCTTCTTTCTAAAGCCGCATTGGCTAGCTCGTGTGGTTGTTGATCTTTTAACATATAAAACATTATTTCCAAAATGTACATATAATAAGATTGTTCCATGGGATTTGTAGTTATGTATAAAATTATATCTAGTAACCCAGAATGGTGTAGTGCCCATAAAACTTGATCGTGTATACTTGCATCGTTATCTGGTCTCTTTTCCATTACATCGGACGGAACAAATAATACGTTTCTAACCAAAACCAATATTCTTTCTATTTTTACACTACTTTCCTCTTCCCTCTCATTGTGATCAATCTCAAGTATTTTACTTAAATGAGTACTGAAAACAGCCCAAATGCCGTCATCTACAAACGCTTCTTTATATAACTTTAAATGATCCTCCATTTCAAGGTATACATTTCTAACGATTTTGTCTGTAGGAATTTCAAAATTAAATAGCAATAACGGTGGAGTTGTCAAATTCATAATAAGTCTTAGAAGAACATCAAATAAATCATTTTCTTGGTGATAATTTTTTAACAAATGTAGAAGGTCAGTTTGTAATATTTTAGTTTCACCGAGCTGTCTTCTAATACTATGGTTTTCATCATCACGTCGAAGATACCGGATGAGATCTTTAACTGTTTCTAAAGTATTGGAATCTGAATAATATTTATTGGTCTTCTCATCTAAATATCCTAAAGCATTACATGTAGCAGATATTTCTGCGGACAATACGGAAGACATCTTTACTCTAGAATGAAGAATATAATTTTAATGTTATCGTAAAATAATTTTCTAATACTTACACAACAGAAAGATGTAAACAAACGTATGTATTCCCAAGAGGTTAATTTTATAACTGGCGGGAAACCATAGACAACTGATAATTTAAGTCTAAGTCTCAACCTTCTTTCGAGTGCCCACGCTGTTGCCAAACTTATTGCATAACCTAATGCACGAAACATGGTATCAAAAGTATCAAAACTTAATAAAATGTAACAGATCTATAATTTACAGGATGAGATCACGTAAGATAAGGGTTCTTCAGGTCAGCTCAGCTCAGAAAAATAATGTACAAAGTAATATTTCAAATAAATATAGTGTATTTGCATTTGGCAACACCGTGGGCACTCGAAAAACGGTTGTGACGCTAGTGTATTTTGCTAGCCGCGTTCGGCACTCAGAGTAATAATATATATGTAAATTATTTCTCTGAGGATTTACTGTTTCGCTACGTTCCACTAAGCGTTCACAACGCTCAAAATACTCCTTCAGCTGTTCCACATGACGATCACGGTCGTTGAAGTCGCGGCGAAAACGTCACTGATGACGTCATTATTTTCGCTCACAACGACCCATCTGCTTAGGTGGGTTAAAGATCCATTCCACTTGAGTTTCTGATTGTACCGCTCGCAAGCAAGGGGAATGGGGAAATTGCGATCGTGAACGTGATCGTTGTGAGTGCTTAGTGGAACGTAGCGTTTGTCAGTTTCCTTCTTGTCGATACATCGATTCCACTGTTTCGCACAATCGCACTGTCAGACTTATTGTCTTGTTCGGTCTGTCAGTGTTGTTGTTTTGTTGATTATTCGAGTGTTTGAAACTTAAAATTTTTAATTTAGAGATTTATTAATTTTTTAATATTTTAAGTGTTTGTGGTTGAATAGTTTTATTTGCTGAGAAACTTGAATCGCTGTATAGAGCGGTAATCATAACAGAATGCAATAAAATAAATTGCACCATCATATTTTTTCTTTTAATAGATAAATTAGAAGAAATATCTCCTGTAAAAAAGAAAACTTATATATGTCCATACTGCAGTGAGATTTTTCAAACTTTAAAACGTCTCGTTTCTCATAAAAAAAACCTTAATGTCATGACGAAATTAAAGTGTCCATTGTGCCCATATACTGGTTGTGGTCGAGAAAATTTAATTTTACATTATAGTAGTTACCATTTCTTCAACATCAAAAATGAGCGTCTCGAATTTGATACATTTGAGATCTTGGACATGGAAAGTTGAGGAAGAATCATATTCATCATTTGTGAAAATATGGTTCCTACCTACAGAATCATATATCTGATCTGTGTGCAATAAATTATTGTTAGAGTACAGTGGAGTGTGTAAATAATATTCACATAAAAACAAGTTAATAAATGATTAACTTATTTATAAATGAGTTGTAAATTAAAATATTCTATAAATTTTATTTAGAAAAATTAAATTATAAAGTATATATTATTTATAAATTAATTTATTTATTTATCTGAAAAGTCCGGATTTGCACAGTTCTCTGTTGCCTTGCGATTCAAGTTTCTCAGCAAATAAAAATACACAAAACTATTCAACCACAAACACTTAAAATATTAAAAATTAAATAAATCTCTAAATTAAAAATTTCAAGTTTCAAACACTCGAAAAATCAACAAGACAATAAGTCTGACAGTGCGATTGCGCGAACCAGTGGAATCGATGTTGACAGCTCTGTCGCTAGGTGGCTAGATCCTTGTGATAGTAGGTCACCGACATAACCTTAAAGGTTATGTCAGTGGGTACATATGGTAGAGTTTTTTACTAGAGACAGTTTTTACAAATAAGATGGGATCTGAACAAATGGAAATTATTTCTGAAGCTCAAATAAAATTGAACACGAATGGGAGGATGGAATAAACATTAAACAACTAGAGGAGAAACTTGATGTTACAAAAGATTCTTATACAGTTCAATATACAGTTATGGAGACAAAATTATTCAGTGGTAACAGTTTTAAGATTGAAGAAGAAGAAATTCATATTAAGGATGAAACTGAACAATGTTTAGAAGAAGTTGATAAGAACAGTAAGAATTTTGAAGAGGGTAGTTGCCAACAATGTTTTACTAATGATGAAGAAAAATATAAACGCAATATTTATAAACATACATGTTCTCAAGAAGGCAATCTTGAAAAGCGTTTATTAGTTCACACAAGTAAAAAAAAATATGTATGCGTCGTTTGCGAGAAATCATATACTAAGAGGTCAGTTCTGAAAGAACATTTACTAATTCATTCTGGTGATAACAATTTTAAATGCGACATTTGTAAAAAATCATTTACTCAGAAGTCAGATTTGAAAAAACATTTGCTAATTCATTCTGGTGAAAAGAATTTTAAATGCGACGTTTGTAAAAAATCATTTACTTGTAAGTCAGATCTGAAAGGACATTTACTAATTCATTCTGGTGATAAAAATTTTAAATGCGACGTTTGTGAAAAGTCATTTACTCATAAGTCATATCTGAAAGGACATTTACTAATTCATTCAGGTGAAAAGAATTTTAAATGCGACGTTTGTGAAAAATCATTTACTCAGAAGAGTAATCTAAATACACATTTACTGATTCATTCTGGTAATAAGAATTTTAAATGCAACGTTTGTGAAAAATCATTTACTCTCAAGTCACATCTGAGAGAACATTTACTAATTCATTCTGGTAATAAGAATTTTATATGCGACGTTTGTAAAAAATCATTTACTCTCAAGTCACATCTGAGAGAACATTTACTAATTCATTCTGATAAGAATTTTAATTGCGACGTTTGTCAAAAATCATTTACTCAGAAGAGTAATCTAAATACACATTTACTGATTCATTCTGGTAAAAAGAATTTTAAATGCAAAGTTTGTGAAAAGTCATTTACTAGGAACTCAAATCTGAAAGAACATTTACTGATTCATTCTGGTAATAAGAATCTTAAATGCGACGTTTGTCAAAAATCATTTACCCGCAAGTCACATCTGAAATTACATTTACTAATTCATTCTGGTAATGAGAATTTTAAATAAAACGTTTGTAAAAAAATCATTTACTCAGAAGTCACATCTAGAAGAACATTTAAAATATTTAATAAAAGAAATTGTAATAAATTGTTTTATTTCGTGTAATACAATTAAATGTATTCATTTATTAAACATAGTATTAAAATGTTTTATTTTAAAAATATTTTTAGTAGAAGTTTTTCAAGTGCCATGTTGGCAGCACTGGATTGTCAGCAGCGTTGCCAAACCTGGTGAAATTTCACCAGATCTAGTGATTTGGTGAAAACTTTAACAAAATACCTAATAAATGGTGATTTTCACTACTTTCTACAGAAGTTTCATGTAACAGTATAGCTAAGTTAGTGTTAACTATCGATAATAGTCACATCAGAAATCTTCCAATTTAATTAAATTCTAATTTTGCTAAAACTTAAATAATTTCTTAAATTGTTTCGTTTTGTATAAACTCTTTTTACTTTTCTCTCTCTTTCATTATCTATATTGTTTACATATTTTGTATTTTTATTTTTAAGTTATTTAATTTATATATAAATATATATATTTTCTTGTTAAATGGAAAGGTTAAGGAGTTAAAGAATAGCTTCGCTTCGCCTTTCCAGGACAAATATAAAAGAATGATTAGTAAGGATGGCAAAGTATGTCATAATTATTATGATATACCACCAGAAATGTTAAAAAAGCATAATAAAAACATGTATTTAAAAAATGAATGCTTTTTTTGTTGTTACTATTATTATTACATTTTTAATAAAGTTTCTTTTCAAAAACCTTTTTTTATTCTAAAAATAAGTAGTATTTAAAATCTGGTGAAAAATATTTGAAATCTGGCAACTTTTTCATCTGGTGATGGTGATTTATTTTTTTTTCGTCTGGCAACACTGACTGGATTGTCAGTAATGTTAGTTTCTTTTTTGATAATGGTTTTTTACAAATAAGATGGGATCTGAACAAATGGAAATTATTTCTAAAGCTCAAATAAAAATTGAACACGAATGGGAGGATGGTATAAACATTAAACAACTAGAGGAGAAACTTGATGCTACAAAAGATTCTTGTACAGTTCAATATACAGATATTGATACAAAATTATTCAGTGATAACAGTTTTAAGATTGAAGAAGAAGAAATGCATATTGAAGATGAAAGTGAAGAACTTTTAGAAGACGGTGATAATAACATTAAACAACTAGAGTGGAATTATCTCAAGATAGAGGAGAAAGTTGATGTTACAAAAGATTCTTGTACAGTTCAATATACAGATATTGAGACAAACTTATTCAGTGGTAACAGTTTTAAGATTGAGGAAGAAGAAATTCATATTAAGGATGAATCTGAACAATGTTTAGAAGAAGTTGATAAGAACAGTAAGAATTTTGAAGAGGGTAGTTGCCAACAATGTTTTACTAATGATGAAGAAAAATATAAATGCAATATTTGTAAACATACATGTTCTCAAGAAGGCAATCTTGAAAAACGTTTATTAGTTCACACAAGTAAAAAAAAATATGTATGCGTCGTTTGCGAAAAATCATATACTACGAGGTCACTTCTGAAAGAACATTTACTAATTCATTCTGATGATAACAATTTTAAATGTGACATTTGTAAAAAATCATTTACTCAGAAGTCAGATTTGAAAAAACATTTGCTAATTCATTCTGGTGAAAAAAATTTTAAATGCGACGTTTGTAAAAAATCATTTACCCGCAAGTCACATCTGAAATTACATTTACTAATCCATTCTGGTAATAAGAATTTTAAATGCAACGTTTGTGAAAAATCATTTACTCAGAAGAGTAATCTAAATACACATTTACTGATTCATTCTGGTAATAAGAATTTTAAATGCAACGTTTGTGAAAAATCATTTACTCAGAAGTCAGATTTGAAAAAACATTTGCTAATTCATTCTGGTAATAAGAATCTTATATGCGACGTTTGTAAAAAATCATTTACTCTCAAGTCACATCTGAGAGAACATTTACTAATTCATTCTGATAAGAATTTTAATTGCGACGTTTGTAAAAAATCATTTACTCTCAAGTCACATCTGAGAGAACATTTACTAATTCATTCTGATAAGAATTTTAAATGCGACGTTTGTGAAAAATCATTTACTCAGAAGAGTAATCTAAATAAACATTTACTGATTCATTCTGGTAATAAGAATTTTAAATGCAACGTTTGTGAAAAATCATTTACTCATAATTCAAATCTGAAAAGACATTTACTAATTCATTCTGGTGATAAGAATTTTAAATGAAACGTTTGTAAAAAAATCATTTACTCAGAAGTCACATCTAGAAGAACATTTAAAATATTTAATAAAAGAAATTGTAATCTAAATAAACATTTACTGATTCACTCTGGTATAGTAAAACCCACCGCTTTATGAGAAAGAAAAAACGCTATAAAAATGCAATAGAAGAAATGCTAATTGATCTGGACATTTTTGAGTTCTTTAATTTCGAAAACGCCGTACACTGTCCATATACATAAAAATAAAATGATATTTTGGCTATTAGGACCACTGTGCAAAGATTCAATAACCAACTTACTGGAGATCGTTAGGGGTAATTTGCGTAAAATTTCTATATTGATTAACTTTCTTTAATATGAATTTACATTTTAATTTATATAACGCATATTAGATTTCAATAGAGGTTGACCACTGTACCTCGCCCATAGGTTCATTTTCTGATCTCTTGTGAGATTCAAAAACGTTGCTAATTAAAATTTTTGTCTCAAATTTTAATTCTAGAACATTAAACAACTAGAGGGGAAGTATCTCAAGATAGAGGAGGAACTTGATGTGACAAAAGATTCTTGTACAGTTGAATATACAGATATTGAGACAAAATTGTTCAGTGACAACAGTTTTAAGATTGACGAAGAAGAAATTCATATTAAGGATGAAACTGAACTACTTTTAGAAGAAGTTGAGAAGAACAGCAAGAATTTTGAAGAGGGTTGTTGCCAACAATGTTTTACTAATGATGAAGAAAAATATAAACGCAATATTTGTAAACATACATGTTCTCAAGAAGGCAATCTTGAAAAGCGTTTATTAGTTCACACAAGTAAAAAAAATAATGTATGCGTCGTTTGCGAGAAATCATATACTAAGAGGTCAGTTCTGAAAGAACATTTACTAATTCATTCTGGTGAAAAGAATTTTAAATGCGACGTTTGTAAAAAATCATTTACTCAGAAGAGTAATCTAAATACACATTTACTGATTCATTCTGGTAATAAGAATTTTAAATGCAACGTTTGTAAAAAATCATTTACCCGCAAGTCACATCTGAGAGAACATTTACTGATTCATTCTGGTAATAAGAATTTTAAATGCAACGTTTGTAAAAAATTATTTACTCTCAAGTCACATCTGAGAGAACACTTACTAATTCATTCTGGTAATAAGAGTTTTAAATGCGACGTTTGTAAAAAATCATTTACTCTCAAGTCACATCTGAGAGAACATTTACTAATTCATTCTGATAAGAATTTTAAATGCGACTTTTGTGAAAAATCATTTACTCAGAAGAGTAATCTAAATACACATTTACTGATTCATTCTGGTAATAAGAATTTTAAATGCAACGTTTGTAAAAAATCATTTACTCTCAAGTCACATCTGAGAGAACACTTACTAATTCATTCTGGTAATAAGAGTTTTAAATGCGACGTTTGTAAAAAATCATTTACTCTCAAGTCACATCTGAGAGAACATTTACGAATTCATTCTAGTAATAAGAATTTTAAATGCGATGTTTGTGAAAAATCATTTACTCAGAAGAGTAATCTAAATAAACATTTACTGATTCATTCTGGTAATAAGAATTTTAAATGCGACGTTTGTAAAAAATCATTTACTCAGAAGAGTAATCTAAATAGGCATTTACTGATTCATTCTGGTAATAAGAATTTTAAATGCAACGTTTGTAAAAAATCATTTACCCGCAAGTCACATCTGAGAGAACATTTACTGATTCATTCTGGTAATAAGAATTTTAAATGCAACGTTTGTAAAAAATCATTTACTCTCAAGTCACATCTGAGAGAACACTTACTAATTCATTCTGGTAATAAGAGTTTTAAATGCAATGTTTGTAAAAAATCATTTACTCTCAAGTCACATCTGAGAGAACATTTACGAATTCATTCTAGTAATAAGAATTTTAAATGAAACGTTTGTGAAAAATCATTTACTCATAATTCAAATCTGAAAAGACATTACTAATTCATTCTGGTGATAAGAATGTTAAATGAAACGTTTGTAAAAAAATCATTTACTCAGAAGTCACATCTAGAAGAACATTTAAAATATTTAATAAAAGAAATTGTAATCTAAATAAACATTTACTGATTCACTCTGGTAATAAGAATTTTAAATGCAACGTTTGTGAAAAATCATTTACTCTCAAGTCACATCTGAGAGAACATTCACTAATTCATTCTGATAAGAATTTTAAATGCGACGTTTGTGAAAAGTCATTTGATGATAGTCAAATCTGAAAAGACATTTACTAATTCATTCAGGCGAAAAGAATTTTAAATGCGACGTTAGTGAAAAATCATTTACTCAGAAGAGTCACCTAAATAAACATTTACTAATTCATTCTGGTAATAAGAATTTTAAATGAAACGTTTGTAAAAAAATCACTTACTCAGAAGTCGAATCTAGAAGAACATTTAAAATATTTAATAAAAGAAATTGTAATAAAAAACGAATGTAATTAAATTTTATTTTTCTCTGATTTTGTTTTATTTCATGAAATACAATTAAATGTATTCATTTATTAAACATAGTATTAAAATGTTTTATTTTAAAAATATTTTTAGCAGCAAATGGCGGGTACTTTAGAAGTTTTTCAAGTGCCATGTTGGCAGCACTGGATTGTCAGCAGCGTTGCCAAACCTGGTGAAATTTCACCAGATATGATGATTTGGTGAAAACTTTAACAAAATACCTAATAAATGGTGATTTTTACTACTTTCTACAGAAGTTTCATGTAACAGTATAGCTAAGTTAGTGTTAACTATCGATAATAGTCACATCAGAAATCTTCCAATTTAATTAAATTATAATTCTAATTTTGCTAAAACAAATAATTTCTTAAATTTTTTCGTTTTGTATAAACTCTTTTCTCTCTCTATCTCTCTCTTTCATTATCGATATTGTTTATATATTTTGTATTTTTATTTTAAGTTATTTAATTTATATATAAATATATATATTTTTTTTGTTAACTGGAAAGGTTAAGAGTTAAAGAATAGCTATTAGTTAATCTTCGCCTTTCCAGGACAAATATAAAAGAATCATTAGTAAGGATGGCAAAGTATGTCATAATTATTATGATATACCACCAGAAATGTTAAAAAAGCATAATAAAAACATGTATTTAAAAAATGAATAATGTTACTTTATCATAGGTAAAGTATTGTAATCGCAAAAAAAAAGTTCAGCTTTCAGTGGATTTACATGTTTTGAGACCCCCTAAGTCATTAAAGACCATTTCCAGAAAATGTATGTATGGAGTATGTAGTCCGGAGAAATTTGTGTGCGCTCTAACTCCAACTGCGATCGGAATTTCCTAACCAAATTTTATATTTAGCATTTTTACAAGATGCTAATGAGCTGATTAGATTTTGGGCAAAATCGGACAACAGGAAGAGGGGGTTTATTCTTGAGAATTTTCAGATTTTCGCAATTATTATCGTTTCTATTAAGTTTATGTAAAAATATTAAGAGAAAAAATTTATTTTAAATTAAATTTACTATAAATTTTGTTTAAAAACTTTTTTCAAAGAGTTAAAGCGAGTTAAAAATAAAATATGGAATAACATAGTTGCATAATAGCGCAAGCG
Organism: Crepidodera aurea; assembly: GCA_949320105.2. Lineage (NCBI taxonomy): Eukaryota > Metazoa > Arthropoda > Insecta > Coleoptera > Chrysomelidae > Crepidodera > Crepidodera aurea. Next base: position 1,459,508 of record OX439476.1, on the reverse strand, counting down.
CAGTAGAAGTGTTTTGTTTCCTGGAGTACAATTGCATGGCCTGCCTTAAATATGTACGAGTAATTGGATTATGAGCCCGTAAGGCCGTTAAAGTATGGTAAAGTCATGTGCATGGCCACATCCGATTTTTTATTCTAAAAATAAAGGTAAGACCGCACTAGGCTGAGCGGAGCGTCGATGCAAAATGTTTTTTAATGGAATATATATGACCTAACCCGCACTAGACTCGCGTCACGACACCTGCGATATCGCTGCGATGCTTGATTTTTCTACCAAATCTGCATCGCTGACCATCTCAGTTCAGATACGCTGGTGCTAGTACGGTATAGCAAACGGCAGCAGCGCGACACAATACTTCATTTGTCATTCGTGTTGGGGGGAAAAACTTATTTGTTGTTAAGATTTGTTGCTGTTAAAATGGTGCTGGATGAAGAAAAATTAATTAATTTAATTAGTGAATATCCTGAAATCGGCCTATCAGCCATCTCTTGCTCAAAAGACACCTTATATAATTGTTCAATAAAAATTTAATGTTGATAGACAACAAGAAGCACAAAAAAGTATCTTTATTGCGTTAAAAAAATACATTAATAATTTACTTATCAAGTATGATTTTGACTAACTGATTTCTAGTACCAACACTACTCTCTCTATGTCAAATGTAAACAAAACTAACCTAAAATATAAACAATATTTCGCTCCGTTCCGCTGAAGTGCAGTTACTAGTGCGGTACCCCTATAATTATTTTGCATCGACGCTAAGCTGAGCTCAAGTGCAATACCGCCTAGTGCGCTTTTACCTTAAGTAGCATTTAAAATCTGGTAAAAATATTCGAAATCTGGCAACTTTTTCATCTGGTGATGGTAATTTATTTTTTTTTTCGCCTGGCAACACTGACTGGATTGTCAGTAATGTCAGTTTCTTTTTTGATCATAGTAGAGTTTTTTACAAATAAGATGGAATCTCAACAAATGGAAATTATTTCTAAAGCTCAAATAAAAATTGAACACGAATGGGAGGATGGTATAAACATTAAACAACTAGAGGAGAAACTTGATGCTACAAAAGATTCTTGTACAGTTCAATATACAGATATTGAGACAAAATTATTCAGTGATAACAGTTTTAAGATTGAAGAAGCAGAAATACATATTAAGGATGAAAGTGAACAAAGTTTAGAAGAAGTTGATAAGAACATTAAACAACTAGAGGGGAAGTATCTCAAGATAGAGGAGGAACCTGATGTGACAAACGATTCTTGTACAGTTGAATATACAGATATTGAGACAAAATTATTCAGTGATAACAGTTTTAAGATTGACGAAGAAGAAATTCATATTAAGGATGAAACTGAACTACTTTTAGAAGAAGTTGATAAGAACAGCAAGAATTTTGAAGAGGGTAGTTGCCAACAATGTTTTACTAATAACGAAGAAAAATATAAACACAATATTTGTAAACATACATGTTCTCAAGAAGGCAATCTTGAAAAGCGTTTATTAGTTCACACAAGTAAAAAAAATAATGTATGCGTCGTTTGCGAGAAATCATATACTAAGAGGTCAGTTCTGAAAGAACATTTACTAATTTATTCTGGTGATAACAATTTTAAATGTGACATTTGTAAAAAATCATTTACTCGGAAGTCAGATTTGAAAATACATTTGCTAATTCATACTGGTGAAAAGGATTTTAAATGCGACGTTTGTGAAAAATCATTTACTCAGAAGAGTAATCTAAATACACATTTACTGATTCATTCTGGTAATAAGAATTTTAAATGCAACGTTTGTAAAAAATCATTTACTCATAAGTCATATCTGAGAGAACACTTACTAATTCATTCTGGTAATAAGAGTTTTAAATGCGACGTTTGTAAAAAATCATTTACTTTTAAGTCACATCTGAGAGAACATTTACTAATTCATTCTAGTAATAAGAATTTTAAATGCGACGTTTGTCAAAAATCATTTACTCAGAAGAGTCATCTAAATATACATTTACTGATTCATTCTGGTAATAAGAATTTTAAATGCGATGTTTGTGAAAAATCATTTACTCAGAAGAGTAATCTAAATACACATTTACTGATTCATTCTGGTAATAAGAATTTTAAATGCAATTTTTGTGAAAAATCATTTACTCAGAAGAATAATCTAAATACACATTTACTGATTCATTCTTGTAATAAGAATTTTAAATGCAATTTTTGTGAAAAAACATTTACTCAGAAGAGTAATCTAAATACACATTTACTGATTCATTCTGGTAATAAGAATTTTAAATGCAACGTTTGTGAAAAATCATTTACTCAGAAGAGTAATCTAAATATACATTTACTGATTCATTCTGGTAATAAGAATTTTAAATGCAACGTTTGTAAAAAATCATTTACTCATAAGTCATATCTGAGAGAACACTTACTAATTCATTCTGGTAATAAGAGTTTTAAATGCGACGTTTGTAAAAAATCATTTACTCTCAAGTCACATCTGAGAGAACATTTACGAATTCATTCTAGTAATAAGAATTTTAAATGCGATGTTTGTGAAAAATCATTTACTCAGAAGAGTAATCTAAATACACATTTACTGATTCATGGTAATAAGAATTTTAAATGCGATGTTTGTGAAAAATCATTTACTCAGAAGAGTAATCTAAATACACATTTATTGATTCATTCTGGTAATAAGAATTTTAAATGCAACATTTGTGAAAAATCATTTACTCTCAAGTCACATCTGAGAGAACATGTACTAATTCATTCTGGTAATAAGAATTTTAAATGCGACGTTTGTCAAAAATCATTTACCCGCAAGTCACATCTGAAATTACATTTACTAATTCATTGTAATAAAAAACGAATGTAATTAAATTTTATTTTTCTCTGAATTTGTTTTATTTCATGAAATACAATTAAGTGTATTCATTTATTAAACATAGTATTAAAATGTTTTATTTTAAAAATATTTTTAGCAGCAAAAATGGCGGGTACTTTAGAAGTTTTTCAAGTGCCATGTTGACCGGTTATGTTGGCAGCATTGGATTGTCAGCAGCGTTGCCAAACCTGGTGAAAACTTTAACAAAATACCTAATAAATGGTGATTTTTACTACTTTCTACAGAAGTTTCATGTAACAGTATAGCTAAGTTAGTGTTAACTATCGATAATAGTCACATCAGAAATCTTCCAATTTAATTCTAATTTTGCTAAAACAAATAATTTCTTAACTTTTTTCGATTTGTATAAACTTTTTTCTTTTCTCTCTCTATCTCTCTCTTTCATTATCGATATTGTTTATATATTTTGTATTTTTATTTTAAGTTATTTAATTTATATATAAATATATATATATTTTTTTTTGTTAACTGGAAAGGTTAAGAGTTAAAGAATAGCTATTAGAAATCATTTTTTATTTAAATCACTTTTACAATTACAATTATTATCCTGAAAAAATTGAAATAAAATTTATCAGCAGAAAACTGTTGTATGTTTCTTTGGCATATGATTTAGCTCCCTTCCAATATCATTCTATATTAGTAGAGGTGAAGATGATAATACTTCTAGGCTATATTCACCCTGAAACACAAAAAAAGCACACAGAAACAGAAGTAAACAATAAATTTCTGAAAAACGTAAGATATGCTAAATAAATATCCTCAATTTTAGAATAACGACACAAAAAACAGGTTCAATTGAGTCTAAATACTTACATGTACAGGTATTGAGACAAATAATTACCGATGGCGGCGCCACATGTTGATTAGCTGTTCACACGAAACGCGTAATTTTTGGTAAATAGTGCATTAGGTTATACTGAGTGAATGGTTTATTTGTAGTATTTTAAGACTTTTTGTGATTGTTTGAGTTTTTTGATTTGGAAATTACCATAATATACCTGTACATGTAAGTATTTAGACTCGATTGAACCTGTTTTTTGTGTCGTTATTCTAAAATTGAGGTTATTTATTTAGCATATCTTACGTTTTTCAGAAATTTATTGTTTACTTGTTTCTGTGTGCTTTTTTTGTGTTTCAGGATGAATATAGCCTAGAGGTATTATCTTCACCTCTACTAATATAGAATGATATTGGAAGGGAGCTAAATCATATGCCAAAGAAACATACAACAGTTATCTGCTGATAAATTTTATTTCAATTTTTTCAGGATAATAATTGTAATTGTAAAAGTGATTTAAATAAAAAATGATTTCTAAGAACCTACTTTTGATTGATTTATGGTAAAATATATCCTATTCCTTGTTTCAAAATTATTTTTTTAAATCAATATCAAATTAAAATATAAAAAAATAAAGAAATTTTTTTCTTGGCTTAAAACTTCATAGGCCATCAAATGTATCTGTTGCAAAACTTTTTGTTTCGTTTATCAACTTTGTTTTATTCAAAATAAACACAAAATGTATATTTTTTAATCCTTTATTTTAACATAAGTTCAAAGCTAACTTTGAATTATTCAGTTTTAGTAGTATTTAACATTTTATTATAATAATTCATTACTAATTGTAACTGTATAATTATTGAAAACAGGTGTTGTACAAGAGGGGAACATAATAATGGTATTTTTAAAATTATGATGACAAAGGTTTTATTTTACTGAATATTACCTTCCTTGCACATTTAATGGTTTTAACATCAAGTGGCTTACTGGGCAAATGCTGTGATGGCTCACACTTTTTGCACTACTTGGGTGCTATTTTGTTTGAAATAATTCCTAAAAACATTTCAGTAGTAATGAAGAAATAATCTCAGAAATGCTAATCTTTATCTTACCTGATTTTGTAATATAATCTTCAGATTTAAAATTGATTACACTTTTTCCGGAATTTACGACGATCAACTTCCTCGATGACACCTTTTTTGTTGCTTCTTGGGTGGATCATAATGAAAGTGTAATTCCGGATTTTTAGATTTCCTAGAGGTATACCCATAAACGCAATAGTTTGTATTATTTTTATTGGGCATTTTTAACGTTTAACTAACAAATAACAGCAAAATACACGAAGCACAAAATCAAAACACACGTTCGACTTGCAGGTAAATAAACAAAATTATGCTTTTCGTGAAGGTTCAAATTAATACCGGTGGTGTCGCTTCAAAGTTGTGCTCGTCTCAATATTATGGTAATTTCCAAATAAAAAACCTCAAACAATCACAAAAAGTCTTAAAATACTACAAATAAACTATTCACTCAGTATAACTTAATGCACTATTTACCAAAAATTACGCGTTTCGTGTGAACAGCTGATCGACGACTGTGGCGCCACCATCGGTAATTATTTGTCTCAATAGCAAACGGCAGCAGCGCGACACAATACTTCATTTGTCATTCGTGTTGGGGGGAAAAACTTATTTGTTGTTAAGATTTGTTGCTGTTTAAATGGTGCTGGATAAAGAAAAATTCATCCAGCACCATTTTAACAGCAACAAATTTCCCCCCAACACGAATGACAAATGAAGTATTGTGTCGCGCTACTAACGTTTGCTATTGGCTTCTCGTCCTAACTGATACGCCCTCTGGTGAAAACGGCGAAAACTGAGCTAAGGAGTAGTTATGACATTTGGGATTATTTCTTTAGCGTTGTTAAGTAATTTTCATAGAGTTTTTGTCTTTGTTTTTACATTTTGATTTGTTGATCTTTTTTATAATGAGTAATCATTATTGTTGTGCACCTAAGTGTTCATCACGGGGAAAAAGAAACCCTGAACTAAGTTTTCATTCGTTTCCAAAAGCAGGAACGTCCAAAATTTTTTTTGAAACCAAACTTGGCAATAGAGAATTAGTGGATAGGAAAAGATTGTGGATCACAACATTAAAAATTGGCAAGAAAGTTTCAAATACCATGAGAGTGTGTTCTCTACATTTTACTGAAAGTGATTTTATTCAAAAAGGTATGGTAAAAATATTTAATTATTATTTACCACTTTGCTTTGATTTATTATTTACAGTTAGAGTAAAACGGAGAACATTAAAGCCTCATGCTATAACTTTACAAGAACATAAGAGGTTCTCCACTTTTACAGTGTTAGAAATAGATAATTTTCCAGTAATTTCATGTGGATTAGATTCCAATGCACTCGTTTGTAAACACAAACCATATATTTCTATCCACTCATAAGTTTCTATGGTCTTTCCCGCTAAAATAAGATGTCCTGCATTCAGGACATTTTCACCTTCAACTACAGATTTAGAATTAGCCGATTCGCCCAAATAGTTCATGTACTCTAAAATGCTTAACTTCATCTCTAAAAAATAATGGAAACAATAATTTGAGATTAAAATGTATTTGAGTAAAACTCCTGACTACTACTCACCTAAATACAACTGGAAATATCACACTTTAAAAGATATAAAATAAATGTTTATGTATAGTTTATAAAATAAAATGAATGTCACACTAAACACTAGACAAAAACAATACACAATTTACACCTAGAAATAATTCAAAAAAACAAAACTGATACCAAATAAACAACTTAAATACACATGAAATATCCCATAAGAAAGCACGAAGTAAACAAACTACTACTCCTTAGCACAGTTCCAATTTCACCGCATGAGCGCTGCAATCTTAATCCGAGTTACCTATACCGTACTAGCACCAGCGTATCTGAACTGAGATGGTCAGCGATGCAGAGTTGGTAGAAAAGTCAACTTTACATCGCAGCGACATCGCAGGTGTCGTGACGCGAGTCTAGTGCGGGTTAGGTCATATAGATTCCATTAAAGAATATTTTGCATCGACGCTCCGCTCAGCCTAGTGCGGTCTTACCTTAAGTAGCATTTAGAATCTGGTGAAAAATATTTGAAATCTGGCAACTTTTTCATCTGGTGATGGTAATTTATTTTTTTTTTCGCCTGGCAACACTGACTGGATTGTCAGTAATGTCAGTTTCTTTTTTGATTATAGTAGTTTTTTACAAATAAGTTGGAATCTCAACAAATTATTTCTAAAGGTCAAATAAAAATTGAACACGAATGGGAGGATGGTATAAACATTAAACAACTAGAGGAGAAACTTGATGCTACTAAAGATTCTTGTACAGTTCAATATACAGATATTGAGACAAAATTATTCAGTGATAACAGTTTTAAGATTGAAGAAGAAGAAATGCATATTGAGGATGAAAGTGAAGAACTTTTAGAAGACGGCGATAATAACATTAAACAACTAGAGGGGAAGTATCTTAAGATAGAGGAGAAAGTTGATGTTACAAAAGATTCTTGTACAGTTCAATATACAGATATTGAGACAAAATTATTCAGTGATAACAGTTTTAAGATTGAAGAAGCAGAAATACACATTAAGGATGAAACTGAACAAAGTTTAGAAGAAGTTGATAAGAACATTAAACAACTAGAGGGGAAATATCTCAAGATAGAGGAGGAACTTGATGTGACAAAAGATTCTTGTACAGTTGAATATACAGATATTGAGACAAAATTATTCAGTGATAACAGTTTTAAGATTGACGAAGAAGAAATTCATATTAAGGATGAAACTGAACTACTTTTAGAAGAAGTTGATAAGAACAGCAAGAATTTTGAAGAGGGTAGTTGCCAACAATGTTTTACTAATGATGAAGAAAAATATAAACGCAATATTTGTAAACATACATGTTCTCAAGAAGGCAATCTTGAAAAGCGTTTATTAGTTCACACAATTAAAAAAATATATGTATGCGTCGTTTGCGAGAAAACATTTACTAAGAGGTCAGTTCTGGAAGAACATTTACTAATTCATTCTGGTGATAACAATTTTAAATGTGACATTTGTAAAAAATCATTTACTCAGAAGTCAGATTTGAAAAAACATTTGCTAATTCATACTGGTGAAAAGAATTTTAAATGCGACGTTTGTAAAAAATCATTTACTCAGAAGAGTAATCTAAATACACATTTACTGATTCATTCTGGTAATAAGAATTTTAAATGCAACGTTTGTGAAAAATCATTTACTCAGAAGTGTAATCTAATTACACATTTACTGCTTCATTCTGGTAATAAGAATTTTAAATGCATCGTTTGTAAAAAATCATTTACTCATAAGTCATATCTGAGAAAACACTTACTAATTCATTCTGGTAATAAGAGTTTTAAATGCGACGTTTGTAAAAAATCATTTACTCTCAAGTCACATTTGAGAGAACACTTACTAATTCATTCTGGTAATAAGAGTTTTAAATGGGACGTTTGTAAAAAATCATTTACTCAGAAGAGTAATCTAAATAAACATTTACTGATTCATTCTGGTAATAAGAATTTTAAATGAAACGTTTGTAAAAAATCATTTACTCATAAGTCATATCTGAGAGAACACTTAGTAATTCATTCTGGTAATAAGAGTTTTAAATGCGACGTTTGTAAAAAATCATTTACTCTCAAGTCACATCTGAGAGAACATTTACGAATTCATTCTAGTAATAAGAATTTTAAATGCGACGTTTGTGAAAAATCATTTACTCAGAAGAGTAATCTAAATACACATTTACTAATTCATTCTGGTAATAAGAATTTTAAATGCGACGTTTGTCAAAAATCATTTACCCGCAAGTCACGTCTGAAATTACATTTACTAATTCATTCTAGTAATAAGAATTTTAAATGAAACGTTTGTAAAAAAATAATTTAAACAGAAGTCACATCTAGAACATTAAAATATTTAATAAAAGAAATTGTAATAAAAAACGAATGTAATTAAATTTTATTTTTCCCTGATTTTGTTTTATTTCATGAAATACAATTAAATGTATTCATTTATTAAACATAGTATTAAAATGTTTTATTTTAAAAATATTTTTAGCAGCAAAAATGGCGGGTAATTTAGAAGTTTTTCAAGTGCCATGTTGACCGGTTATGTTGGCAGCACTGGATTGTCAGCAGCGTTGCCAAATCTGGCGAAATTTCTCCAGATCTGGTGATTTGGTGAAAACTAACAAAATACCTAATAAACGGTGATTTTTACTACTTTCTACAGAAGTTTCATGTAACAGTATATCTAAGTTAGTGTTAACTATCGATAATAGTCACATCAGAAATATACAAGTTTCAAAAATAAAAAAGGGGATGGTACTGCGGTTTTTCCTGAATTAATTCGAGTTGTTTCTATATTATTGGGCGGAGTAGAATTCGATGAGACCTCTGGCGGAATAAATCTTAAGCTTCGGTGTGAGTAAAACAAACCATTTTGCATTGATTTTGTATCATATGCAAGTCAGCGAATTGTATTGTAAATCTTATTTTATTTGTTTGGTTTTGTGTTAGTGAAAAACTTAAAACTGTGTGTTTCCATTAGTGTCAGTATAAATTATTCTGTTATCGGTTTTGGGGTAATATTGTTATATTCACCAAGAGGTTATGTGATTCTATTTTTTTATTTTCTTTTCATATATTGGTTATTTAAAGTCATATTCTTCGAATTATGGCTCTATATAATCGAAACTGCTGTGTATTTGGTTGTTCTAGCCGAAAAGGAAAAAATCCCGATTTGCCTTTCCATAAATTTGGGGAATTCCCCACAAATTGACAACGCTGGTGATGAGGTATGAGGTTTATTGCTTTGCCTATCTCCCACTCTAGATCTGTGGGACAGCAATCCAAAATCACGAACGAATCCGATTTTTCACATAACCTCATATTTTTTTATTTTCAGAAATTTTACTGGAGTTTTTTCTAATATTGATCGGTTCGGTTGCTGTTAATTTAATTTCAATATAAACACTTAGATCAATATTTTTTCTAGGTATTTTCAAACTGGTGTTCTTTCTAAATGCTTTATGATTCAAACAAAATTTATTTTTCAGATAAGTGGGTAATTATAAATCAGGTAAAAATACTAAAAAATCACTGACTTCTATTTTTCATAATATCTAAATATTGTTCATATGTGACTACTAACGTAGTTATGTGATTGTGGCACCTCTTCATCCTTTAACATTATTTCCTTCATTTTAAAATAGGAATCAAAGTGAATAAAGAGTAGTGCTGACAAGAATTCGACACTATAACGATATTTCGTGTTTAAATAAAACGTTTAACGTGTATTCCTTACAATGAGTGGAAAAACAAATGAAACTAAGAAAAAACGATTGACTGCTGAGGAGAGAGAAGAAGAGAGGAACTTTCTTCGTCGATGTATTGAGGTAGGTATTGTCACTATTTGTGTAATTATTATTATAACATTATAATGTTCCAGGCATTCCGTTCCATGCCAGTTTTATGGAAAATAAAATCAGAAGAGTACATGGATCGGGAAAAGAAAACCAAAGCCTTACAAATATTACTCAAAGTTTATCGAGAACGTTATCCTGAAGCCACAATAGAAAGTGTTAAAAATAAATTCAATTCGCTTCGAACAAACTTTAGGAAGGAATTAAACAAATTGAATGCTTCAAAGAAATCAGGGATGGGAAGAAAAGAATCGTATGTACCTAGATGTTGGTATTTTGATGACATGTACTTTATAGTAGATCAGGAATCAGTTAACACAATGGAAAATGAGGTAGGTACCCCTAGTTTTGTATACTCTAAATTAAACATTTATTGCTAGTATGCATATTGAAAAATACATAAAAAAGATACATAGGTACATGAATGACCCAAATATATGAATATAAGTAATGCGTAGGTAGGTAGGCTGGCTATTGCAGACCAATCGATTTACTCTGCCATGCAAATGACCTACACAATTAAAGTAATATGTGAATTGATTTCTGACACCTTCTGCTGTTGAAGAAGTACGATTTCTTATTTTTCTGTTCCTGTAATTCTACCTCTAACAGGAGCCAGCTGAAAACAGTTACGGGACTCCTTACTGGCCACGCGCCAGTTAAGGGGCACCTCAACAAGATGGGACTGTACAATGGTGACCTTACCTGCAGACTGTGCGGTAAGGAAACAGAAACAGTGACACATATACTGTGTAGATGCGAGGCACTGGACCGCAAAAGACAGCAAATTTTTGGGCAGCCAATAGGTGACCCAGAACTATACAACTCCCACTCAGTATAGGACCTGTACAAGCTTGTACAGGGCACTAAGGTACTGGACTGGGTATTGTAAACAGAGAGGGAAGATACAATGGGCCGACAGGCCTAAGTGCCACCGGAGGCTTCGGTCAGATGGACCCAACCAGGGGGTGAAGTTTTTTAGTGAGTATGCTTTGAAAGGAGAGTCTCACAGTAGACCTTGAGATTTAAAAAAAAAATCTTCCTCTATTATTCTTGCAATCATTTCTTTTTTACTATCTTTTCTTATTTCTTCTATTTTTTTATCTGTATCTTTTCTTAAATCTTGTGTGATTTGTTCTAAGCTATTTCCTACACTTCTTATTTCTTCTTTCATAATTTTTTCTAAATGCATTATATCTGTCTTCAATTCTATCATATCAATTCGGATATCTGTCTTTATCTCTTCCTTATTTCTTTCCATGTTCTTTTCCATCTTTTCTTGATTTCTGTTTATTAATTGTATATTTTGATTCATTGCAATCAACATGTTGTGTGTTTTTTTTTAAATTATGAATTAAAATTTAGGCAATTACCGAATTAATTAATTTAATTTAATTTCCCCACGTTGGGCGCCAATTGATATGATTATATAAATTAAAAGATTTTTTACTTTTTAAAATATCCTTTATTTCTCATTTTCATTTTCACAAACATGTCACTTTTTTTTAAGACTCCTTTACATAATTTTTTTTTATTATATTAAAATAAGCTTCCCATAATTTTGTCTCATTCTTTAAACCATAACAATATATTGCTATAACATATCAAACACATATATTTCTTTTTTTAGGATATTGAGCTGAACGAGGAAACGGACATTAGTCAGTTCATGGATGAATCCACAATGGAGCAGCCACACTTTTTGGAGTTCCAACCAATTGTTACCTCAGCAAGAAAAAAAAAGAAATCGGAGGACCCAACCGATGAACTCCTCAGGTTAGCAGTTCATCGGTTACAACAATCGTCAGCCGATGACAAGAATCTATATACGGCTATCAGTTGGGCTAAAGAAATAAGTGCAATGGAGCCAACTCAGCAAGTCCTTGCAAAAAAATTTATAAATGACATTATTTTTGAAGGACAAATGAATGCTCTCCATAGAAATTCAGTTGTACTGAATCAACATGATGGCATAGTTTGTCCAAAACATCTACACCACCATTCATCAAATTATAAAAATGAATAATTTCAGGCCTTTCCGTAGTCTCATCCAATTACCCAGTGAAATGTATTGATGATATGAGAATAACTTATTTTTTTTGTGCGTATGATGTCAGCATTTTTCTAGGGTTCCTACATGTCAACTTTTTCTTAGATAACTCTTCAGTCAGCTGAAATAAAGAAAACCAATTATCTGCTATGTAGAGATTTAGTGAGCTTCCCCAGCAAAGCTACATCGGCAAAATGGTGTATGGCAAACTGTCATCGGATACCTATAATCCAGCCAGCAATGGGCCAATGAAGGCCAGAAGTGTGACTCCAAGCCCAATCCAAGCATAAAGTGTTTAGTGCCGCTTCACATGGAGCGTATGGTCAGGACGTATTAGCAAGTATCATATGTCAGATCATACTGCGTTGGAATTGTGTCAGCTTGTTTGCCCACATAAGGAATCCCACCTAAAAAATAAAATGTTCTTGCGTCACAAGTGGACACAATTTTTAACCCATGCTTATCGGGCTTGCTGGGTATATACATTTTGAATGTTCTTAGAAGCGTTTCATCCACTGTGACATATTCCGATGGTGAGTAGAGTTTATCATAATTTTTTTCAAATAATTTCCAAAATTCTCTAAACAAATCAAATGTATGTATTTTGAATTGTATTTTATATATTTTAATTGTGATTTGTATATTGTGTGTTTTAGACGACATAATACTGTATCTATATATTATGTTTTATATTAGGATTGCCTATTTTTTGAATAAAAACTATTACTACTAACCACTCCATGGGTCTTATTTGAACAGGCATTCGGGGTAAAACTTACTGGAGTTTCTACATAGTTTCTGCCAACTCTACAGACTCTTCAGCATTAATGGTTTCACCTCTGGGAAGAAATTCAGTAGGCAAAACCTAAATTCGATCTGTGTGTATGTTGATTCTTTGTGCGTGTGTGTTTTTTTTATTATTATTAAATACTCATAAAGGCATTTAGTATATTACAATCTGGTCAACAGTGACCAATGAGCAATTTAATTCTAACTTAATCTAATAGAGTTTGAAACTTAAATCTAAGGTATACTCATCAGCGTTCCTTAGGTTCGGGATTGCACTAAACTTTAACGTGCACACAAAGGGCTTGATCCTCTTAAGTCTTCTTTCTAACCCAGTATTGTCAAGGAGTTGGATAGCCTCGACATTGACATGATGATGAAGTCTTTCTTCATGACTAATTTCTTGATGGCAAATTTCACTTCTATTTTATGAGGATTTTCTAATGTAAAATTGTATTTATATGCGCGCCACTGGGAACACTTGGCGATGGAATATTTCTCGACAGCTTTAAATGTATGTAACCATGTGGCAGCACTTTACAAAGATATTTAAGAACAAAATGGGAAACCATATTATTTAAAAATACTTGATATTTATTAAAACAAATAGGAGCAAATTTTCATAAATTTAATGCAGAATGGCGCAGATATTTCTTTCGTGATTTTCCATTTAAAATTAACAAAATAAATACTTTTCGAAGGTTTACAAAAAAAATGAAGGGATCTCCACCCTAAGTTTTGTAATTAGTATTTACGGAAAATTTCACAAAAATCAGACTAAAACTAAAGGCTTAAAAATTTTTCAAGGGGTTCGGTTTGCTCTTAAGTTTTTTTCTAATACCTTATATCCACTTCTTCGAAAGTCATCTACAATTGCCTTTGGGTCACATTCATTATGCAATTTATTAGCAATAACTCTGATTGGTCTCTTCTGTTTGTTCCGAGGGGTAAACCGCGAGTTAAATTTTTGTACACTAATGGCTAGTAATGGCCGGTAATGGCTACTAATAGCTAGTAATGGCTACTAATGGCCGAGTAATGGCTACTAATGGACGAGGTCTGTACACCAAAATGGACCTCGCGGTTTACCCCTCAGTTTGTTCTCATAGGTATACCAAGAATGTCCATTATCTCCAAGCATTTTTGAGACTTTTCTATAACATTCTTCATCTGGCACATTAATTTTGATATTATCATTACTGATAATTTTGATTTGATGACCTGTCACCATTCTGTTTAATTCCTCGTGAAGAGCTTTAAAGTTGTCAATGCCATCTACCACTATTGGCGGGGCGGGGCATAAGAGGTTTTTTGGCTTTTCTCTGTTGATTAATTGAGACAGTTTGTGGAGGTGAGAGTGAGGTATCCATTCTTCTTTTATTGTTGTTTCGCCGTTTCTTTCTTATCCACTCTGTCTCTCTAGCTAATTCTTCTTCATCAGTATGATATTCTATTTTTCCTCTTCCTGTAGAGGAGGAGATAATTTCTTTAGCAGCCTGAGTGATCTTTTTGCGTTTGTTCTAATTGTTGTTGTATAGTATTTATTTTGTTTACTAAACAACTTTTTTCATATTCGGAATTTTTCCAAGCACTGTATAGTGCTTGTTCATTTTGCGATCTCGCGCTATTTTCCTGAAACAGTGCAATATTCTGTTGACCTACATTCACCATCGACACCCGAAACACAGGCGATTGTTGATGCATTGTCACACTTTATTTATTGCAACACGATAATTTACGACCGTGTCATTGACCGCCGGGTATCACTCAAGTAACATGATAGCCCATTTTAACTTTTGGTTTCGTATCGAAAGCGCTTTCGAACATTTGTTTACACTTCAAAGGTAGAATGAATACTAGTTTTGTGTTTATGAATTTTAAAATTCTAAATTCAGATTTTGATAGAGCATCAAAAAGTAAGCTTGCTGTGCTCCTCCGTGCCACTTCGGGAACACCTTAAAAAATGACATTGAATTTAAAGTAGACATACAGTGAATGACGATTTTGGTAAAAGTGAATAAATAGTCTGTGATTAGAATGAGAAATTTTATTACAATTTGTTCGGTATATGGCAATGCTAGAAGAGTATTCTCAACTGGTTTGTGCTAACTTACTAGTTTTTTAAACGGTATACCTACTTATACTTACTTTACAGACACAGGTAAATCATATGTGCAAACTCCCAATTCCCAAGATATTTATTTAATTACTAAATGTTTTATTTAAATAATTTTAGATGGCGCCTATTTATGAACTCTTGCTTTATCTCAATATTTTGAAAAAAAGTTAGTAAATGTAAAATTTTATGATTTTTATGATTTCTCGTTCCGGAACGAGAAATCATAATCTGGTACCTACTTGGATTGCACAAAGGATGTGAAATAAAATCACACAAAAGCTCCCAAGAACCAGGACATTAAAAATATCCTACACTGCACCAGCGTCTGGACTTCAACAACTACTCCTTGAGCTATATGCCCCACCAGGTATTGAATTACGAGAGTCCAGACGTGGTTTGGTGCCCGACCAAGTCGGGACTTTAACCCAAAAACTTCGATTTTGTTATTAAAGGAGCTTGCCATTCTTAGACCGGTTTCGGCATTATTTGCTCTAACGCAACCACTTTTATCAAGAACGAGTCGAATTCATTTTCAGACATCCTTTAGTGACAGGATGTCGAGCTAGCCTGCTTCTTACTGAGTTTTTGGGTTAAAGCCCCAACTTGATCGGGCACCACACCACGTCTGGACTTTCGTAATTCAATACCTGGTGGTGGAGTAGGAGTAGTTGTTGAAGTCCAGACGCTGGTGCAGTGAAGGACATTTTTAATGTCCTGGTTGTTGGGAGCTTCTGTGATTTTATTCCACATCCTTTCTTTTTTGGTATTTTTATGGTTCAAAAAAATTCCACCTTCGTATACCTACTTAGATGTAATTTGTAGAGGGCGCTAGTTAGGCCCAAGGGCGGCTCCAGCCCAGAGATTGGGGGGGGGGGGGGGACGTCGTCGGCTTTTAGGGTTATATATATATATATATATATATATATATATATATATATAAAAGTTTAATATTTTGGGTTTCTTGAGAAATATCCTATCATTGCCGGACTTTGCAGGGGGAGGGGGCAATTTTCTCTACTGTCTCCCCTTGGAGTCGCCGTGGTTTCTTTTACAAAATTCATTCTACGTAAACCAAATTTTAATTTTTTATACCCTAAAAAACTCACTTTTTCTCTCAAAAAAGGGCCCAAACATTTTTTTTCGGTAATTTTGAAATTTTCAATCGTTTCTATATACAATATTTATTCTGTGTAAACCAAATTTTATTTTTTTTTGTAGATTCTAGGTCCATTTATATCCTAAAAAACTCACTTTTTCTCTCAAAAATGGCTCAAACATTTTTTTTCGGTAATTTTGACTTTGCCAATCGTTTCTTATAAGGGCAGCTCCACCCCATCAGAGATTGGGGGAGAGGGGCAATGTCGTCGGCTGTTAGGATTATACAATTAAAAATTTTAATATTTTGGGTTTGTTGAGAAATATCCTCTCATTGCCGGACTTTTGTGGGGGGGATCGAAGTAGGTACCAGATTCTGATTTCTCGTGCCCAAAAACCCCCAGTTCCAAATTTTTATGTATACATATCCAAAAACGCTAAAGTTATTGCAAAAAATAAGTCTTAAAATTTAACCTTTAACACCCTGTACATATTCCATATTAGCAACATTTTATTAGAGCAAGTTGGTTCAAATCGTAATACTTTAAAGTGAAGAATCTACCATACTTCTATGTACAATTACTTAAGGACCACCCTGTATATTGGTATCAAAAGTCGTTTTGGCATAACGTAACTCGTAGAATTTATAATACATTATGATTGTTTAATTTTTTTTAAGGGAAGAGGAAAATTAAAAAATGGGTCAAATTGTGAAATAAAAATATATTAAGCTTTAAATCCATAAAAAATCTCTTTTTTGCTAATGAACACCTGTATATTTATACTCTCGGGTTATCACAGAATTTGATAATTTTTTAATAGATCTAAATATAAATCATCTAAATGCATGTCATGAACTTTCTTCATTTTCTTCTTTATCTTCATGTTTTACTCTTGATGTATAAATATCATATCCCAAAGAAATGGTATTATCAAACAATATTCTATACTGATATGGTAAGAAATAAAAATTAATAAACTGAGCTGGAGGCCAAATCATCCAATCAGCAATATATAATTTAATAGCTTTTTGTTTAGTTTCTTTAATAAATGCTTCTTTATTGGTACCTTCCAAGTAGCCTAATGTTAAAAAGAATGTCACAATACAAACAGGTGAGGCGATAATTTGGTCCACTATTAATTTTTTCATTACAGTTTTCACAGTATAACCAGGTAGAAATTTCTCCAAAGTATGATACCAGTAGTGACACACCAGTCCCAGTGTTAATCCTGAAATACACATGTTTCTTGTTCGTTTTGAGTTTAATGCTTCTATTTCTTTAGTTATAATTTCATAATTTTGTTCTATTATATCTCCTGCACCCGATAGAGAAACAGAGAGCGTTAGGTTTGTGGCTAAAAGATATTTTTTACTAAAAGCTTTCCTGAAAAAAATGCCGAATTTTGGTAAAACTCTAGATTTTAGAGCTTTCATAACGTTAAGCCCAAAACCAACTGACATTGTCGATGACTGAAATTTTAGTTCACCTCCTAATATTAGGCTAAATGGACGGCACAAAATTAATTATATAAAATCCATAATTTACTTTCGGATTTAAACCAGACGACAATGTTCTTCTTCTTTTTCATTGTTGGTTGTCTGTGCTTTAGCCTCAATTGGCTTTCTTTTTTTCAGTAGTGTAGTTGTTTTGTCAAATTTTAATAACTGACAATGACCTTTTTATTGGTAAGAGGCCATTCTAACTAAAAAGTAGAAGAGGATATTGACGTTGAAGTGTTAAAAAATAAGCAAATCACGGCGACTTGAAAGTTTAATTCGTTAAGTTTTCAAAGAAAAGCAGATACAATGAGTTCAATTGGAACTGGGGTTTGTAAAATAAAATTATATAGTTATAAATATATCAAATATATTTTTTTAGTATGATTTATCAGCATCTCAATTCTCCCCCGATGGTCGGGTTTTCCAAGTAGAATATGCAATGAAAGCGGTAGAAAATAGTGGAACAGTTATAGGGCTCCGAGGAACCGATGGGATCGTACTTGCTGCAGAAAAACTGATCATGTCAAAATTGCATGAAACTAACACTAACAAGAGAATTTACCACATTGATAGACATATAGGAATGGTAAGTTTCTCCATTACTTGATATGACTGTGTTTCATTTTGGTTTTAAAAATATTTATTTTGCCATTAACAATTATTTTTTAAGCTTTTCTTTATGCAACTCATCACTAAAACAAATTATTGTAAAAAATAGTAAACAAAGGGTGCCAAATGATTTTAAAATTTTTAAATAAAGTTTTCTATTTATTATAATATTTGAAGGAAACAGTTTCTCCTGTAGACTCAAATGTAAATAGGTACAATTTTAGAAACGAGTGAAGTGAACTGTAGTTATTTTGAAATATACATGGGAAATAAAGATTAGGTTCACTTGTATATAAAAAATTCAAATCGGACCAATCAATCTGACAACATCACATGAGTCAATGCATTTTTGTTTGTTGTGTATATTTAGATTCCTTTGTTTGATTTATTTTTATATAAAAAAATTAGATAACATAAAAAATCTATTAAAATCGTACTTGAATTGACAAACATAATTAGTTCCAATACAAATTTTTAAAATTAATTGCAAAGCTTATACAGAAAAACTAATTTTGCGACTTTCTAACATTAGAATGAACCAAACGAAATGTGGAAAATATCCTCTTAACCGACGCTGAAGAAGTTATAGCTTACAACAATTGTTCTATTATGGGAAATACAATGTCAATAATATCAATGTTTCGTTGGGATTTCCACCAATTTTTTTTCTCAAAGTAATTCCATTAAACAGCATATAACAGAAGAAAAATCTGGCATTGAATTACAACAGTCCAAACGGGTGTCAGAAGCTATACAATAGCACAACCAACCCTTCGATTTTGCTATTCAAGGAGCCGTCATTCTTAGACCGGTTTCCGCATTATTGTGCCTCATCAGTAAGAAGTAGACAGCTCGACATCGTATGTCTAAACGACTCGCCTGGTTCTCGATAAGTCTTCGGACACAGTAACTTTTTTTCAAGCAGCGTTTCAGCTTGTTTTCCAGTCGCCGTAATGACCCGGCCACAATGCGCGTGAAAAATTGAGAATACGCCACATCGGCGGGAAAACACGCTGCGTCTGGCCAGCCACGTCTACTCTATTAATGCCTATTTTTGTTGCGTTTTTTCATGTTGAAACACAGCGAGAAAAAACGCTAGTGTGTCCGAAGCCTACTTAGAGTGAAAGTAAAAATCAGAACTAAGGATTTCACAATTTTATTTTTCAAATTTTTGTTACAGGCATTTTCTGGTCTGATAGCAGATGCTAGACAAATAGTGGAAATTGCACGAAAAGAAGCATCAAATTATAGATTGCAGTACGGAACCAACATCCCGCTTAAGTATTTAAATGATCGTGTCAGCATGTATATGCATGCTTATACGTTATACAGTGCTGTAAGGCCATTTGGATGTAGTGTAATTTTGGGTAGTTATGAAGATAATGAACCTAATATGTATTTAATTGACCCTTCAGGAGTCAGTTATGTAAGTATATGTTTTAGGTTTTTTTTTTGTAAAGGGTAATCATAACTCAATTTTCATTTCTGTAGCTTTCTCCTATTAATTCTTCTAATTGGATAAATACCACTTATTATATATAAAATAATTATAAGAATCATAAAATTTCTGGTTTGTGTTTTATACCTTTATAAATGGGTCTTTCAAACAAAGTTGCAGAAATGTTAATCAATACCTTGACTTAATTTTTAAACGGCAATATTTGTATATTTTAGGGTTACTTTGGTTGTGCAACAGGAAAAGCGAAACAGTCTGCCAAGACAGAGATAGAAAAGTTAAAATTGGGACAACTTTCTTGCAAGGAATTGGTCAAAGAGGCTGCGAAAATGTAAGTATATCAGAAATTTTATTTGAATAAATTAAAGCCCTCAATTATCGTTTTAGAATTTATCTTGTACACGATGAGTTGAAAGATAAAAATTTTGAATTGGAACTTTCATGGATTTGCAAAGACAGCGGAGGATTACATATGAAAGTACCAGAATCTGTGTATGCTGATGCGGAGAAAGCTGCTAAACAAGCTATGGAAGCAGATTCAGAGTCTGATACAGAAGACATGTAATAAACTCAATATTTAAGTATTGCCTAAAAATTTTCACAATAAATTTTTTTTTTCATTTTTCTCTTTAGTAACTTTTCCTCCACTTTTACTCTTTCGTCGCGAAAATCGAAAAATAAGATTTGAAACATCCGAAATTCGGTCGCCATTTGTCCGCTTTCGCGAAAATCATCACCTCCTGTAGCAGAGTCCTTAAGGAAGAGTTCGCCGCTTTGCTGACCCGGATGAGTCGAAAATTAAAAGTTTCCGCGGGTCAAAGATTCATCAATCTTTGCCCTCCCCCTTCCCCCCAATCAACCTAGCGACTTGAAATTTGGACACATTACTTGAGTTATGACTATCTATCGGAGAAAAAAAATCGGTTTATGTGTATTTGTGAGCCCTTCATTTTATCAAAGGTAATACCACGAGTCCTCTAAATTTTATTGATTAAATGTTTGGTTTTCAGTTTGTTTGAGTGGTTTTGCCTGAAATAAAGGCGTTTGAGTATGGAGACCAAAAATTTAATCTATAAAATTTGAGAGGACGTTTGGTATTTGGGTAGATTATTTTTTGAATCATTTAATAATAATAATAATAATAATGTCTTTATTAAATAAATTAATGTATTACACATTTGCACATTTGTACCAAGAAGGCGAAGATTAGCTGAAGCTACTCTTTAACTCTTAACCTTCTTGGTTTACAAAGAGAGTAAAAGAAAAAAAGAAAATAGTTAAATAAAATAGTTTGAAATGACAAACATTACATCGCAAAAATTAACATAGATGTCAGGCAATAGAATTTAAATCAAGAATATAAATTATATGAAGAGTTCAAAAAATTATAGGAGAATGTTTTTAACAGTATGACGAAAATTGTTTACCGAAGAAAGAGCCATAATATGTTGATACGAATTATAAAATTTAACTAAATTATAGGTGAAAGATCGTTCAAACAGAGCAGTAGAATGGTGTGGCATAGTAAGAGTATTAAATCTAAAAATGATTTTTTCAAACAAATATGCAGGAATTTTATTTTTAAATAAACGGTACAAAAAAATTAGAAAATGTAGCTGAAATAAATTATCAACTATTAACCACTTAAGCTCATTAATTTTAAAAGATATGTGATCATATTTTTTCAGATTAAAAATAAACCTACAACAAGTGTTTTGTACACGCTGTAACTGGTTTTGTGAAATTTTATCAAGGCAAGGGTAATAAACTATGATGCAGTAATTTAAAATTGAGAGAACCAAAGATTCACAAAGTTTTTTTCGCGTTTTGAAGTTTAAGATATGTTTGTTGACATATAGCATACGTATTCTTATATAACATCTTTGAAGTACCACTTTAATATGTTCTTTGAATCTAAGTGATTGGTCTATAATTAATCCTAGATTTTTGGCTTTTTTAGAAAAATTAATTTTTACTCCATCCAACTCGAGCCTTAATGAACCTTCACATATATTTCTTATGGGTTTACTACAAAATAAGATTGCTGTGGTTTTAGATGGATTGACTGTTAAATTATGTTCTCTGGAAAATTGAAAAATTGCATCTAAATCCGTATTTATATTATTATTGGTATTTAGAATATCAGCAGGGTCAAAACAATGGACAATCTGTGTATCATCAGCATATAACTGTATTTCACTATTATTTACTACTTTTGGTAACTCTGAAGTATATATTAGGAATAGTAGGGGCCCCAGGATGGATCCTTTATAATCATTTAGTATTAAACACAGATAATATAGTTATTTATGCGAAAGACACTTTACACACAAATGTTTAATATTTTCTTTATCAATTTAAATTGAAACATCAAAAATATTGAGCTGTTATAGTTTTAAATACAGGGCTACCAAGGCATACGTGATTGCGTTTGGCTTAATTCAGATATAGAGTTTGACATTTGTCAGTTTTAAAGATATTTGTGGATTTCTATGTGATTGGAAGTATTTAGGTATTCCAAAAATGATGAGCAGTGTTGAAGTGATTATGTGCGTGTTAAAGCGATTTGAAATAAACAGGTTAGTTTACAAATAAATATTGAAATTTGGTTTTCGATCCGAATAAAAATCAGCGATTTATATGTGCGAAAGCCCGATTTCCCAAATCTTTAAATATGTTAATTCCACCCCCCCATATAGTTAACACGTGAAAGAATCTATGAAATTAACGACAAAAATTTTGTTTTCGAAAAGCGACCTCATTTTCCGGTTGGAAAGATCAATTGCATTTTTAATGTTATTAAAATTCGTAAGGTCGCCAAATTTTAAAAATGTATATGCTAAAAATTATGCTTTTTTTAAATTTATTTTTAAACTTATCCTTTTCTTTGTGTGCCGTCAAATTTCAATCAGAGTATAGAAAAGAAAGTATGTTTAATTTCCAATTACAAATTAAACAAAATTCATTCCATTCATTTAACAAACAAATTGGCAACCGTGCCAACAGTCTTCGAGTAGCTCGTCAAATATATTTAAATAAAACAACGAAATTAAGTCGAAATTCTTTTCAATCAGTGCAAGCGCGAGTGAGACAGAATCTTTAACTCTTGAGACGGAAGATTCCTTGCCCGTGTGAGGTAGTCGCATTCTTTCACGAAAGCACACTTCTGGTTCCGTGTATGACGTAGTTATACATATTCTCACGTAGAAAATTTTTCGGTAGGGATTAGCCAGACCTTAGGAGTGAAAATTAAACAATATTCGATTCAGTATGTATAAGTTCAAACGCTCAATTGAATTGTTGCTCCGGTAAACCTATTTTACCGCAAATTTATTTTCTTTGCACAAAATGTTATAAAATTACAAATGTTTCTGATTGGCTAGCCTAGATCATTTCAGTGTTATCTAGAGTTACCAAATGTATATTTTTTACTTGTTACGTATTTAAAAGTTTTTTAAATAAAAGTGTGTGTATTATTTGGAGGATTTTGGATTAAACGAAATTTTATACAGTCCACTTGGAACGTTTCCTAAATCAAAATGTGAACGAGCAAAGATCACAGTCGAATCAGATCCTAAAATAAGTAAGTACCAGAAAAGTAAGCATACAATTACGAGCTTCTCAATCAAAAGTTGACAAGAGTTTTAAGAAATAATAATGCACCCTTATCAGTAGCGTAACTAGAGTTGACTCATGGGGGGGTTTACCCCTCACCAGTCAACCACTCCAACATATTAAAATAATTTGCGAGCGATCTGGGGTCGAGAAGTGGAAGGAGGGAGTTTTTAAGGGTAGAAAACTGTTTATCTCGATTTCCGGCAAAACTACAAGTTCTATGGAAAAAAGTTAAATGGCAAAGTTGTAGGTAATAAAAATATCTATAACTTTTGTATTTACACTTTTTTCACATAACCTCAAAATGTATGTGAAAAATTCAAATAACCAAGTTTTTTGTTTTTTATTTTTCTTTTACAAAAAAAAAATTTTTTTTTTCACGAAATTTGGTGAAAACTTACCTTTTTATGTCCCAAACACACTGTAATTTTTTTGTTTTAAAATATTTATTTCTTTAACCTCTCACGTCAAAATATCTCCTTTTTTTAAAAACTTCATGGGCTTTTTATTCGTTCAAATCTCTACTTTTTGATGGTGTAAAAAATATACATTACTATGGTAAATGTTCTCAAAAAATGCAAAGAAACGAATAAAATTCGAATCCGATTTTTTTTTAAATCATAATGTACAATTTTGTGCTATTTATTAAAATTTATACTTTAATTACTCGAAAAACGTAAATGTAACACGGAATCTTACTTTTTTCGAGTAATTAAAGTATAAATTTTAACAAATAGCTCAAAATTGTACATGATTTAAAAAAAAAATTCGGATTCGAGTTTTTTTCGTTTTCTATCCTTAAAAACCCCCCTTCCACTTCCCAACCTCAGATCGCCAGTAAATTATTTTTCCCATCATTTTTGTCATATTCTCTTCCTTTTCCAATGAGTTTTTTCATCCTACTATTATTTTATTTGGTTTCAAAAA
The DNA here is from genome assembly GCA_949320105.2 of Crepidodera aurea. Lineage (NCBI taxonomy): Eukaryota > Metazoa > Arthropoda > Insecta > Coleoptera > Chrysomelidae > Crepidodera > Crepidodera aurea. The sequence goes on along the minus strand of OX439476.1, from coordinate 1,435,162 downwards.
TTATCTGAACTGGTCTATTATATTTTATAGTATAATCATGTAGCTTCAAATTAAATATAAATAGATTATAATTTTTTTATAAATGTTATGTTATTTTGGAAGTTATAAATGTTATTTTGGTTATACCAGATGTTATTTTTGGAAGGGCAATCAAGAAATAGATTTTAAATACAAGTAACTCTATTTATTGGTTACAATAACTTACTACACTGAATAAACAATAAATTAAGACTAAGAACTCGTCAAAAAAAATAAACTAAAATTACATTATGACACAAGAAAAAACTATTCTTAAATATAAAATATTTTATATAAGTTCTCCATTCTACAAAAGTTTATACACAATCACTCAGGACGATGTAAATTCAAGTCGGAAAAAGATTGGAAAAAGGTTTGAAAAGGGCAGCATAAATGTAGCGAGAAGAATTTAATGACTGTATTCAGTGCCGGTCCTAGACATTTTTCTAGTGAATGCGAAAAATTCACTGGCGTAGCTTGAGGGGGGGGGTAATACCGGGGGGTCTGGAAAACTTTTTAAAATTTGATTAGCCTAAAACGCTGTTTCGTTTCGTCAATTTATTTTGACATCTTCAGGGCAATGATCATCTTACAGTGCCCTGAAGATGTCAAAAAAAATTGACGAAACGTTGGCTTTTAAGAAATATTGTTTTCATTAATTCAAGACCTAAAACCCAAAATACACCAGTCACTAAAAACTAAGCTTCTCTTTAAATGGCAGTTCTGTCACTTGTCTCTTAGCACGCTCAATTTAAGACGTTGAATTATTCTTAAATTCGGAAATTCCTATTCTAACCGGCCCAAGAATATGATTAAAAAAAATGTTAATTAACTAGTGGTTATAAAGTTTGGTTTAAGAGGTAAAATCAAATTACAGTATTTATGTCGAAAAGTGTTTATGTGCCTTTCAAGTTTACCTATAGAATATAGTAAAAAAAATAAAAAAAAATACAATAAATACATTAATCAAGAGCAGCATATGTTGGTACAACATTTTTTTGGATCCAATAATCACAATCGGAATAACTAGAATTTGGTAAGACGTCTTGTCCCACAATTAATACTCTTTGTCCAATCATATTCTGTTCTATCTTACCATCCCAAACGTAATGGTAAAATAAACCTTGCATAGCTGAAAAGTACCTTCGTTGTTCTGGGGTTCTCGGTTCGTATCTGCCTAAAATAGCATCCACGTCAGAATCGATATCCGCAATGTCCTCTTCAAATCTGGTTTGTGTAACAACATAGAAAGGAACCGACTTCATTTGATTAGAAAGATTAAGTAAAGGACAGACATTTCTAATATCAGATATCATCTGACTTAAGCCTTTGTAATTTAAATCATACATTTTCAAAATATCTTCAGATAAAGACGATTTGGAAATAAAAGGCATTAAGTGTTGTTTGACTAGTTCTTTACTCCAATGCTTATGTTTCATTAAAAGTATTTCGGAGCTGCTTGAGTGAGCCGTAGTTCCTATTATTAAATTTACAGGTAGACCTTCGTCCGAGTTCCAGACTTCGCTAGGATTTGATTTTAACAGTCGACCATCTAGTACCTAAAAGAACATTTCGACGATTCAATATTTTCTTGTGGGTTTGATACACTTTTAGTCACTATAAGTCGGGTTGATTAATAGTTTGTACCAGAAGGGGCAAATGTATTGGGGATGTTGAATAAGTTCTCCGTTTTCCAAGAGATGGCGTTTTGACCAGAGCTTGGGCCTTTAGTTTAAATACGCTGCAGCATAGAGCGGCAGTTTGGCAGTTTATTCAAGAAAAGAAAAATGGCCTATGACGAGTTTCAAGACTCAAGATTCTACTTCTACTTCTTAACTCAGTTGTGAGATAACAATACAGATATGGAAGAGGAACTGAGAAAACATGCCACCAACACACACACAAACAGAGCTGGGTAAAGCACTTTTGGAAAGTGCTTCAATTACCAAGCACAAAGCACTTCAATCGAGTGCTTTAGAGTTGAACGGACCAAATACTTTTTATTTTAAAAGTGCTTTTGCTGTCAAGCACCAAGCATCAAATACTCAAAGTATTTGAAGCCCTTGAAACGTTAAAAATATTTGATAAAGCTCCAAGCTTAAAGCACTTTGAAAGTGCTTAAAGCCTTTTAAGAGTGCTTGAAGCCTTTTAAATGAGCTTTAAAAATCGTTTTAAAAAAATAGGAATACAAAACAAGTAGGTAATTGTGGTCGCAGGCCGCACATGAATACTGTTACACAATAGACGCAATACTACTGTTATCGAGACGCAGATTTTTTTCCAAATGTTCAAGCTGAGACTTGTCTAAGAAAATAATTCGAGAACTTTTAAAGGTGCTTTAATTTCTGAAAAGGTTTGATTTCAATTACTTCAAATGTAATTGAAGTACTTTTAAAGTAATTGAAGCACTTAAAAGTAATTCAAGCACTTCCAGAATTCCCCGAAATGCTTAAAAGCCACAAGCATTTGTACAAAATGCTTTAATTACAAAGCACCAAATACTCTTTTCCAGAAGTAATTCAAGCACAGGGCTTGAAGCACCGAATGTGCTTCAAGCACTTTATTAAAGCACTTTCCAAAAGTGCTTTACCCAGCTCTGCACACAAATGATTTGGATTTCGCTTTCAAAAGCACTGTGCTGTGGGTATTGATCACCAATCCTTGGAAGGGATTTCGAAATTTCTGAGGTGTAATTCCTTACAAGATGTTTACCCTAATTTGGACATTGCTGTAAGGATAAGTTTGTGCATATCTGCTACAAATTGCGCGAGAAAACGCAGTTTTTCTTGCCTTAGAGAGTTAAGAATTATCTGCGAACTAGTATTTCTGAAATACGGTTCAGCTCACTTTCATTACTTAGTATTATTAGTTGCAAATACAACAAACACACTTGCATATGAGGATATTGTTAACGAGTTTGCCATTAAGAAACTTCAAAAGACAGCTATGTAAATTTGAACATGAAGAGTTCTGTTATACAGGGTGGTCCTTAAGTAATTATACATAGAAGTCTTGTAGATTCCTCACTTTAAAATATTACGATTTGAACCAAGTTGCTCTAATAAAATGTTGCTAATAAGGAATATACAGGGTGTTAAAGGTTAAATTTTGTGCAATAACTTTAGTGTTTTTGGATATGTATACATATGTGCAATTACTCAAGGACCACCCTGTATAAAACAAATCTATTAAGCAAATATGAACTATAGAGGGGGCGGCAAATGCACTTTACACTTGCAAGTGTTGCCTTTTCAAGTAACGTATAAATTTGATTCATCAATTGCCATTAGAGTCAGAAATAAGAAATATATTTATAATATATTGTGTTTTTGCTGTCATAGTGTTCTGAAAGATAATATTTTTGGCATAAATAAACATTAGAAACATAAAATCAAAGTAAACTACAATGATTTTATGAACTGGCAAATGCACTAGTATGCAAGGCATAACCGAAGAAAGAAGTTTTTGCTTTTTGTTTTTTATCCGAAAAAATATTCAATCTGACACATAGACTGATGACAGCCTTCAAAGTGGGTTTTAAATTGGCGTGCGACTCTATCTCTGTCTAATTTCGTCTGTCTTGTCTGACCTTTCTATCTGTAACTCTCTAATCTGTGCTATAGGCGGCATAGGTACTCTTAAATCCGACCCTGATTAAAAGCAAGGTCAAGATTCAGCCTGTCACTTCGCCGAAGTGTAAACAACTTTTTTTTTTCAGTTTTTTTCAGTTTCAAAAAATATTTGCGAGGAATTTTATTATTAAAAAAATCTTCAGCTGAAGCATGCGAAGAGATTGATTTAGACCCTTCAAAAATAATGATTTTCATATTGAATATAAAGAACGCTCTGCCGCACAGAAAAATTTAAAATAATCTTAGTCTAGTTTGGTTTTATGAAATTTAGTTTGCTACTTTATTAGTCAGTTTAATGCATTATAGTCCAATAAACGAAGGTGCCAACCCACGCATCAGGTCTGTCCGGTACCATTTTTTTTTAATTTGCAGTTATCCATGGGTACATTCACCCCCGAAAATCTCAGCTGTTTCAAATTTGTGGAAGGGCGGGAAAATGGCATATTGGTATCAAGAATGTGTTTTTTTCGCCTATTTTCGCAGATATTTCAGAAAATATGACACTTACAGAATTTTTGTTTGGACGAAAATGAAGATCAGTTCATTACCTACAAAAATGATACTCATCATTTTTGTCAAAAATTTGATACTTTTCGACATAACCGGCTCCAAAATGCACCTATATTTTTAGCTCCTGTCCTGCATTTAGAGAGCACGCTCTAAAGGAATGACACTCCCAAGCGGATTACAAATTTTTCAATAAATCACATATTGACAGTTGTCAAACAGCATGTAACAATCGAAATTGATAAAATTAATATGTAAACATATGTTTTTAAGGTTGCTCAATTCAAATCTGTTGTCAAAAAGACGATATTGTCAGTTGACAGCTGTCAACTAAGTGTCAAACAACAAGCAATAATCAAAATTGATAAAATCCACATGTAAATATACAGGGTGTTTCATTGGGAGAGGGTAATATTTTAACAGTGGATAGGAGTGACTGATTCCAAATAACCCATATTTTATGGGTCTACGGTCCCTTATAGCTGAGATACAGAGTGTTTTGTTCATTTTGGTCATTTCTTCATTGCCTCCTGTGCTTTTCACCACTTTGTATAATATTATAATATTTGGTACACATACTCTATGTGTCTTAACAAATTAATTGAGATATTATTAATATTGAAAATACAGGCCCGGCTTCACTAAAAATTGACAAATTCGTTCCACTCATAAACAACACCCTGTATGTTAAATTTTCAAAAATATTTTGCGATATCTAAAAAGAGGACAAAAAATTGAATTTAACGATATACTTTTTATTTTTGCACATGTGATTTTACTACTCATAAATTGTTAGGATCATTTATATTTTTGGGGCACCAACGTGCTTAATTAATCCTATTAAGTTGTAATCAATATTATATGGCCTAATTAACTATATTCAAAAAAAATGTGGATTTTTCATAGTGGTGAGAATTAGACCCGAGCATTTTCGAAAAATCCAATTTGAGAAAGTTTGAATTTTTTTCGTGCACTTATTTTTTACAATAAATTTATTAATCAAGTGCAAAAAGTGAAAAAAAGTTGGTTATTATTGCCTGGTCTTTTGTCTTCAGACATAAATTTTCCTTTTTCACCACAATAATTTTGCGAATTTTCAGATTCTCAAAATTGCGAATTTTTGAAACGTCGTTTTTGCAAAAAATATTAGTGTAGCGAAAAAAATCATAAAGACAACTTTTGTAGGCAATGAACTGCTCTTCATTTTTTGTCTAAGGGTCATATTTCGGCAGATATCGTCGAAAAACGGATTTTCTGGAACTCCAGAGCCATTTTCCCACCCTTCCACAAATTCCACGTAGCTGAGATTTTCGGAGGTAAATGTACCTATGAATACCTGCAAAAAAATTTTGCCGGACCGACTTCATGCCCAGGTTTGGGGTTTATCTGGGGTTAATTTACTGGACTATTATTCCATATTATGTTTATATAATATATCTTCTGACAAAAAATTTTTTTTAGGTTAGACAATAATGGCTTACCAACCACTGGTGTTTATATTCCGGTTTTTCATCTACTGAAGGTACATCAAGGAACGGCTTTCTCCAAGTATCCTCAACTGCAGATACTAACGTTTTAGCATCCATTTCCTTTAAGCATTTAATATCTTTGCAATGTACAGCATCCAAAAAGCTTTTGTTTTCAGTCTGATACTCTCTTAAATCTTTTTTTGGATAAATTGAACTACCGGATGAAGCCCATGCTCTAATAAAATATTTATTAGCTCCGGGAATTGTAGTAAGAGCTGTTACAAGCGTGGCTCCAGCTCGATGTCCAAATACCGTAACAGCATTTTTATTTCCACCAAAATGTTCAATGTTCAGTTGAACCCACTTTAAAGCTATTAGGATGTCACTCAAACCATAGTTTCCTGATGTTTTGGGATAATCGGATTCAGACAAAACGTCTAAAGCAAGAAACCCCAAAACACCGAGCCTGAAATTTGGCCTCACAAATACAACATCTCTTGACCTAGCATATCTGGCTGATGGTCTCAGTTTTCCTGGAGAACCACCGATTAGACTTTCAGATCCTATTAATACAATTACTGGTAACGGATTGTCATATCGAACGTACGGTGTAACAACATCCAGAGTAAGACAGTCTTCTTTGCCAATTATTGTACCATTACCAAGGATTTGAAGACAGAGACCAGAATCGTTATGAGCAATATATGTATTATTCCAGCAATATTCTAATCTGTCCAAAGGTTGAGCATATCTGAAGCGTAGATTGTCTATGGGTGGTCTAGCAAATGGAATCCCACGGAAAGCAAATGAACTGTCTTCCATCAATCTGTGTAAAAAAACATATTACGTGAAATTAGCCTATGTTTTAACTAAATATTTACATATTTGATGTGGTAATGTTCGATATTTTGTACAAGGTTACAACATTTTTAACCTCACTACTAGTAATTTGCAACCTGGAACGCCAACGGTCTTGCAAATCACAAGCAAGAAGTAATTACTTATTTGGACCTTTACAAAATTGATATACTACTAGTTTCAGAGACTTACTTCAATGAGCGAACAACCTTCTCAATTCCATACTACTCAATATATCACACAACTCACCCAGATGGAACGGCCCATGGCGGGACAACAGTCATCATCAGGAATTCCATTGCACATCACGAACTAGATAAATATGAAACAAACGCCATCCAAGCAACGACAGTCCAAATAATTAGCAACAAACGTAACCTCAATATCACATCTGTAGTATACTCCCCACCACGCCACAATATCTCTACAGATATATACAAACAATTCTTTGATACCCTTGGAAACAAATTTATTGCTGGAGGGGATTGGAATGCGAAACACACACACTGGGGGGTCAAGACTCATCACTACTAAAGGCCGAAACCTCCTACGAACTATGAATAATGGAAACTACAACCACCTCACCAACGGAGAACCCACTGACCCCAGGAAAGTACCAGATCTCCTGGATTTCTTCATAGCAAATGGTATAGCCACACACCTGTCACTATAAATGTATGCTCTACAATCCTAAATAAGCACGCTCATCCCAAACTAACCTCAGCACGAACCAAGCGCATATCACAGACAACTTAAATCCTAATATAAGTATAAAAACCCCAGAAGAAATTGACGAAGCCGCATAATAATTCACTAACACAATACAACAAGCTGCATGGTACGCTACTCCTCAGGATGAACAACAATCCACCAGATGTATCAGTACTCCCTTGTATATCCGACAAGTGATAACTGAGAAAAGGCGAGCTAGAGGAAAGTGGCAAAGATCACGTAATAACAATGATCTTCATCAATACAGAAGGATATCACGTGAACTCTCTAAAACACTCAGAGATGCCCAAAACTCAACGTTCGAGTCATTCACCCAAAGCCTTTCTGTAGACGACCACAGCTTATGGAAAGCAACAAAAAATTCAAAAGACCCACTCCGCCAGTGTCTCCCAAACGAACCTCCAACAACGAATAGGCACGCTCAAATCAAGAAAAAGCTGATAATTTTGCTGACTATCTTTCACATGTTTTCGAGCCTGGTTATGACAACAACATTGATGAATTCCTGGATGTGCCCTGTCAAATGTCACCACCCATCAAACCCATTAGCCCAGAGGAAGTCAAAATGGAAATACGGAAACTCAACAACAGAAAAGCACCAGGCTACGCACAAGTTCTCAAGAAGATTTCTAGAAAAGCCATTGTCTTCCTTACAACAATCTACAACCGCATGCTGAGCCTGTGCTACTTTCCTGTTATATGGAAATACGCCCACATAATAATGATTCACAAAAATGGCAAACCCCCACAAGAAACACTCTCATACGATCAGTCTATTACCCATCCCTAGCAAAATATTTGAAAGACTCTTGCTCAAACGAATCCAAGAAGAATACGACCTTGCCAACATCTTACCCAACTACCAGTTTGGATTCCGAGAGAACATGTCTACCACCCATCAAGCTCACAGATTAGTCAACACCATTAGCCAAACTCTAGAAAGAAAAGAGTATTGCAATGGAGTATTTCTAGACGTCTCCCATGCCTCTGATAAGGTATGGCATGCAGGTCTGCTCTATAAGGTAAAAAATACCCTTAACAACAAATTTTACGTCCTGCTAAAGTCCTACCTAACTGAAAGACACTTCTCAGTCAAACACAATGATTCAATATCAGACAACTATCTTATAAAATATGGTGTGTCCCAAGGAAGTGTGTTAAGACCACTCCTCTACCTCCTGTACACTAATGACCTACCTGAAACAGACAACACAACGATAGCCGCCTTTGCAGATGATGTTGCCATCCTCTCTGTAGATAGTAATCCAGTAACCTCTTCAACAAACATGCAAACTCATCTGAACCAATTGAATGCCTGATATAGAAAATGGAGAATTAAAATCAACCAATCCAAATCTGTTCAGGTGACTTTCACTACCTGCCACAATTGCCCACCAGTCACCATTGATGGTGTCCCAGTACCAGTAAAAAGTGATGTGAAATACCTGGGCCTCCACCTAGATCGGAGATTAACCTGGGAGAAACATGTACAAACAAAAAGAAGGCAACTAGATATCAAATCCAAACAAATGTACTGGTTATTGGGCCGAAAATCCAAACTCTCAACCAAAAACAATCTGCTGCTATACAAAGTAATGCTAAAACCTATCTGGACATATGGTGTGCAACTGTGGGGCTGTGCAAAACCTACCAGAATAAAAACAATCCAACTATTCCAGTCGAAAACACTACGATCAATTGTTAATGCTCCCTAGTACATTAGCAATCAAACTCTCCATGAAGACCTTCAAATTCCGTATGTCACAGAAGTAATTAGAACAGTTTTTACCAATTACCAAATGAGACGGACTGGCCACCCAAACGACCAAATAGAAAACTTGTACAGAGATGGACCAATCAACTGAAGCTTAAATAAAAACTGGCCCGAAGATCTTCTCCAGCAGCACTAATAGTGATTAGTGCTCTATAAGTGAAAATGCCCATGGGCATTTCACTTCCAAGCTTGATAACTCTTTTACTAAATACTCTTGTAATGAAGTAGATTGTAAAATGACAATAAATGTTAAAAAAAGAAAAAACTATTAGTAATTTGATTCTTTTTAATCTTATATCGTATTTTGGCTATAAAATTTTATTTGTTGAATCTAAAACTCTGTGTAACGCACAACTGGAGAATTACTCATCAGTATTTCAAGCAGAAGTAAATGCTACAGAGCTTTGTCTGAGGAAGAATATTGACAGGGGGTATAGAGGAAAAACAATCTTAATTTACTCTGACAGCCAAGCAAAATCAGATCATAATTGGTCTGGAACTGTCTACAAACCCTACTTGTTCTGGCTAACTAAAATAAGGTAACAGTTAGATGGGCCCCAGGGCATAAAGGGATAAAAGGCAACGAGGAAGCTGACGCCCTGGCAAGGAAATCCGTATTCACTGGTCCTGAACCGGCGTTTGGTATTCCCAAATCCTCAGTACGACTCTCGCTGACTAGGTGGATGTTAAAAGAACACCAGTCACGCTGGAATCTTGTGCTGGGCCAACAAAACAGTAAACGAATGGTCAAAGCGCGATGAAAAGTACTGACAGATGATATTCTGAATCAAATAAAGCATGTCACGGGACTAATAACCGGACATTGTCACCTCAGGGAACACCTATTTAAAATGAGCATCTTTCAAGATGAACCCACATGTAGATTATGCAATGAGGAGGATGAAACAGCCTCTCATATCATACTAGAATGCCAAGCACTCACACACTGGAGGTATAACCTACTGGGGCCAGTTAACCCACAGAAGTACTTTCCAAAAGAAAATCTGGTGAAAAGGCTACTCACCCTGATAAAGGTAACAAATCTTTTCACTTGAACATGTAACAGACAGTACAATAAGTTTTAAGGATGCAGTATCGAGACCTCAGTCAGATACATCGTCAGAATCAATCAATCCAAACTCTGAGTGATAATGCATACATAAAGTTAGAAATGGCGTTGTTTTAACATATTTTCAATATACACAGACGGCTCCAAAACCAAAGAAGGCTCAGGATGTGGTGTCTACTTCAGATCACTAAGCCTAAGAATTAAGTGGGGAATGGGAAAAAATACCAGCGTGGTTCAAACAGAACTGACTGGTATCTCAATTGCCATAAAAGAACTAACTAGCCTTGAATAGACAGCGTGTTACATCAGGGCTAGTAATAGTGCCATCAAGCTAACACCTCTGTAGATAACAATATTATCCTGAGGTGGGTTAAAGGGCACGACAGGAGTAAAGGTAACCGCATTGCCGATTCCTTAGCCAGGGAAGCTGCTGGACTAAAACTTTTAGGACCCAGCGACACCTACGGCTTGACGACTTCGGCAATTGCGGAACTAGCCAAACGTTACACCCATGCTCAATCTCTAAAGAGATGGGATGGGTCCCAGGGCATAAAGGGATAAAAGGCAACGAGGAAGCTGACGCCCTGGCAAGGAAATCCGTATTCGCTGGTCCTGAACCGGCGTTTGGTATTCCCAAATCCTCAGTACGACTCTCGCTGACTAGGTGGATGTTAAAAGAACACCAGTCAAGCTGGAATCTTGTGCTGGGCCAACAAAATAGTAAACCTGGGCGATCCTGGGAAGCTGGCGTCGAAGAAATACTTTGCGATGACCAGCAGTAGGATGTCTGACTGGACACTGTTAACTAAGGAAACACCTCCATACAATGGGGTTAGTGGACATACCTCTGTGCAGGATGTGTGAACAGGAAGACGAAACGGTCAATTATGTCATATGCAATTGCCCAGAGTTATCGTCAATGAGAGAGTGCGAGTTTGGTGAGTCTGTGCCTTCACCTGGAAAGGACAGGATGGACGATGACCTAGGAGGACAACTCCTCGGGAGGATGTACAATGGGTCAAATGTGGCCTAAGTGCTGTGGGAGTAACTCACCTTCCCTACTCTACATATACAGAATTATAGTTTGAAGAAATATTTCGAGTGAAAAAATAAAAATACTGAGTTGGGCAGAATTAAAATACACAGGTGCCAAAAGACTGTTTAAAAAATAAACGAAAATGTTTTTCGTCGTGGGAAAATTTATGTCTCAAAAACTAGCACAGATCCGCCAAATTTAAACATTAAAAGTGCAATAGAAATTTGCATTTCCATAAAGATTAGCCTAAAACGAACTTTTCCGCTAAAAAAAGTAATACTAATACATTTTCTTATTTTACATCATTTTTTCCAATTTTTTGGTTGTGGGGGTACAGGGGGTACTTGCATTAAATTGTTTTTTTCTGTGTTTTTGCACGGATTTTACCGTTACATTTGGAATGTTCAAAAACATCACAATAAAATATCATTCTAAAGTGGCTTAAACCCAAGTCCGCTTTTATTAGATACATAGTTATTCTTACCCCTCCACTTTTCCACAACTAGTATGTGCAAACACCTTTTTTCCATTTTCAGAAGTTGCCATAACTTTTTTTTCTCCAAAAAGTGATATGAATACAATTATTAAAATTGCCAGTAAAAAAATTATAGATGCACCTAAAAATTTAAAAGGGTCAATATCGTATTCATTTCTTTATACCGTTTCGAAATTTTTTTGTGTAGTTTCTTATACATATACTTATTTTTTATCAGATAATCTGGGTGCCAAAATTTTCGACTTATCACACAGAATTTTTAAGTTCAAGTTCAATTTTCTTCAGTTCTCGGAAAATTGAGAAAAAAGTACGTTTTCGAGGATGTTGAACACGATGGCGGGGGTTAAAATTCTTTTTGGGTTGGCCCCACCCCTCAAACGGCCAAAAACCAGCCCCAAAAGGGAAAAATACAAGATATTAGTTGGAAAAATAGAAATTAAAATTTGGTTTTCTTATTTCTTTTCAAGATAAAAATAAATTAAGAAAACAAATTTTGGGAATGTTGTTATGGTTGAAAAAATGGGACAAAATTATGGGAAGCTTATTTTAAAAGAATTAAAAAAAATATTATGTAAAGGAGTCTTAAAAAAAAGTGACATGTTTGTTTGATGATATAAAAAAATGTCAGACATGAAATGAGAAATAAAGAATATTAAAAAATAAGAAAAATCATATAATTTCATAAACATATCAATTGGCGCCCAACGTGGGGCAATTAAATTAATTTAACCCATTAATTGCCCAAAAGATGAGGAATCAAAGAAAGAAACAATAAAGGTAAGGAGATTATGGTAGAATTACCTGAAATAAATTTGGAAGATAAAAATTTCAATGAGGAAAATAAAAGTAGCGATAATGAAGAGCAGCAAGGAGACGACACAGAAAATAATACAGAAGAACCGGAAAGAGAAGATAGAAGATCAGATGAATCAAAATATGGAAAGAAATAAGGAAGAGATAAAAGCAGGTATTCGAATGGATATGATAGAATTGACGACAGATATAATGCATTTAGAAGAAATTATGAAAAAAGAAATAAGAAGTGTAGGAAATAGCTTAGAAGAAATCAGACAAGATTTAAGAAAGGATACAGATAAAAAATAGAAGAAACAAGAAAAGATAATAAAAAAGAAATGATTGCAAGAATAATAAGAGGTAGAGGAATTACAGGAGCAGAAAAATAAGAAAGTAATAGAAACAGGGTTTATTGAAGAAATATATCAAATAAAAGAGGATGGAATGAAGAATAAGAAAAATGTTAAAAATTTAGACAAATCCTTAAAAGAAGAAATTTTAAAGAATAAAAACAGGAGAGAAGAAATTAATGAAATTTCACAAATAAAATTGGCACAAATGGAAAATAAAACAACAAGAGAAGGAAAGAGAAACGATGTTGAGAAATAAAATTAAAAGAAATTATCACAGATGGAAGATGAAATTAAAAAAATATTTTTGTAGGGATTATAGGAACTGGGATCAATGTTTGGAAATCATAGATGAAGTTCCAAATGTGGGAAACAAAAAAAAATCGGGGGTCTCAAAACATGTAAATCCACTGAAAGCTGAACTTTTTTTTTTGCGATTACAATACTGTATGGTAAAGTAAAGTAATAATATTAAAGAAGATTTGAGAAATATTAAATATGAAATGATTAAAAACAAAGAAGAAATCAAAGAAAATTTGGGAAATATGATGAAAAAAGAAATGAAAGTAAAAGAAACTGAAAACAAATTAAATAAAGAAGAGAAAATAGAAAGAGACATTGTGAAAAATAATAAAAATATCCAAATATTGGAAGAAAATTTAAATGAAGAAATAAAAATGAATTTTGAAATAGCAGAAGAAGAAAAGAAATCAAAGAAAAATACAAGATATTAGTGGGAAAAATAGAAATTAAAATTTGGTTTTCTTATTTCTTTTCAAGATAAAAATAAATTAAGAAAACAAATTTTGGCAATGTTTTTATGGTTTAAAAAAGGGCACAAAATTATGGGAAGCTTATTTTAAACATGCATACACATTTCTTAAAAAATAGAATACCATTTTTACCAGTTACCAGTTATTAATTTTTATTTTATATCAATTTAGTTTTTCTGTGAAAAATAATTAAAAATTAATTTACAAATTAGAATATAAGTTTTTAATATTACCAATAGCAACTTTATAGGTGTTGATCTTGTTAATATACTCTGAAGTTTTATTTGGCTTTGTTCGATCGGTAGAGGTATTGTCACAAGAAGAAACCTTATTTTCTTCCTCGCTTTTTTCTGCATTTTTAACAGCATCTGTTTCTATTGAAGACATAATAGCCTGATATCTACAGTCAATATTTTTATTTAGTGGAAATATTATATTACCACCATAAAAATGTAGTTTTCTTGTATTTCACATACTGCTTACCTAAAATATTCAGCTGTTTACCTAGAGCTTCATTCTATTTCTTTTGGTCAAATAAAGAATGAAATTATTTTTATGAGAAGAAATCGACATTGTATTTTATAGTAGAAAGTATAAAAATAGCATGAAACATATTCAATTTAAAGCACATGTTTGAAAGATTTCATGAAATTTCAATTTTCAGTATTTATAAAAATACATGTTATTGACTACAAATGGCACATCTGTAGATAACGCTAATAAAAATTAATAGTTACTTTATTTTTTTAATTAAGAGCCCTTTTGTAGGTCTTTACTGCAATTGTCAACAATGCATTTATTATCCTTTATATTTTATTAAATTTTCTAACATTACTGTAAATTTAAAATATACATTTCTATCTATCTGCTTATTATCATGTAATAAAATGTAAGAGGTGGAAAGATAAAATCATTTAGTTATTAAGACTGACTTTTAGTTCATTATGATGCTTGTTTATAGAAGGGGTATTATATTTTGTTTTGCATCTTTGTTAATATATCATTTAATAAAAGAAAATTAGTAGTTTATATTAATCGACTAGACGCAGTTAACAAGTTTAAGATTGTAGCAAAGCTTTGTATTTAATTTACGTTTTTTGTGTAGAGAGAATATAAAGTTGTAAATGTTTTTTAAGTAAAAGCCGGCCGAACAGTGGTTTAAAAGTTTGAGGACTAATTTTACTTACTTTTGTTTTATATCCATATTATATTTAGGTTTATATAAACAATTGGTATTTGTTTTTTCATTGTATTTCATTCATATTACCAATCTTCACAATTCCAAAAAAAAAACCACCCCAACCGGGTTATTAGAGATGCTACACTGGTACAGTATCTGTTCTTTTGAAACAGGTTCTTACAAATATTTCTTGGAACAGGTATCAGAAACAGGGAACAGGTACGTTGGAACAGTTACCTAAAATCGGTATTCAGAATTTTTATGTTGCTGGCTGATGGAGGCCGCGCTGACTATGTTCCTGATGTCCCTGTTCTGTTCTCTATTCTCTAGTAATTTATAAGGGTATGCAACATGAGAGCAGTTGTTTGTTGGAACCGGAACACATTGTTTCACCTCACGGATGATAAATTTCATGTTCCGATATTCCTGGTATTACTGGCCACAGTAAGTAATTTCGGAACGCTTTACAGTAACAGTAATTTTAAACTGCTGATGATTTTCGGAACGTTCGGGCTGTAACAGTGAAAAGGGAACCAAATAAAACAACCGATTGGCGCTGCAAAATGTCAATGTCATTAGCGGATTGGCTAAAATAAATCATCGTCCATATAAGCCCTTTGCTATTTTTGTGGTGTTATTTTACTGTTTTAGTTGTTTTTGGTGTGTGATTTTGTAAAACTTATGCTTTTTATTTGATTGTGCTTAAATATTTTGTGTTATAAAACTCTATTTTCACACCTAATATTTATATTTGTAGAAAATAAGTATGGGTGATATTTGTGAAAAGTCGAACAAACATAAAATAACTGTTTAGTTTTATGGAGTTTACAATAACCATTCAGAGTTTATATTTCAGTTTTATTTGAATCAGGCCTTCTTCTAGATGCATAAATGAGGGTCAAGCAGTTTTAAAAGCTGGACATATCAACCCACAATGTTTTTAAAGAATTTAGTGAGTACAGAGAGTTACCTTGTGAAATAAAAAACAGTGCTACGTTAGGTATATTTAAAGCAAAATTAAAAAGGTTTTTATTGTGGTACTATATTTTGTGATTCTTTATATTTATCATTTTAATTACCTGTTATTATTGTATTATTTGTGGCATTTTTATATGTTGTATAATAACTTTTTTTACCAAGGTCAAGTTTTAATTGTAATCATTTAATGACTATTTTTAATACTGCTAACTGTTATATGTAATTTTTTAACATTTATATTGTTATATATACTGTAATTAGTTTTTTGACTTAATAAACGATTTATATAGAAGATATTCTACGAACCATGGCTTAAAGGCTTTCATCGAGGGTTTCAGTTTATATAATTTCTATAAAAGTTTACATTAGTAACTCGATAACAAATGAAACTTGAAAAATATATATATATACATCTTAGTAAATAGATACTTTTCCAGACATAGGATAAACTGATAAAAAATTCAATACACAGTCAGATAGAGGTTTTTGTTTAAATCTCACTTGAAGAATCATTAGAGCATAGTATAAAATTCAAAGCACTGATGAACTGGAGGTATAACAAATCATTTTTTTATCTCATAAACAGAAAAAAAACAATCCAAGAAGTGAAATTTTAATCATTGAATATATTATTTAATTCACTCATTAAATTAACTTAATTTAACTGTTCATTTTTTGTTACAGTTCAATTACAAATAATAATACAAAAACACATTTTCAATTAATACAAATAATTAGATAGATTAACAGAAGAAACATTATATTCAAGTATTATACAAAATAAAAAGATTCTATCAATAGTTTAAAACCAATGTATAAAATATTTCAGAAAGAAATTTCATCCACTTCAAACTTTGAGACACTTATTTCAGCAGCTTAGATGTTCTATGCTTAGGACGTTTTTGTTTTCGGGATCATACTTGATGACTAGACTTTGGTAGTTTTACACTAGAGGTACTGCAGTTAAACAAAGAAACTTTATTTTACCAAGTCCTGAAAAAGATGTTACTCATTTATATGTTTGTTGTTTACCTTTACAAATTTCCAATATAACTCTAAACATTTTTCACTAGGAATAGGAAATTTCCAGTCACAAAACTTGTTATTTCAGTAATGGGATCATTCGAATGAAAAATAATCGGTCATTCGAATTCTTCCGATTTTCGCATTCGAGTATCCGAATGGAAATCTGTGAAATTCAAATTTGGTAGCCAATTTCAAAGAAAAGGTGCACTTTTTGGAGGAAATAAGGAAAATGGTGCCATAGTGCGCACTTAGTTGAAAAACGGCGTCAAAGTGCACAATCGTGCAGCCAGGACCAACACATCTCTTGACATAACTTAACTTATTTCAATTTGGGGAAGGGATACTGGAACTACCTGACCACTTCTGTAACAGTAGTATCAGTAAGTTTTTAGCCTCCAACAGGGTTTCTTGACAAGTGGCGCGAAATCATTGCTAGTAAATTTCAGTAAAATCGGAACGACTAAGTTTACTGGGCAGTACTGTTCAGGAATATCGGAAGTTTTTAGCCTCTAACAGGGTTTCTTGAAAAGTGGCGCGAAATCATTGCCAGTGAATTTCAGTAAAATCGGAAGGACCAAGTTTACTGGGCAGTACTGTTCAGGAATTTCGGAACATGACCATACTAGAGAGAAGGATGGGCCACTTAACTCAATCTGTCAGACGGTAAATGACGTCATGAAATACTGCTCATAACCTCAAACCTATGTAAAAATGTAAACAAAACAAAAATGAACTTGTGGTGTATTACAGGTCAGTGATAGTCTGATATCTAATCTAATGATATCTAATTCGCAAAAGTTCAAATATTTTAACTTTATTGCGGCAGGTCTAGCAGCCACTTTATTCGCAGAAAAATTGTATCATTCATTCATTGTTTACGCCTTTAGTCAGTTCATTTTTTACTGTTGCTTTATTACTTGGATAGGAGAATAACAATTCGATGTTTGGGAGAAGAAGATAACAAAAATTTTTCAGTTATAAGAAAATTGGATCAACATTTCTGAGAAGAATATTAGTGAATGTAAAAGTAAAATGGATACTACCAGAGAGAGGTAAAATTTTACTATCGGGGTCAGCCCCGATATTGATGGCATATTTTTTTTAGACTAATTTTGGGTCGCTGATCACGAATCTGCAATCAGTTTCCTGCGGTCTCATCAAACCTTCTGTTGTTCTAGAACCATCTGTGTACCATTTAATGGCACTTCTCTTGAGTTTTGGGATGGTATCTTTATCCCATTCGCTTTTGTTACTTAGTTGAATTCTTTCACAAAGCTAAACTTCTTTGTCGTCTCATCTTGGGGCATTAAATGAGCTATACGGTTTCTTTCAAATTCGAGGACATGATAATTAAAAACTGTTGACTCCCAGCTTTGGCCCTTAATTTCCATTTTTGATGCACTGTGTCAACCAGTAGGTGCCACTTTTGCACTATATCGTTTAGCAGCATTATACTATTCATACTTCTGCTAATTTTCAATTTTTGTTTTAGGACTGATGCTTTAATCCAGAAAACTATGCGAGAGAAGTTTGTAGATTGCACCGTTCTGACAAAATTTTAGTGTTAGACAACGGTGAGGTTAAGGAATTCGATCATCCACATTTACTTCTACAATATAAAAATGTATCCTTTCGGAAAATGGTAGAGGAAACTGGTCTCGCCACGTTGAGATTATTTGAAGATAGGTCAAGTATTAATTACGAAAAATTTGTATTTGAATGCGCCAAAGTAACTTTTTTATATTACTACAAATAAAACTTCATTTTTTTCTGTCTGGGATTTTATTAAAAAAACGTTTTATCATGTTAATACCTTTACGATAGAAACGTGATACGTAGTACTCTTGGTTTTAGAATTACTGTTCAGAATTTAATGAAACTTGCCATATCGATACATTATAATAAGATAATGAACCAATAACATTTTTGAAAAGAATTTCTCAAGTGTGACATTAGTGCAAAATTACTTTAAATAGACATTTACTGCTTCATTCTGGTTATAAGAAATTCAAGTGCCACATTTGTGAAAAATCATTTAAGCTAAGTGTCCACCTGAGATAAAATCTCGAGAGAAAGTCTCGAGATTTGTCTCAGGGTATTGTCCATTTGAGATCACTTGCGTCTCCATAGGTATGGGAGAGTCGACAGTGACTTTAGTCTCGAGACCAAGACAATTCAGTGTCCACTTGAGAGTCAACCCGCACTCTGTTGTGTGACTTGATCGCAGGTATATGCAGGGTCGCCCAGAGCTGAGCAGGGCCCCGGGGATAAAGTCTCATTGGGTCCCTACCCACCCCAATTCGACAGAAAATTGGGAAAATTTTATAATTTATAAACAGGAGTACTGGACGTACTGTTATACCCTTTTTTATTAAGGAAGGAATTAAATAAAAACCCGTTTTAGCAAATAAACATTTTAATTTCATTTTCAATAAATAAAGGGTGTCCCAGAGTAGCTTTTAAACTTACCTTACGCTGACCCTGAAAATATTACGTCGAGCGTATAGCGGACAAGTGCGGATTTCAGTTGTCCATGGAACAGTGGACGAGTTTGCAGCGTGCTTTGAGGCTTATTTTAAAGTCAACGATTCGTACATAGTTGCTCAGCGGCGTTTTTGTGATGCGCCACGGCAATGTTAGTTCACGCGTGGGTAAAAAAATTTAGAGTACAAGGAGTTGTTACAAATGTCAAAATATCCAGGTCAACTGAAAACCATTCGAACTCCTCCCAATATTTTCCACCGAGCGAGGTGAATTCGGAAGTTCTTAGGTTCGATACCCACGACCGCCTCACCTGATGAGTTTTTCTTATACAGTATGTCTCACTATAAAAGTTGGCACCATATGGAAAACTTTTTTATTATTAATTTTAAGAAAAAAACTTATTCTTGATAAAAAGTTCTACATGTTCTAAAACCTAAAATGCAGCAACAATTTTTGCACTCGTATACGAGGTTTGTCAAAAAATATGAATTTTCCTTAAGAGTAAAGTACCTTTCTTTTTAAAATATGAAAAAAAATTATTAAAAAAAACTTGTTTCTAATGACATTTTACGTCAACATACCGATTTTGAATAAAATATTCCAACTTTAAGAAAATTTTAATCCGGGTTAACTTTTCTTTATAAAAGGAAGATTGGTAGGCGTTTGTAAGGTACCTGTGAACGTTCTTAAATTTTTCAACAAAATCAAAATTGTCAGTTACGAGAGTGTATCACAAAAACTATTAAAAATTAAAATTTTCTTAAAAATCCGTATATTTTTTAAAAAATTCGTATACGACTGCAAAAATTTGATATGAATAACTTTTTTCCTAAAATTACTAATAAAAAAGTTTTCCATGTGGTGAGACATACTGTATATAATAGGTAAATGCTGGGTTAGATATCTATCACCATTTCTTCCTCCCCATTTCCTCAGGACTATTCCTCAGATTCCTCCATAGGGGGAATGAAAGACTTAGCCTTTACCTTTACTTTCATTGTGTACCACAATTCCTTCCACCCACATTCCCTCAGATCCATCCAGTATGGCTGAAGAGAATTGGAAAGCCTAAAGCGATCGTTTTCCCCCTTTTATTATCCACCGAACAAGGTGGTTCCCTTCGATCCTCAAGACCTGCTATGATTTTTTCATGAGTTTTTTTTTTTTTTTTTTTTTTTTTTTTTTATTTTATTATTTATTTTGGTTGGTTGGGGCCTGTGTGGGCAGGAGCTGTTTCCCAGTTTTTTATCTAAGAATCGCCAATTTTGCTATTTCCACCCTTGTGTTTGGGGAAAACGGTGCCCAATCTAAGGGGGGAAATATGATTTAGGAAAACCACGAAAACCTAAATCACGATTCTGTACAGGTGGTTCTTATGTTCTATATTGTTATGGTATTGTATGTTGGGGGTTGGGGTTTGTGGGGGGTTTACCTTATGGTGAGGGGGGCGGAGTCCATTAGATCCTGGTGTTCGGGGGGGAGGGGGAGGTCTTGGGCGTCAGCCAGAAGTCTGAGGTTGGGCTGTGGGAGTTTAGCTTTGGGTTTCCTGAAGAGGAGGAGACGACGAGGTCGCCAAGGGGTGAGGAGGGTGTTTTGGGCGTGGGTGTTTGAGCCATTCAGGGTGCGAGAGACGTATTTTTTCCGTAGGAGTTGGAAACGAGAGAGAATTGGGGCGCTGGAGACGTTGTTGTAGACTTCTCTAGAAGGAAACAGATAGGGGAGATATTGACATCGTCGTAGGATACGTCTCTCGAGTGAGGAAATTTTTCGGGCTAGATGGGGGGGTAGTACGCCATATGGGACTGCTCTGTATTCGGCAACGGGGCGGATGTAGGAGTTGTAGGTGTGTATGAGGGTTTTGGTGTTGCACCGTCCAAACGGGCCACACAAAGCGCCAAGGAGGCGGGCTCGTTTACGCATTCTGTTAGGCGTGTTGTCAAGGTCAGGAGACCATTTAAGTGTTTGAGAGAATCGAACACCTAAATAATCTACTTCCCTTTGTTGAGCGAGCCTGACTCCCTGGAGGTTTACAATGACGTCTTGGGGGAGCTGGGTGGGTCTTCTTGAATTCGGATGTTTAAAGATGATGAATTGTGTTTTTTGAGGATTCAATGAGACCCTCCACCTATTGCTCCAGCTGGTGAACTGATTCAGTAGGTTTTGGGTTCTGATGCTAAGTTGGTTAGAGTTTTGGGCTACCGAAATCAGAGCAGTGTCGTCGGCGTATAGAAGGCGGGTTGATGATGGGTGGTTTGGGGGCGGGAGGTCGCAGGTGTAGATGAGACAGAGGAGGGGGGCCAGGACGGAGCCCTGGGGCACTCCAGCGAGGGGAGTGAAAGGTTCGGACTGGGCGTGGCCTACTTTGACTTTGATGGTACGGTCCGAGAGATAAGAGTGGATGAGTTTGGTGATGTTAAGTGCGAGACCTATGTTCATGAGCTTTTTGACTAATCCGGCATGCCAGACTTGGTCAAAGGCTTTTTGAACATCCAGAAGAACGGCTGAGGAGATTTGATTAGAGTTAACTGCCGTGACGGCAATTGTGTGGAGTGAGGAGATTGCGTCCTGAGTGGAGTGGTGGTTTCTGAATCCATGTTGGGATTGAGGGATGATGTTTCTCTCTTCACAATAGTTCCATATTCTCTCCTTGAGCAGAAGTTCAAGGAGTTTTCCAAGGACCGATATGAGAGAGATGGGACGGTAGGAGTGTACGGATTTGGGGTCTTTGCCTGGTTTTGGAATTAGGATGGTGTTGGCGGATTTCCAGGCAAGGGGAAAGTAGGATTGGGAGAGGCAGGCGTTAAGGAGAAGGGTTAAGATCGGAAACATGGATTCAGGTAGATGTTTTAGCGTTCTTCTGTTGATGGAGTCGGGCCCTGGGGCCGTATTTTTGCCTGATTGACAGGCGGCTTGGATGTCATGGGGGGTGAAGGGGGTTGTGAGGGGGTTTTCGGCATCCAAGGGGGGTGCTGGATTGGCAAGTGTCTGATGGACAAAGTGTTCGGTCTGGTTGCGGAAGTTTTCGTCAAAGTAGGGGTTTTTTTTTTTTTTTTTTTTTTTTTTTTAATATACAATAGGCATATGCTGGATTAGTAACATCCTCTCAGATAGCCACCACTATTTCCTTTCTTCCATATCCCCTTAGACCTAATCCAACAGGCTTGGAAATCCTGTAACCGCCTTCTCCCTGGGAGAATGAAAGACTTTATCATTTATTACTGAAGAACCGTGTAAATTTTAAAAACTAACTTAAATTACAGTTTAACAACAATATTTTTAAATACCTACATCGAAATCATTTTGGCAAATAAACTTGGATTCGTTTAAGGTAGGGTTAACAGTATAAATAAAACTGCAATTGATTTTTAACTAGAACGTTGTATTTGGCTATTGATATTTGGATTTGGTGAATTACACAGAACACAAATGTAAATTAATATTGAAAACAGATTCATGCATAATGAAATAAATGTTAACAGCCAAATGTCAATCTGGTACTGGCTATTTAATTCCACCAGGGTCACTGGATTCGTGACCAGTAGGGCTGTGGTGAAACCATGTCTGTTTGGCCTGGAGGTATTGCTACAGGAACTGATACACCCGGTGATATAAGACCTGAAATATATTTTCTAATTAGCTTGTAAAAAAAAATCTAACATATACACATTCTTTTTCTACGGCTGCAATGATAAATCATCATTTTGATTCATCTATTAATACATTCTGTGAATCGGAAATTTAAACAAATATTGTAAGCAGCAACCAAATCACCTCTAGGAGGATGCTGAATACGATGGCGTTGTCCAAAATTATTTTCGACTTGACCCCACCCCCTTAAACGGCCAAAAACCACCCGCACAATGAGTGAATCGCGGATTTCGCGTTTTCCCGCCTGTTTTCGAGGATGTTGAACACGATGTCGGTATTCAAAATTATTTTCAACTTAGCCCCTCCCCCCGACCAGCCAACAATCACCCTCTACAGGAGGAAAAATTTTCGCGGGTTTTCATGTTTGTTAAAAAAAACATCGCCATTGTGCTCAGCATCCTCAAAAAGGGGAGATGACGCGGTTTTTTTTGTTTACAGCAAAAAAAGTTTTTTCACTCTGTAGAAGGTGATTTTTGCCAATTGGGGGGTGGGACTAAGTCGAAAATAATTTTGAATACTGCCATCGTGTTCAGCATCCTCGAAAACAGGGGGGAAGATATGTTTTTCCGGTGGAAGACGCGGAATCCACGATTTCCCCATTTTGGGGGTGGTTTTTGGTCGTTTGAGGGGTGGGGGTCAAGTTGGATAACGCCATCGTGTTCAACATCCTCGAAAACGAGGGGGAAGGGAATATTTTATTTCGAGGTTTTTTCCTACTCATAGAATGTAATATATAGGAACTTATATACATTGCACAGGTTGCTAAGCAACAAAATATTTATTTTTATTTATATTTTACTAGATTAAGAGCTAGACCGAGGTATGATTACAAGAAAAACTTGAAACATAATTACAATTACCTGTTGAAGACGTACCATTCACAGTATATTGATGACCATTCATTTGGTAAGGTTGTGAGGGACTACAAGGCGGTGGTCTCGATCCATATCCTATTCCAATGTCATAACTCGGTCTCGCCATACAATAACTTCCCATAGCACTGCCCATTGTTGGGCTTTCTCTTTGTTGTAAACAAGATCCGGGCGAAGCACCCATACTCGAAGAAAGTGCCCCATGTGCAAAGCTGGACATAGTCGACATTGTACTGAAATTAAAAAAGTAAAAAACTTAGTGATCTGGTGAGAATAAATACCAAGGGCCTACAGGAAGGAACATCAAAGGAGGCATAGGAAATTGGGATCCGGATTTCACTGTTAGCGATACCAGGCCTACCAGAAATAACATGGCAGCAGTGACAGTAGAGATGCAAACACGGCTAACAGGCTAGTAAGTGAAAGATTCATAAGGATAGGTCTTGTGAGGTGTATTGCGCAAAAGTGGCACAGACTGGACAAGCGTATGAAATGTTGGGCATACGACCATGATTGCAAGGGTCCGGATAGGACCGAAAATTGCTTTAAATGTGGGATGCCGGAACTTCCAGCCAAGGATTGTAGCGAGGAAGAGGCATGCCCATTATGTAGTACAAAGGGACATAGAGCGGGTACGCTGAAATGCCCGAGTTTCAAAATGGCGCTTCAGGGAGCAAGAGAGGGAAGTAGAATAGGGAACTCTGGTATACGGTCACGGAAAATGAGCTTCTGGGAACCTGCGATAAAAATTCCAAAAAAGGCGTAACAAAACTGCATAAGAATGTGAAATAAAATCACACATGTTCCCAAAAACAAGGACATTAAAAATGTCCTACACTGCACCAGCGTCTGGACTTCAACAACTACTCCTTGGGCTATATGCCCCAACAGGTATTGAATTACGAAAGTCCAGACGTGGTTTGGTGCCCGACCAAGTCGGGACTTTAACCCAAAAACTTCGATTTTGTTATTAAAGGAGCTTGCCATTCTTAGACCGGTTTCGGCATTATTGTGCCTCATCAGTAAGAAGCAGGCTAGCTCGACATCCTGTCACTTTAATAACAAAATCAAAGTTTGCAAAATTACGAAGGTGGAATTTTTTGAAGCATAAAAATTCCAAAAAAGGTGACAGGATGTCGAGCTAGCCTTCTTACTGATGAGGCACAATAATGCCGAAACCGATTTAAGAATGGCAAGCTCCTTTAATGACAAAATCGAAGTTTTTGGTGTAAAGCCCCGACTTGGTCAGGCATCAAATCACGTCTGGACTTTCGTAATTCAATACCTGTTGGGACATATAGCCCAAGGAGTAGTTGTTGAAGTCCAGACGCTGGTGCAGTGTAGGACATTTTTAATGTCCTTGTTCTTGGGAGCATGTGTGATTTTATTTCACATCCTTAGGCAGTTTACAAATATTAAATCACCTTCTTTATCGTTTCTGCATAAATTCATTTAGAATTTCCGACCTAGTGGTAAGCCTCATTATGGTTTGTATGCACTTTGTGTGGACAGATATAAGGGGTACACAGAGATTAGATTCTGCGACGTGTTACTGCTGAGATTTTTTGTTGTCTTTATTTTTTACTATTCTAATTTATTAACTGTTATGATAAATAAAGAAAAAATATATCTAACCTAACCTGACAAATGTCAAAATGTGACCCCTGTCAAAATGTAACAACTGTAAAAATTTGACGCCTGTCAAAACGTGAGACCTGTCAAGATGTAACAACTGCCAAAACGTGACACCTGCCAAAACGTTACACCTGTCAAAACATGACATCTGTCAAAACGTGACACTTGTCAAAATGTAACAACTTTCAAAATTTGACACCTGGCAAAATGTGATACGTATCGTACTTTTCTTTATTTATTAAAAAGATCTAACCTAACCTGACCTAAATATTTATAAAAAAAAACATTAGTTGATAATGCACTCTAAAAGTAAAAATCAAGTGCCACCCCAAAAGCCTAAAATAAATAAATTTAAGAAAAAAAACATATTTAAATAAAATATTGCTTGATTTTACCTATATGTGTCAGACAAAGACATTGGAGGTGCAATTGGTGAATACATTGTAGTATTGCTAAACGATTGTAATCTTGGTGGAGATGAAGCTGGTCCGGGGTGTTCTGTTGGGATAGACGTTCCTCTCCTTTGGTTTCTTAATTTCTCTTCTCGCCTCCACTTTGCTCGTCGATTCGAAAACCATACTTGTATTCTGGCTTCCGGTAATCCAATTTTTGCTGCTAAACGTTCTCTCGCAAACACGTCTGGATAATGTGTACGTTCGAATTCTGAAATAGAAATCCATTTTAAAATATTTTTTCCCGTAAGATTTATAGTAGCAATAAACCGTTAAAGATATAAAAAACTACAATGTATTTGCCAATTAAACTGTATCTAGAACACCTACGTCTTGATCCAGTCATTTAGCCGTCGCCTTAAAGATATAAAAGAGTTGGATGTGAATGAACAAATATATTCAGATGATAAGAAGTTTTCAATTTTCTTCCCCTTGAGTTTAAACACTACATTAGGTGAGGACTAAATGACGATTAATGTGAAAGTGGGAACGCAATTTTGCAGAATTGACCAGAAATTGAAAACAACAAATTAGTACTTTTCTAATACTTGTACTCTATTAAAAACGTATTTTTTCAATATCGTATTCCAACATAAACGTACTAACCTAACCGTATAAGTTTGTAACTGTAAAACAGGTTGATTGGGAAAACCCAAGGGTTTGTCAAACTTCGGCCCAAGCTTCATGTAGCTTATTTTACGCGTCTTGTTATTACCCATAACTTTTCTTATTACAATTTCCTCCGCTTACCTCGTTTTAAGCACGAAAATCGCAAAAAAACGAATTTTACGCGATCGTTTGTATGACGGGTACTCGAACGGACAACCCAAAATCTAATCAGTTCTTCTGACTGGCGAAAGAATTTTTTAGATCGGACGTACTTTTCTCGAGTTATCGTGGTCACTAACATCCAGACCTACAGAGATCCGGACAGACAGAAACAATTTTTTGTCTCGGATGGACTCTAGGACATTCAAAACGTCGAGAAAAGCCATTTTGAGCAACATTAATTTTTATTTTTTTTCCCAAACTTCGGGTGCGTATGCAGGCGCAGGTGAGGATACGGGTGTAGGTCCGGCTGGTATCTGTATTTGTAAAGCTAGAACCACAGCACGTAGTCCACATTTGGCCCATTGTGAATCCTTCTGAGGTTCAGCCTTCCTTCTAGTTCGTCAGCCAGCCAGCCTACTTGCTTAAAGTAGGTGATGACGTCGCCTAAAGGCATTCGCAACGAATGTGTTCGACAATCTCGTCTTTCTCTTCACATCCTCTACACAGTGGAGTGTCAGATAACCCCATCCTGTAGAGGTGTTTTCGTAGATGGCCAGTCAGGATACCTGTGGCTGAGCGCAGGTTCTGTCTGTTCATAGTCATGTATTTTTTGGCTGTTTCGCTGTTCGGATAGTTCGAATAGTTTCTTGGTTATCTTTCAGTCTGTTTCGTCGTCCCATCTACCCTTAAACTTGTCAAGGGAGTGCTTCTTTAGTAGGTCAGCCACAGCTGATGCCGATCAGATTATGAAAGTGCCAGTTCCCAAAAGTCTATGGGAGGCTGCTTTCTTAGCTAGTGAGTCAGCTATACGGTTGCCTTTTGATTTTCCATGACCTTTGATCCAAGCTAAAGTGACCACGTTGTTGCTGCAAGCTTCGATCAGGGCCTGATGACATTCTAGTACTAGACCTGATATAATGCGTGGTCTATTCAGAGCTAGTAGTGCCTGTCTCGTGTCCGTGAGGATGTAAATATCATTACCAGTAATGTTTTTTCTGGTAGTCTCTTTTGCGGCTATGGAGATAGCAGTGAGCTCTGTTTGAGCTACACTGGCATTAGAACCCATTGCCCATTTTAGATTGAGATTCAGGGATCTGGAATAAATTCCACAGCCTGACCCCTCATTTGTTTTAGACAAGGCACCTGCTGCCAGTGTAGCCTCTTGTATGTTTTTTATTATTACCCTGTAGGGCCTGTGAAAGGCATATCTTGATGCAATCGAATCTGTGTTGGCTTGTAGCAGTGGGACCTCTCCAAGGACCTCGTGCCACAAGTTACACCTCGACTTACCAGATCCTACGTCAGGTTGTATACCAGTAGAGCGTAGCCGTGTCATGGTACCATCACAACAGCCTCCTTAATAAATATGTTAAGGACGAAGGATCACCTCCATTGCTCTAGTTGGTGTGATTCTCATGCCCCCTGTTATGTTGAGGCATGCTATTTTTTGGATTTGATCCAGTTTGCGTAAGACGGTCCGCTGGCTAGTTTTGACTCCCAAGGAAATCGCATCATACGTTAGCATAGGTCTTATAATTGCAGTGTAGATCCAGGCCGTAACCTTAGGTGACATTCCCCAGGTGCGGCCAATGGTTCTTCGGCACTGTTCATAAGATATGCTTTTTTGATTCTGTTTTCTAGATAAGAGTTCCATGTTAACTTGCTGTCAAAGGTCAATATCTATGAATTCACCCAAGGTGGACTATTTAGAGTCCAGCGATCTTTCGATGTGGCCGGCCTCGAGGCGAAGGGCTCAATCTGTAGACTTTCCTGGGGTGTACGCATGCTAATTTGGATGTAGTGGGTTCTGTATTATCGCTACATCTCTTATATATCTTTTTCACATAGTCCCTCTAAAGTTTTCATTGAAAACGATGTGAGGCTAATCGGGCTTTTGGAATGGAGTAATCCAATCTTCCTGGTTTTGGTATAAAGACAACATTGACTTCTTTCCAGCTTTTTGGAATATACCTCAGTGCCAGAGAGGCATTAATGCATCCAGGCCCCACTGAAGTAGGGTTGGATAAATGCCGTCAATTCCTGGTTATTTAAGGGGAGAAACTCGAGATGGCCCACCTTAATTTGTCCTCATCGACAATCTGGTCTGCTATTCACCAGTCATCTTCCATGAGGTGGTGTAGCTCCTCTTCCTCCAAGATTGCCACAATAGTGGTTCTGGAGTCAGGGAAGTGTGTTTAGATTAGCAGTTCAAGACTTTCCTTAAGGTTGGCCGTTCTAGTGCCATCCTCTTTGGTTAGTGTACCGATATGGCGATAAGCGTCTTTAGAGAGAGCCTTTTGGAGTCTAGCTGCCTGGGGAAAATCTTCGATTTCCTCACAGTAGTTCTTCCAAGCTTCTCCTTGTTTTTGTCTGACGACTTTTTTGTACTCTCTGAGGTGAGACCTGTATATGTCCCAGTCCTCTTCAAGTTTAGTATTTTTTGCCTAATTAAAAGATGTCCTTGCCATCTTCCTGAGCTGATCCAACTCTTGGCACCACCAGGAGGTGGTTCTACCATTGAGTTCAACCCGCTTGAGGGGGCAGGACTTCTTATAGGCGTGATTTATAGCATTTTGGATAGTTACAGAGTAATTTTCCAATTTGCTCATATTATTAGGCAACACTGCTTGCAGAGCCCCTTCCAAAAGGTGGACATATTTTGTCCGATCCGTTTTCCTGGGGTCGCGAGATAGTGTAGTGAGCGATAAATTTAAATCATATTTTATCCAGCGATGATCTGACCAGCTGGTAATTATATTATTGAAAATTTAAGAACATGCAATAAGATAAATTTCTGATCCTTTAGAGTGATATTTTCTCTTAATAATAGGCACACTGATAAAATCTGTAAAGATTTGAATCCTCATGTGCCGGCAACGCGGCTAGCGCGTGCTATGCATGTTTCGTTTTATGGTTGTACTATTCATCTGGCAACAATAACAAAGACTGTTTCTGTGAAGGAACACAATAATGACTGTCTACTGTGTGCCTTCACACAAACAGTCTTTGTTATTGTTTCCAGATGAATATTACAAACATAAAATGAGCACGCGGGAGTCGCATTGCTGGCACATGGGTGAAACCTAACTCAACGCGCTAGCCGCGTTGCTGTCAGTCAAAGGGTTAAGTACTTTAAAAATCAAAAAATTCGTGATAAAAAAATGATTTTGATACCTTTTTCCAAACTGTCGATTTGATCGTTTGTAAACGAAGTACGATTTCTCTGAAGTTTTCTCTTTAACCTTAACCTGGCTTGGTCGTCGTCAGGACCTATGCTGGATCCTGCGTTGGAGTTATCACCTGAATTTGTTTCATCAGAATGGATTCCATCAATTTCAACTCCTAAAATCAAAATCAAAATTATTGCATGTAAACAAAGAAGTGCAACTACAAAATAAAAAAAATAAGAAATGGAAATGGTTGAATTTTTTGTTACCGTTTTTTGCTGAGTGCTAATTGCAAAAAAAGATGGATTTTATACCCGGAGTCTACTGGATCATAGTCCAATAGTATAGTGGACTATAAAACATATGAATATTTACTATTAATCACCTCAACCCTTTTCATCGTTATTATTGCATTAAAAACAAAATTTCGTATTAAAAAAAAAAACAGATTAATTGACAGGAGAAGGCATGTAGGGGAGAGTTGGTTAAAACGGGCTACTTAGTGTTTCAAGCGCTATAACTTTCTTAAATAAACCGATACAGGCAAAAATGTTTTCCCACTAGTTTCAGTATTCCTTAACATAGTTCCTCCAGCCATCTTAAATAAAAAACAAAAAGCACATCAATTAAAAAAATTGCAAAGTAGCCCGTTTTGGCCTACCAGTCGGGTAAAATGGACTAGCTATTCCTACATGAGAAATAAGGAGGAAAATTTAATTTAATTTCTTAAATAAATCAAATTAAAACAGATAAACAGTTTTGCTTAAAAATAATATTATATATAATACACGTTTTTAGTTGCGGCAGAAGTCGCAAACAAAGTTGTCATCGTCATCAGCATTTATACCTGCACAAGCGTCTTGCGCCCAACCTTGCCAATGCTGACACCTTATCCAACCATTTTCTGTCTTAGACTTGGAATAAAGTTCGGTGCAAAAGAGGCAAATAGGGTTTTTGGTTCATCTGAATTGGAATCAGTGGAATCTTCTTTTACCTTCACTACCTTAACTACCCGTTTTACTTAACAGCACTACAAAACGTATTGCTATATTTTTATTATAACAAACACTAAATTCTTAAATGCAATCTACAGTATTTATAGAAAAGCCTTGTACAACTTGGACAACTAAAGGAATAAGAATATCTTCAAAAAAATATGAGGTCACTTATGTATTTAAAAAAATTCTCAGATAACCCCCTAATATTAATATTATTAATAATATTAAATTATATCAACAACAAAACTATTGTAAAAATCGCATCTCAAGAGCTAAAAACTCTTCCAAAGAAACCTGGTCTATTATAAATGACTTAAGAAATAAAACCCGTTCTTCAAACACTGTGAATCCTAGTCCTGATGAACTAAACAATTATTTTGTCAATATAAGTAAGAATATCAGCTCTAACATAACTCCTTCCTCCTACCTTCCTCCTACCTACTAAAAGGATCACTAATAGTTTCTTCCTAGGACCAGTAGATAAGCACGAACTATGGTCTATTTTTATGTATGAGAGAGTAATAAAACAGCATTTCTAATACAAAACTTAGTACGGTCATTTTAAATATTTTTACGGAATAATCTAAATATTTCCTAAAATTGTCATAAATGTACCTGAGCTAATACAAGTTTTGCGTCTTTTATTGGTCTTTTATAACCATAAGCTGTACAGAACAATAGAAAAAGGTTTAGACAGGCCAAAAGCTCTGTGTATTAAAGATAACATAGCCGTATCTTAAGATTATTTTCAATAAGTACCTATTTGCCAATTTTGTTTTATTTTAATTCCAAGAATTTCTTACAGTAATCGAATTATAAGTAGATAAATCCCTTACCAACAAATTTCACCGAAAATGCGATTGTAGGTTTTCCATTTAGTAAGGAGGTCCAGTTGTGTATTCTTGACAGCTTACTAAATGTCGTTTAGTTGCAACATGCAAGGTGCAGTGTGCAGTCTATTGTGAATTCTAGTGTGATCATGGAAAATTTGGAAGTACCGCGTAAACGACAAAAAATCGGTCCTTTAACAGTTAATGAAAAAACATTAATATTTAATTGTTTTAAATCATTTACAGACAAACATTTATGTAAAAGTGTTGATGACACAGTGGAATTAGTTAGTAGTACGCTTGGTGTTGGGAAATCTACGATTTACAGAGTTGTTAAAGAAGAGAAATGTGGCGATTTTCAAACAGCACGTAAAGCTCCAGGAAAACCAAAATTTCAAATAGAAAATCATTTGAAAGAAAGACTTCGAAGGAAAGTGCATGCGTTCTTCTTTAGAAAAGAATTTCCGACAGTAGACAAAGTTCTTGCCACGGTTCGAGATGATAAGGATTACCCTGAAATGAGTCGAAGCACACTATGGAAACTTTTAAAAGAAATAGGTTTTCTATGGAAAAAGCATTCCAGAAAGTCTATTTTAATAGAAAGAAGCGATATTGTAGTATGGAGAAGAAATTACCTAAGGACTATAAAAGAAATGAGAAACCAAAGAAGAAATATATTTTATTTAGATGAAACATGGATCAACGAGGGACATACACCAAACAAATTTTGGCAAGATGAAACTGTTACAAGTCGAAGACAGGTTTTTTTAAATAATTTATCTACTGGTTTAAATCCACCATCAGGAAAGGGGCGCAGACTGATAATAGTACACATCGGTAGTTCAAACGGTTTTGTTAAAGGTGGTTTATTGACTTTTGAATCTACTCGTACCGGTGACTACCATGACGACATGAATGCTGATGTCTTTAAAGAGTGGTTCGAACAAATGATAGATCTTCTTCCTCAGAACTGTATAATAGTAATGGATAATGCAAGTTATCACTCGAGACTTACAGAAAAAATGCCCACAACCAAGTGGTTAAAAAAAGATTTACAGAATTGGCTAAATTCAAAGAATATTAAGTTCCATCCCGGTTCTGTGAGAAGAGAACTGTATCATTTGTGTTCCCTTCATAAAGAGAAATTAAAAAAATATGAAATTGATGAAATTGCAAAAAATCGTGGGATGACGATGGTTAGATCACCACCATATCATTGTGAAGTAAACCCGATTGAACTGATATGGGCACAGATAAAGGGAGAAGTTTCAGGAAAAAATAATTCTTTTAAAATGAGTGATGTTAAACAGTTGTTTTTGGAGGCTGTAAATAATGTGAAGCCTGAAAACTGGGAAAAGGCAGTAAATCATACGATTAAAGAAGAAGAGGAAATGTGGAAGTTGGACAATATTACTGATGAAATGATCGAGCCACTCATTGTAAATATTGGTTGCGACAGTTCATCTTCTGATTTCGATTCTGATTTGGATTTGTAGGTAAGAAGTAGTTTTTATATTAAAATTATTATTTATGAACGTAACGTTGTTTAAAAGTCAAAGTTTAAACCCTTATACCTACATAACCCGTTTGACACAATGTTCTTAATATACCTTGTGGAAAAATAAAATATTTTAGAAAAAATTGCACTTTTTTACCTTCAGCTGCTTAGAAGTTATAAGCAGGTTAATTAGGTGAAAATATAAGTGTACACCCGATATATTTATTATATTTATACAAAGGTTATTTCATACGAAAATACTCGAGGTATAACTTCACAAAATATTTTAACTGTCTATTAAAAGAAGTGGTACGCCTATGGATTACGAACGCTTTATTATTTTAATACTCTCTCATACATAAAAATAGACTATAGTGCAAACCATAAACAGCATTCAAAATAAATCTTCCTGTGGAAATGATGGCTTGTTCACTAAAACATTTTCAAATATACCTGATGTAGTAATTAACATGCTAACTTCGCTGATTAATGAATCCTTCGAATTTGGAATCTTTCCGAGCTGTCTAAAAACAGCTATAATAATCCCACTTCATAAGGGCGGCGACAAAACCGAAACTTGTAACTATAGACCTATTGCTCTATTACCTACCTTATCGAAGATAATAGAAAGGCTAATGAAAAATCGCCTACTGCCCTTTCTTTTCAAACAAAACATCATAACACCTCATCAATATGGTTTCCTTTCTAAAAAATGCACTAGTTACGCAATGTTTTCCGTTCTTAATGAAATATATACATCACTTAATGATAAACTTTTCACAGCTTCAGTATTTTGTGACTTCGCAAAGGCCTTTGATTGTGTTAATCATGAAATCTTAATAAAGAAACTTCAAATTTATGGCGTACGGGGCTCTCCTTTGCAATGGTTTAAAACTTACTTAGCAAATAGAAATCAGCAGGTACGGGCTAATGGTCAGGATTATTCAAATCTGCCAATTAGCAGTGGAGTACCTCAAGGTTCAGTATTAGGTCCGATTTTATTTTTATTATTCATCAATGATATCACAGACTTAAAAATAAGTGGAAGAATTACTTTATTTGCCGATGACACGAGTGTAACCTGGAGTAGTTCTGATATACAGACATTGCAATCTCTTACAGAGGTACTTTACAGCCTATAACTCTAAGCAATAATCCGATTCTAACGGTGAACTCAATTAAGTTTTTAGGACTTTATATATATAGACAAATTCCTGAAATGGTCCACTCATATTGAGACCTTGGCAAAAAAATTATCTTCTGCATGTTTTCCCATTAAAACTGTTTCTAAGGAGCTAAACCCTACTACTGCATTAATGACCTACTGTTCCTTATTCGAATCTCACCTTCGCTATGGTTTACCATTCTGGGGTTCTGGGTAGCTTATACCACTTCGAATCTATTTTTGTTTACTTAACTATTCCCACCTCTGACCTAATAAAAAATTCTATTACCTACAATGCAAAAAAATTGTTTAATAACCTCCCGATACAGCTAAAAACTATAAATTCATATGATAAGTTCGGAAGATCAACTAGGGCTTTTCTTCTAGAAAGACCATTTTACACAGTGACAGAATTCTATGACGTGCCATAGACTTTTGGGTTGCAGCATATAGGAGCAATAATTAAATTAAGTTAATTCGAAAATTTTAATTTGAACAATAATTTATAGTGACGGATATTGCATATTGCATATAGAATTGTTATTCATATTTTGTTTGTGTTTTGTTTTGTCTAGTAATTTATTTTTATTATTTAGTTTCGCTTTGTCTATAAAATTTTGTAATTTTTCTATGACAATAAAGCATATTCTCTCTCTCTCTCTCTTTCCATAATCGTCCGAAAAAGTAACACTTCTCGTCCTTGTATCATAAACTACTATTCCTTCATCCTCTATCTTTTTTTTAGTAACCAACCAACAAAACTTAAAAAAATCAAATTAGATAATGACCAATCAAAAATTTGTTATTTAGTTTCTAAATTATTTAATTTGGCAATACGTTTTTTTTAATTCCTTCAAAAATCATAACATTTAAAATTTTGACACTTCAACACCAATTTTAGGTTATGCCCTGTGTCACTTTTATATCATAACAATATCATTTACAAATCTAAACCAGACAGAAGGTCTTAAGTTTTGTTTATTTATAATTTCTATTTCAAAATCCTCCAAGAAAATATCACACAATTTTGGTGATAAAGTGGGTTCACCTCGCCAAACCAAAATTCTGCTGACAAAAGTCACTATTTAATTGAAAATATGAGTTTTAATGCATAATTCCAACAATGGACCTTTACATTTACGAAAAAGAAATTCGAAAACTTATGTATAAGTCGATGGTATTTCATATGAACCGTCCAATTCACTTAGAGTGCCTCCATATATTTTTCATTTAAAAAAAATATCGTATTTGAAAGTGTACCCTTGACGTCACGTTCATCGGAAACACCCCCCTCCATAATCTACGTTCCGAAACACGCATCACTGTTCTTCCCAAAAATAAAGCTCACTGCTTGACATACACCATTGATATATAATTGAACTCTGTCAATTGATCGACTCATCTATAAAATTCCACATTTTAGCTACTGTTTTCTTTACCTAAAGCATTCGAAGTTTCTTTTTCATCAAGAACAATCATTGGCAATACCGCAAATCCTAAACACAGTTCTCACGGAACAAGTCAGGAGTATGCTCAGAGCACTGACATAACCTTAAACTAGAAGGCTAATATCCATATGCCTACCACACAAGAAACTCATCCAATTGAACATTCCAAAACGTCTCTCTACCAAATTGATATTGTTTCAAAACCAATAAAATTTAAGGCACCATTACCAGGCAAAAAAGTATTTGAACATGTATTTGTATTGATATTAGTGTACTAGATTAGGTTAGTGACTGGCAATTTCTTGTTCATATTATTAGGGAGGTTTTAAGCCACAACTTGAGCGTCATACGTTATATCCCTTTATCCGCTATTAAAGTAAACACAGAACGTTAATAACGTATTTCGAAAATGAGTTTTTAAGCCATCCCACTCTTCCGTTATTTACGTGACAGATGACAGAAACATTTATAACCTTATAAATGATAACCCTCACTTTGTGATAGTTTAAATAATCATTTACGATTTTTTTTTTATTTTAACTGCCTTAAATCGTTTTTTAAATGAAGCCAGAATGAAACAAATACTACAAAAGATAGGTTAGGTAAAAGACTTGTTGTGACATCTCTTCAATGTCCATATCCTATGTTGCCATAACACTTAATTTTATGAAATGTTTTCATTTCATATTTAAGAAAAAAAGTGGTAAGAATGGTGAAAACTATAAACTTACTTAAATCTTCTAAATTTCACATGTATTTATCATAGACTTTGGAGTTCACGATAAAACTTAAATATAAATGTTCTACAGGCGGCACCATGACGAAATCAATATCCGTTATTAAGGGAACCTTATTTCACCTCTAATAACGTAAAACAGTATCAGTTAATAAAGTTTCTCTTATTTTAGCGCTATTGCGCATGCGATGTATAACGTTTAAAGTATATTGGTGTTCAAATAGGTGGCTTAAAACCTCCCTATTATCTCGTCTAAGATAATTGTAAGTAAAGAGATCTGAAGAGAGAAAAAAGATTTACAATATTTTGCTCCGTGCAGCAAACGAACAAACCTACAATTAAGATGTAACTGCAATTCGAGGTTTCATTGTGCACAACTGGCACACCGATGCCAAATCTAATTTCGATGAACGTGACGTAACAGACACATGTTTTTCCAGATTATGGAAAAATTAGCTATCAGAGAATTCAAAAAACAAAATTCTCAGTGATATTAGCACATATAGGTACTTTCTAATTAAAGTGTTCCCTCATAGTTCATTTTAGAAAAGCTGAGACTTTTAATTTTAATCTAAAAAACTAGTTTTAATATCCAAAAAGAAGAACATTTAAGAATTAACTTTATTTTTCATTATAGCACTGGTATAATTTAATTCCGAATCAAATTCCATAATTTTTATACAGCACCGAATCCTTTATATCAAACTTAACTACCCCGCCTCTGACTTACACTTTCCTTCCCTCCTTATCATCAGTTTCTGGTTGGTTGATTTCACCACGCCAGATCTGTATGTCTTATCTTCTACGAGAGAGACCGGCCCACCCAAACAGAAAGGAGAAAGCATCCGCCATATCCCCTTCCGTTCGTCCCCTCGTTTCAAAGCCCTAAGACTCGATCACTTTACGGCACTACTCTGTCGTAAACGGGAAGGTTTACGTGCTAAAGAAACCATACATTATCGTCGGTTATACGCGTTTTAAGTTCGAAAGTAAAAACTGGAGGGTTGAAGAGGGAAGGAACTCTTGGAATAATGATTATTTTAGCATTACGAGCTACGAATTATGATTATTTAATTATAAAATATAATTTTATCTCTCATGGTTTGTTAAATTTAACCTAAACGTGATATTTATTTATTCATTGGATTCGAAAAGTCTAACTGACGAAGCCGAAAGGCAGAAACCGGTCTTAGGATGTCGAATCTGATAAATTAAATTCCTTACTCGTTTTCTAACTTTGTATTAATCTCTGAAAGGGATACGAAAGAAGAGAGTGACATTTTGACTAGAATCAGTCAAATAAAAGCTTTGCAACACACAATGCAAATTGTGTATGCAACCCCAATACACCGGGAATTTTTTGCTTTTAATAATTGTCAATACTCTCTTCTAATCATAGATGGCAGCACATCTAAAAATTTTATCTTATAGCGGATATAGCTACTGACTTGTACGAGTTTGGAATTTTATTCATTGGATTCGAAAAGCCTAACTGACGAAGCCGAAAGGCAGAAACCGCTCTTAGGATGTCGAATCTGATAAATTAAATTCCTTACTCGTTTTCTAACTTTGTATTAATCTCTGAAAGGGATACGAAAGAAGAGAGTGACATTTTGACTAGAATCAGTCAAATAAAAGCTTTGCAACACACAATGCAAATTGTGTATGCAACCCCAATACACCGGGAATTATTTGCTTTTAATAATTGTCAATACTCTCTTCTAATCATAGATGGCAGCACATCTAAAAAGTGATATTTATGTAACAATAGGGAGATTTTAAGCCACCTATTTCAACACCAATATACTTTAAACGTTATACATCGCATGCGCAATAGCGCTAAAATAAGGGAAACTTTATTAACTGATATTGTTTTACGTTATTAGAGGTGAAATAAGGTTCCCTTAATAACGGATATTGTTTTCGCAATGGTGCCGCATGTAGAACATTTATATTTAAGTTTTATCGTGAACTCCAAAGTCTATGATAAATACATGTGAAATTTAGAAGATTTGAGTAAGTCTATAGTTTTCACCATTCTTACCACTTTTTTTCTTAAATGTGAAATGAAAACATTTCATAAAATTAAGTGTTACGGCAACATAGGATATGGACATTGAAGAGATGTCACAACAAGTCTTTTACCTAACCTATCTTTTGTAGTATTTGTTTCATTCTGGCTTCATTTAAAAACGATTTAAGGCAGTTAAAATAAAAAAAAAATCGTAAATGATTATTTAAACTATCACAAAGTGAGGGTTATCATTTATAAGGTTATAAATGTTTCTGGCATCTGTCACGTAAATAACGGAAGAGTGGGATGGCTTAAAAACTCATTTTCGAAATACGTTATTAACGTTCTGTGTTTACTTTAATAGCGGATAAAGGGATATAACGTATGACGCTCAAGTTGTGGCTTAAAACCTCCCTATTAACTTTATAAAACGTTATTTCGTTGGATTTTGAGGTTAAAAATTGGAAAAACCAGTTACCAAATTCATGAGAGAGTGTTCTCTCTATTTCACAGAAAGTGATTACTTCAATAAAGGTGTGAAGGTTATTCAAATTAATGTTGAACTTTTTTTCAGCTGAGAATGTTTCCAATAAATGGATGTTGAAAAAGACACACGCTCATGAATTTGGTAACTGGTTTTCCAATTTTTAACCTCAAAATCCAAGCTTTCTGATTGTCAACTAGAGACTGCGTGCCCATTTTGTCGTTGCACGGGTCTAGGAAACAAATGGAACGCAAGTTCAGTATTTTTTTCTCCCAGGAATTACAAAAAGGCACTGAACAATACCAACTCATATTTGAAACTTCAAAATAAATCAATAATATCGTAATAAATGATAAAATCAAAGCACGTTCTCTTATGTAAATACTGACTTTTTATAGTTCGATTTTTGTCCGCACTGTCGCTTCGATCTTAAAACATGATACCAATACTGACATTCATTTCGGAATTTCATAGAGGTTTGCTAGTTCAATTCTCTTTTTATATGGAATAAAACCATTTATTTTCTTGGAAAAGTTTTTAATTCTCTGACGTTTCGACTTCTAATTCTAAGTCGTTTTCAAAATGACACAACAAAATATATAATGAAAATTTACTATAGAAACAGAACACTTGATAATAAAATATGACAGCAACATAGGACACATAGAAAGAGATTTTGAGATTGAAGATGTCAAAATCTGTTCCAATCATATTTTTGTGACGTTTCTGGGAACGAATTTTGAAAGGATAGCGCATTTGCATATAACAGGAAAATTTATACTTCGTCATAAATGAAGTTTTCTTAATAATATTATCATAAGAAAAAACCAGAAAAAAACTTATGATACTATCCCGATATAGAGGGTATCCTTTTTGCAATTAACTCTTTTTGTAAAATAATATGATAACAAAATTAACGAAATTATTGAAAACGGTAGTAGCTATTCAAAATTAAATAATGATCTAACTACTAGTATTGAAATAGTATATTAAAGAACGAGTTTCATAAGACGATGTTTATTGTATGAGTTCGAAATTATAACGTTATAACGAACGAATACAATAAACGGATTATGAAACGAGTTCTTTACGCTATTTTTTAAAATTTTCGCCTATTTTTATTATATAATTAAAAATATTTCGTACTTTTAATAGTAACGTAGTTCCTTAATTTTGTAGCAGTTGGTAACAATGATTTGACATTTATACTTGACAGTCATTTCAAGTTTGAATTTTCATTTTTTCATTTCTTGTATTTTAAAGTTTGTAAAACCTATGTGAAAATGAGTGATGAAATGTCGTGTACGCCACCAAAAATTCGAAAAATTGCGGAAAATAGTACCTATAGGTAATTTAATTCCCGACAAATCTCGGCATCTTTATGAGAAAGCATATAATAAGTTTCAAGATTGGTGTCGTGAAAGTAATATTGAAAACATCTCAGAAAATGTGTTAGTTGCATATTTTGAAATCCAACGCCAAAAATTTAAGAACCAGAAGACATTAACAAATCTATAAACGTAGCTGAAGATAAGATGTATCTCGCAATAAAGGTAGGCACAATTTTTAAATATACTTATTATATTATATATGTGTATTGTTTTAGGTCATCTTAATAATGGGTTATAGTGGATTCTTAATTTCTTTGTAGTTAGATTATGTATTTTTTACCTTTATACTTTTGAGATTTATACTTGACAGTCATTCAGAGGCAAATTTAGAGCCAACCGATAGCTGATTTGACATGTAGGAAATTATGCTACCAACTGTGAAAAGGCGTGCTATAATATGCGCGTTATGGCCTATTATAGCACTACGTTTAGTGTTATAATAGCTATATTATAAAAGAAAATTTTAAAAACAAAATTTACAAAACTTTATATAAAAATAAAAAATTCCTAAGTGATAAAGAACGAAGATCTCTTACTTCTCATTATAGTAAACCTCCACATTTTTATGGTTTACCCAAAACTCATAAACAACAAATACCATTCGATAATTCGAGCACCCTAAATAAACACTCGAGATAATTCGAGCGGTGTCATATTTTCTTAAATAAAAAAGAATACGTACATTTTCAATATGTCAAGTGAAATGAAGAGAATTTTGTAAAATTGTTCGAAATAAAATTGTTCAAAAAATCTAATTGAAGAAATTAAGTACCCTGTCATAATTCCAGACTTTTTGGCACACTGTATATGGCCGTAGGTAAAGTATAGTAAGTGATGCTTGTTGTAAAGCAACTTCCGCACACGTCAAAATTCACTGTCAAAAGTTTATCTTGAAACCATTTGAAAATAGTTGGTAAGTCTACCTCAACAATATTTCTTGGTGGAGTTAAGGTGAGTCATATTCTTAAACAACTTTTTATATTATAATATTTTACATTATGATACGCATTTGAGAACTCTGTTTCATTAGAGTACGCAACTTTTTGTGTTATACGGTTGGTAATATGAATCAACAAATGACATGAATTGATATACTGATAATTGAAATTAAATTTCAAATTTGTCAAATTTTAAAAATTCTACAACAGTGGTACCAACTCATTTTTTTTAAAGCAAACTTCTCTATAATATGCAAAGTATAAATTTATTAAAAAATTAATAAAATATGGCAAAATATAAAAAGTATTATTTCATATGGCTGTTGACACTCGGCCTTTAAAAAACTCATCGCTGCGCGATTCGTTTTTTAAACTTGGACTCGTGTCATAACAGAATCAAATACTATTAAACGAGCAAGGTTTGTATGTATGTGTGTG
This sequence comes from Crepidodera aurea, assembly GCA_949320105.2. Lineage (NCBI taxonomy): Eukaryota > Metazoa > Arthropoda > Insecta > Coleoptera > Chrysomelidae > Crepidodera > Crepidodera aurea. Next base: position 1,393,500 of record OX439476.1, on the reverse strand, counting down.
TGTGTTTGTGTGTCCAGAGGATCTCGAAATCCACTCGTCAGAATTCAATGAAACTTTCAGGGTAGACTAATTCCTATCTAAATAGGCAAAAAATGCAGGTCTCATGTCTGTAAAAATTCGATCTTCCGAGATATTTACAAGAAAAGTTAAGCTTTTAGTTTATTTCCTAGCAACGACAGAGATAATATAACTTGTTTCTATAGTAATATATGCTATAAAGGAGAGAGGAGGGTAGAAAAAGTGGGGATATAACGTCACATTCCATAGGCGTTTCTATAATATAAATAAGGTCACAGCATATAAAATATATATAGATTAAATTTTGAAGTTATATTATTTACAAAAAATAAAAATAAACCTTATGCATCTGACACTTTAACATTGAACGAATTAAATTTAACCAATAAATAACAAGGAGGACTATATGTTGGGATTAAACTTTTTTAATCTCTTGGCATTAAAAGTAACGCTTCAGTACTTACCTAAACTCAAAGATTAAAAAAAAAGTTAGTTCAAGAACTATCTTTAAAAGTCACTAAAACTACTGGTATCACTATAATTGTCTTTTCTGAGGTCTATTATCTTAGGTTCTATTAAATTATCCATTGATATATCCACTTTCCTAAATGAATTTTCCACCTTTTTAACATGATCAATGCATTTTCCCCAATGTTCTCTATTTACATCTGAAAATGCCTTCAAAAACAAATTTCGCACATCAGGAAATTTAAATGTTTTATTGTTTTGAGAAACATAACCTTTTAATAATTGTGACCACATCAGTTCAATGGTATTTAACTCTGCGTGGTACGGAGGCAATCTGAGAATTTTAATTCCTTTTTCTCTGGCCATCTCATCTATAATATATTTTTTGAATTTGTTTTTATGTTGCCTTGCTATTACTAATAATTCTGCCTTCAAGGATTTAGGAGGACTGATAATATTTTTAGAATGAAGACATTTTGAAATATATATTAATACAAAATTCTGAATCAATTAAAATACATACGATATGGCTATGAATAAATAAAGTCTGACTTATCTGTCAAAAGAACAGGTTTATCTAGACAAAAACTATATTAGGCCGATCAGATGTATTAAAATTTAAATTTTAACTACAAATAAGCATTGAAGGATGAGGTAAAATTAAAATTTCTACCTCTTGAACCTGTACTACATTCTGTAAATTAAATAATGCACTCTTTTCTTCTGTAGATATAGTATAGTAGTAAAAAGGTTTCTGGCGTTTCAATCTGAAAGAATTCAATTTTAAATTTGCCGCTTTTTATCCATAATGACCTACAAATTTTGACAACTACTGACACGCACATCTCTTGGTAAACGTTAAGAAAATGGGGCCGACTGGGATTTTCATGAAATTTTCACAGTTGCTATAAAACATGATAAAATCAATTGCGCGGAAAAATATTTTTCACATTTTTTTATGAAAAAATATATGTTGAGATACTCACTCCCAAGACAAACAAATTCAGTGCGTTGAAACGGTTATTTAACTTATTTTTCCCGTACAAACGCATACATAACTTTTCTACAAAACTGAGGTTTAAATTTTAAATTTTCTACAAGTAGGAATTTATAACCAGAATAAACCTGAAAAGTATAAAAAAGGAAAGGTTCATTTGACGGACATAAATAATTTGCTTGTCAGATGACAGCCATCTCATAAATTCAAAGTTGAAAGTACAACGTTGCCAATTCAATTTCAGAAATTATGGGTTTAGGTAAATATTTATAGGAACGTTGAGTAACACTGTTAAAATGGACACTTGTCAAAATGTGACACCTGTCAAAACGTGACAACTGTTAGAATGTAATACATGTCAGAATGTTACAACTGTCAAAATGAACAAATCTCAAAATGAACCAATGTCAAAATATGACACCTGTCAGAATGTAACAAATGTCAAAATGTTACACGTATCGTACTTTTCTTTATTTATTACAAAGATCTAACTTAATCTAAAGCTAATCTTTTTTTTTTTTGGCGGGTGGAAATGCTTTATGCACATCGGGTAAAGGTTCTTCCCTTCCCCGATAGTGTGAGACTACCCCTTACGGCTACTATTTTATTATGCGGATAGTTTTAATATTGAAGTTTTCATTATCATAGAGAGAGAGAGAGAGAGAGAAAAAGAATGAATGCTTCTACACGTGTACTATTAACATAGATTTCAATTTTTTATTTTACAAGAAACTTTAAAGAGACATTTAAAATTCTCTATTTTCATAGTACATTTTAAGGTTGATTGTGACTTTGTATTTTCCAAGAACAAATTGTAATGTAATGTACGAATGAACTATTTTTGTAACTGAAAAACTTTGAAAAAATATGATATCAATATTTGCCACACGTCGAAAGTCTGGTCACAGGTTTTTGTGGAGGTTTTTACCCAAGTATGAATATCAGACCTATAATTTTCCTTCACTGCAGATCAATATATAATAAAATTAATTTAACATAGAGTGTTTATTACAGCGTGATAAATAGAGTGAGCTGAGCGATCTTCTGTTGACGGGACCTGTGCCCTACACGCTGCTGTTGCCCGTCCCGGAAACGGGGCCTGTCCGCCGTGACTATTCGCGAAGATCAAGCGTCAGTAGATGTTGCTCTAAAAGGGTGAAATCCCCAGAAACGAGGCAACTTTTAATGCATTTAACTAACCTCTGTGACAAGCAGTTGATAAACGTCAACAACAGCTGCAGCCAATTGAAAATTAACACTGACAGCTTTTTTAATTTTCCCGCCTACTTTCAAGCCAATCGCCAATCAACTTTTTATTTATCTCCCTATCAGTAGTTCAAGTAGATGTCGCCCACTCCGTGATTTTCGCGAATTAATTAATAATTTGTCATGTTATAAATATACTTAAATTATATACTCATTGGACTGCTTAAAAATGTAGATTTGAATATTAAGAGCGAAGCTCGGTGACCAGATATTATACTTAAATTATATACTCATTGGGCTGCTTAAAAATGTAGATTTGAATATTAAGAGCGAAGCTCGGTGACCAGATATTATACTTAAATTATATACTCATTGGGCTGCTTAAAAATGTAGATTTGAATATTAAGAGCGAAGCTTGGTGACCAGATATTGGCATATGAAGTGCGTAGCTTAATGCATGGGCGGATCCAGCCGATTGTCAAGGGGGGGGCTGTCTTCCACATCAGTTTGAGTTGAGGGTCGGAAGGCTATTGAATATATTAAAAAACGTAACCTAAAGGGGGGGGGGGCTGCAGCCCCCACAGCCCTCCCCCTGGATCCGCCTATGGCTTAATGTACTATTAAAATGCTGGCACAATATAGTTTAGGTTCCGAATCTTTGAAGGATCATCTCCGTACACGGGATCCAAAAATTGCTGTTACTTAAAAAAAAAGTGTGTATCCTACTTCAATTTGCTGTCGCTCAAAGGATTGTGATGACTATTTTACTGTGTATTATTTTTTGTCTTTTAAATTTCTATAATTTTATGACATCAAAATTCCAAAAAATGCTCTTTTTTTATTATTAAATAAAAAATAACTTGTTCAAGAATTGGTTGATTATTCCTACTTTACAATTTACAATACATTATTACGCAAATTAGGTGTTTAACTCCAAATCTAACCTCATTTGTTTTGTATTTCTAATTACTCATACTTAATTACTTTCTACATAATTGCATGTTTTTTTATCTTTTTTGCTTAAAATAGATACAAAATAATAAGAAAAGATTTGAGATTTTATGCAACTTTTAATACAGATACGTCACTGGTACGGTACTGATTTGCTTTACGGTAAACGATTAAAAAAGAAGAAATATCACAGACCAAGACCATCACTAGTTTTGAAAAACGAAGACGAAGAAGAAGCAGAATATAGAATAACGATTTTAAAGTCGGGAAAACACAAATACACTAACTTAGAAACAAAGAAAATACTATATACTAACTAAAAAATATTAATAAATCAAAAATAAATGCAAAATCAAAAACCCACGCTTCAACAAAAATCAAAGAAATGACATTATTGACAGTGACATTTAACAATTTTAACTTTGATGTCGAGTGAATTCGTTGAACTTTCGATTCGGCTTATATCTAACTTCAGTTACGTAACCAGTGAAGTAATTTCAACAATTGCGCAATATTCAAAAGGCACATTATAAAAATTAACAAATTGCTGGTAAAAATTATGTATGCAACTAAAATTAAAAAAACATATTGTGTTGTTATTTATTCATATAGTACTTGTTATTTATAAGGTTTTAAATAGAATCTGAAAATTAGTTAAACACCCAATTGGCAAAATTATACAGGTTGGGTCAGATCCGACCCAAACTTGTCTCAAGTGTTTCACAGTTAACCCTGTCAATTACTGGTTCAAATCGACTATTGCCAGACTCTCCGAAGGCGATTTGACTTCAGAGGGATTAATTTTTTTTTAATTAAGGACATAAACTTTTTGGGTCGACTATATTATTTGTTGCAAATTATAAGAATATGAATAACACAGATGTTTTACCAGCGCAAACAATCGTCCGCGGCCCGAATTTGAATAAACGAGTGAGTGGTGAATAACTGTCACATTTAAATGTTTTTGTTTATATAGAGGTACAGTTCTAATGCACCTCTCGGTTGAATCGACATACAAGGGTAAACTGACCAAATTAACAATTGGTTTTATTTCCGTTACATTAGTGTAGTTAACATTATGTTAGAAAGAGATGACCTTTTTCCTAAAATTAATAGGGATGTATCGGTTTTGAAAAAGAAAAGCCGCACTATTTTTAACAGTAGATGATAAACAACTTGTTCTCAACGTACACGATACTTTTAGGGAGCACTGATAAAAAAGATTATGTAAAATCATATAATATTACGTTGGCCATTTGTAATCAACGTAAACTCATGTAAAAATACAGATATTTATGTACAAATCCTATTACCTTATGTTGAGGGTTCTGGAATAAACCCTATGTTGTGCCAGTTTCCCAGGACGACCAACAATGTGTTACCGCCTTTTTAAACTGCATCGTGGTATTCTAAGTGGACTGTATTTCTTTGTCTTCCCCACTCCATGGACAAAAACAACTAACACTTTTATTTAACGATTTATTTTAAGTTAAATAAATAAATAAATAAACAACAACGTAACAAAGGATTACATTAACTGGTAATCAATGAACAAAGTATTATAAGTACCATATGTGCTTAACAAACACTAGCACATAGGTAAAAAAACTAAAAAGACCGCATCAGTCAGAAAATATTTTTTGCGTGTGTTCTGCATGAGTGATGAATAGACACTATTTTAAATCTTGAAGTCCAGTCGCTTCAAATTTTTATCCCTTCCCCGGCTCGCACAATTGTTCTAGAAAGTTCGTTAGCGTGGGTTTTTATATTGTCTAGACGAAACGGTTAGAATTGCGTCTTAGCTTATGGCGTGATATTTTATTGTGAAATAGAGTAAAAAAACTTATTTTTTGACGATGCCGCTTCCTGGTTTGAACGCTGTTCGCAAATGTGTTTTGGTGCGGCGTTGCCGGTTGAATGAGTTTATCTGTTTAATTGTTTGAAAATTAAACACCTTATGAATTCTGTCAAAATACTATGAAAACTCACTAGATTTATTGTGTAATCTTACGAAATGATTACTCTGATTTCTTCATTAATCTGTGAATTTACTTGGTAATTGTTTCGTGTGAATTCACAGTGACATTCAAACACATAATATAAAGAAACATGTAATTTGGGCCAATTTAGTCTCTCCCCCCCATTTTCGAGGTCTCCGAAACCGAATATGAGGTTAAAAATAGTAGTTTACGTAACAAGTCCCGAAAGTAAAAGCACTTTTGGGACGTATTACGTACAAATATTTGGTCTTAATATTCAAATCTACATTTTTAAGCAGCCCAATGAGTATATAATTTAAGTATATTTATAACATGACAAATTATTAATTAATTCGCGAAAATCACGGAGTGGGCGACATCTACTTGAACTACTGTTAGGGAGATAAATAAAAAGTTGATTGGCGATTGGCTTGAAAGTAGGCGGGAAAATTAAAAAAGCTGTCAGTGTTAATTTTCAATTGGCTGCAGGTGTTGTTGACGTTTATCAACTGCTTGTCACAGAGGTTAGTTAAATGCATTAAAAGTTGCCTAGTTTCTGGAGATTTCACCCTTTTAGGGCAACATCTACTGACGCTTGATCTTCGCGAATAGTCACGGCGGACAGGCCCCGTTTCCGGGACGGGCAACAGCAGCGTGTAGGGCATAGTGGTTTCAGTGGGGTGGTTTTAGTGAGTAACCGTAAGGGGTAGTCTCACACTATCGGCGAAGGGAAGAACCTTTACCCGATGTGCATAAAGCATTTCCACCCCCCAAAAAAAAAAAGATTAGCTTTAGGTTAGGTTAGATCTGCGTAATAAATAAAGAAAAGTTCAATACGTTTGACATTTGTTACATTCTGACAGGTGTCATATTTTGACATTTGTTCATTTTGACAGTTGTAACATTCTGACACGTATCACATTTTAACAGTTGCCACGTTTTGACAGGTGTCACATTTTGACAAGTGTCCATTTTAACAGTGTTACTCAACGTTCCTATAAATATTTACCTAAACCCATGATTTCTGAAATTGATTGAATTGGCAACGTTGTATTTTCAACTTAGAATTTATGAGATGGCTGTCATTTGACAAGCAAATTATTTATGTCCGTCAAATGAACCTTTTCTTTTTTATACTTTTCAGGTTTATTCTGGTTATAAATTGCTACTTGGGCATTTGTAGAATAAAAAAATGTGAAAAATATTTTTCCACGCAAAAATTTCTATTGCTAAGTATATTGATTTTATCATGTTTTATAGCATCTGCGAAAATTTCACGAAAATCCCAGCCGGTCCCATTTTCTTAACGTTTAACCAGAGATGTGCGTGTCAGTAGTTGTCAAAATTTGTAGGTCATTATGGATAAAAAGCGCCAAATTTAAAATTGAATTCTTTCAGATTTAAACGCCAGAAATTAAATAAAGTCAAACCTTTTTACTACTATACTATACAGAAGAACGGAGTGCAGTATTTAATTTGCAGAACGTAGTACAGGTTCAAGAGGTAGAAATTTTATTTTTACCTCATCCTTCAATGCTTATTTGTAGTTAAAATTTAAATTTTAATACATCTGATCGGCCTAATATAGTTTTTTTCTAGATTTAATCTGGTTTCCATGGTTTTTACTGTAATAAACCTGTTATTTTGACAGATAAGTCAGACTTTATTTATTCATAGCCGTACCGTATGTATTTTAATTGATTCGGAATTTTGTAATAATATAGATTTCAAAATGGCTTCATTCTAAAAGTCCTCCTAAATCCTTGAAGGCAGAATTATTAATAATTCAAATTCAAAATTCAAAAAATATATTATTGTCTATATTAATCTATCTAAATTAATTACTGTTTAAATGCTATTATTAGTTATTGTTGTATTTTTAGTATTTTAAAGAATTTAGGTACATTATCAAAATTCATAATAGTCAAAATTAAAATAAAGTTACTAACACTATAATTAAATAAACAAAATACCTTAAATAAAATAGTCTAATCACAGAAACTAAATAAAGTAAACAGAACCTATAAAATTATGAAATGTCAAAATTATGAAAGGTATAGGCCAGTCCCGCATCGGCTGGCGAGCCGCTAGGCCGCTCTACTGTCTACTGACCGGGAAAAACAATAATTGATTGTCAATTTAAATCGATCGCTTAAGTTCAATTGAAAAACTCCACAATGTCGGTTTTGCTAAGATGTGGGTTCAAGCCGGTAAATTTAACAATTTTTCGAAAGAAAAGCCTCACTAAAGGCATGAAACTCGTCGAAAGTCATTATGTTTCCGGCTTCTACGAGTTAAAAACTGATGGATCATCTGAGATTATACGAACTGTTTTGCGCTAAGCCCTAAGTACCAAAACGAAAACAAACCTTTACAAGCCGACAATCGAGCTATGTATATAATTATTGTATAAGTTCTAATAACAGATAATGACAAGTTAAAGAAACGTAAACGTCACTGATCTTGCAAGTACACAGGGTCGCATTAAGGGTGTTATAAAAATAAGTATGTAATCGATTTCATAAAAAAATATAATTTTTGATTTTTTAATAATACTATTTTTTTTGTAATATGTACAGCGTGTTTACTTCAGTTACACGAAAAAAAGTTACTCTTTATAAAAAGTTCTGCATCGTGTAAAACCCATGATGAAATAATAATACATTAACATTTCTAGATGTGCAGACCATAAATGTATCATTTAAAAAAAATCATATAGTTGATTGAATTTAGGTTGATCCTGACAGAAATGTTTTGGATACAAACTGCACTTGCACTACGTCAATGAAGAGAACAACAATGCAGTTGCAGGTGTATCAGAAGGGAATAGAAGTGGCAAATCTATGGCCATCAAAAGTAAAGCAAATAAAGGTAGTGAGACCTACGGGTGTAAGGACGTCAGTAATGTTTCTTCTGATCACTTGGTGGAAAATATTAGGCTAAGCAACATAGTGTTAGCGGAGGAAAGATGCAGAGAAGCTAGACTGGCAGAAGAGAGACAAAAAAAGAGATTTTATTAGCGTTATTGAAAAATTTATACGATTTGCAAAGTGTTAATGCCAAACACAACTATTATTTCATCATGGGTTTTACACCATGCAGAACTTTTTATAAAGAGTAAATTTTTTTCGTAATAATGCATATTTCGTAGTAATACTTATTACAATGAGAATAGAATTTAAAGTATTATTAAAAAATCAAAAATTATATTTTTTTATCAAATCGATTACAAACTTATTTTTATAACACCCATAATGTGACCCTGTGTACTAGAACTGTCACTTTTCTTTATCTTGGAAATATACCACACAATTTTTGTCGGACCCGGTCGCCTAGATGTCGCGTCGGGAGATGTGGGGTTGGCGTTATATTCTTAGATCATATTTGTTTCGTAAGAGAAAGAAAATTAATTTAAAAAAGAAAAATAAAATTTTAAACAAAAATATACTAAGAAAGTTTAATTTGTAAATGGTAAATATAATAATAAGATGTATTAAAGAAAGAATAAATGATGAGGTATTCGAAATAATAAAATAGATGAAATTGAAGAAATACTGGATGATACTGATAAATGAGGAAAGAAGATGATAGGAGTATGATTTAATTTAGAAAGAAATGAAATTGAAGAAACACTGGATGATACTGATAAATTAAGAAAGAAGAGGATATGAGTATGATTTAATTTAGAAAGAGGGACTTATATTGGTTAAATGCAAAGGTTGGACAAATAAGTTTAATTAATAGAAGAACTAGTGCACTTTTAAATAATTTTAAGTAGTTGTAGGTGTTATTAGTATAGTTGGATGTGAAAGAGTATGAATGGATAAGTTAATTTTTATTATATAATTGAAAGGTCTTTGTTTAAAATTGGTTGAATTTATTTCTTTAATAATTTTCAAATAAAGTAGATACATAAATCTTAACTGATCACAATTTTTTTTGAACTAGCCTTTTTTTATGACCCTGAGATTAAAATTAAATGAAAATAGAACTAAAACTAAATTAACAAATTAATAGCTATTTATATTACAAGTACATAAACAAGGGCTTTATTGAACGAATAATTTTATAGCCGAGCGAGCTTGCGAGAGAGGCTATAAAATGATGAGTCCATAAAGCCTAGAAAACGAGTAAGGAATTTAATTTATCAGATTCGACATCCTAAGACCGGTTTCTGCCTTTCGGCTTCGTCAGTTAGGCTTTTCGAATCCAATAAATAAAATTCCAAACTCGTACAAGTCAGTAGCTATATCCGCTATAAGATAAAATTTTTAGATGTGCTGCCATCTATGATTAGGTCTTAGGATGTCGAATCTGATAAATTAAATTCCTTTCTCGTTTTCTAACTTTGTATTAATCTCTGAAAGGGATACGAAAGAAGAGAGTGACATTTTGACTAGAATCAGTCAAATAAAAGCTTTGCAACACACAATGCAAATTGTGTATGCAACCCCAATACAGCGGGAATTTTTTGCTTTTAGTAATTGTCAATACTCTCTTCTAATCATAGATGGCAGCACATCCATAAAGCCTGTTTATGTACGAGTTATATACATGATTTTATGTTCGATTGCAATTAAAAAATAATAATAAATTGAAAAAATTAAAATTTGATACGATTTTGGCTGACAGCAGTTGCGATGTAGATGTTTATTTTTTAAACATGTCAAATGGTTTTGCAACTTGTCAGTGACGTTGGCAATTACTTTATTTTACTAGTAAAATAAAGTGCTACTTTATTGACGCAAAACTGTTCTATAAACAGCGTTTTATTGGCCAATCGTACATAAATAAATTAAATTAAAACGTAAATTAAAAACAAGAAATTTCTTAATCAAATAAAATATTACAGTATTGTGGATTATTGATCACAAGATCTATTTACAGTACGAAATCTATGTATAATATTACAAGTTGCCATTGTCATAAAAAGTTACCTGATATTACAGATTTTGACATTTTAAATTTCAAAGTCTATTTTTTTGTTCCATGTTATTATCATATCTTGTCTAAATTATCCAGTAATCTGTTTTTATAGTAAATTTTTTAAAAACGACTTTAGACTAAAAGTCGAAACGTAAAAAATAAAAAAAAAATTAATATAAAAGAATAGAATGTAAACTAAATAGATTATAAAAATAGGCAAATAATTTATGAATGCATAACTGTTAATAGCCAGGCTCCCGTGCTACTCAAAAGTCACGGTTATTTAGCAGTTCCTCAACAGGCAATATATAAATGTTGATATATCAATGCGCACTACTGAACTTAAGTGGCATTAGGGCGAATCGAAAAGAACGGAAACACCCTTCTTGAAAATGTATCGTATAATTTAGGTCCTAAAGTATCGGTTATGCTTTATGAATTATGAAGGGCAGCCGTCCTCTTAATGCAATAATAGATTATATTTCCCTCTATCAAATTAGTATTGTTGTTAGGTGAAGTGTAAATTGTTCACTAATAAAGCACTACTAAACGATGGTAAGAAGGACAATAACAAATGGGTTCGGTTGACATTTACATTTTTACATTATCGTGTACACCTTGACTTGTGCCATTTGTCGAACGGTTGAAAAGAATCTTTAGTTGTTGTTGTCTAGGTAGTTTTTCAAATAATATCTGAAATTGATTTAGTGAAATCATGTTTGTAAGTGTATTGTATGTATTTATCTTTTTATTTTTGAATATTTTAATAGTTACTTTTGTAAAAAGTGGTGTAATAGTATATTACGTAACGACGGTTGTAAAAACCATATTACGCACGAATGGAAAAATTGCTTTAGAACACGCATTACGACTAAAAGTCTGGACTTATGACAGGGTACTTATTTTCTTCAAATGGGATACCCTGTATTTTATTGCATCTTTAGATAGAGATAGAGAATTTTATTTTGAACAATTTTACAAAATTCTCTTCAAATCCAATAGATTCCCGCCTCACTATCACTTGTTTGTATTATTTTGATTTTGACAGTTGCTATGACTACGCTGATGACGGGCGATTACGCGATTACTGCCTACTTGCGAATTATTAAATGTTCCGCTTACTTTTACGTATAAACTGTGCTTTTTGTTTACCAAAACCGTGCGATTTGTTTAACGTGAGTAATGGACAAAAACACACGAGACACAGCCTCAGTATATAGTTATAGTTCTTCCATTCTCAATTGCAGAATATAAAAACTCGTTCTGAACCCTCACCGACAATTCTGTTTGATCTGCCACAGGCGCGCGTAGATACCTCATTTTATAAATTTATTATTTTTAAAAATATGTGATATGTGAGAAAGTATTATTATTTTTTTTTTTTTTTTTTTTTTTTTACTTCTGTGTCAACGGCATCGACTACTATGGCCATTAGCCTCGTGTTCTGTGTAGGCTTTGTTACTGTTTCCCAGCGCCACTTTAGGAACAGCACTGTTAATTAGAACCCAACAGTGAATGGTCGAGTGAGGAATCACACCTGGTATATGAAAATCAATTTCTAAATTTTTAATTAATTAAAAATCAGAAAATGATTTCTGCCTTTGGTGTGATTCGAACCCACAACCCTTGGATTATGAGTCCAGTGCTCTACCGCTGAGCCACCCACCCCCCTAAGTATTATTATTATTATTATTATTATTATTATTATTATTATTATTATTATTATTATTATTATTATTATTATTATTATTATTATTATTATTATTATTATTATTATTATTATTATTATTATTATTATTATTATTATTATTATTATTATTATTATTATTATTATTATTATTATTATTATTATTATTATTATTATTATAGATGCACGTATTTGTAGTCCTACTTGAAACTTAGAAAAAAAACTCATTATTATAGCTCGTTAACTTGCTACAACTGAATTTCAAATTATAAAACGAAAGTAGACGAGTAAAATGTACCTGCCTGTAAGGGCGTTTGGTTTAAACAAGGTACCAGACGTGAACTGAGCCCTTTTTGTACCCCATTCATTTTTTTTTTGGAAAACGAAATTTCAAAGGAAAATAAATTCTTTGCAAATAAAACAAAACCATAAAGGAAAATAAATTATTTGCCAATAAAAAAAAAACGTTTCAATTCCAAAGTATCCTTATAAATAATCATGGCAGTCAGAATCGTCCGAACTAGGGTCATCATTTGGTTGAATTATGATGGGTTGTAAAGAGGGTAATACCACATACTCATCCTCTTCTTTGATAACATGTTCAACACATTTTTTCCAAAGCTCTTGGCGGTCTGCTGCTAGAACTTATATAACGAGTCCGACCCAATTTATTATCAATGTTGATGACAGTGAATCCGATGGTAAGGATTGAGATAGGGTAGGAAAGGTTAATTAATTTATAATATTTATGACTTTATTCACCGTGTTTTTAATTTTAGAATTAAAATTTGAGACAAAACGTTTGTGAATCTCACAAGAGATCAGAAAATGAAGCTATCAACCTCTATTCAAATCTAATATGCGTTATAGAAATTAAAATATAAATTCATATTAAATAATTTTACGCCATTCACCCCTATGACGATATCCAGCTAAGTTGGTTATTGAATCTTTGCACAGTGGTCCTAATAGGCAAAATATTATTTTATTTTTATGTATATGGACCGTGTACGGTGTTTCCGACATTAAAGTACTCAAAAATGTTCAGATCCATCAGCATTACTTCTATTGGCGGTATCCTTTGTGTTTTTATAACGTTTTTTCATTCTCATAAACAAGTGGGCTCAATTATACTTCCGGCTATGCCGGAAGTAGACATCAACTTTGTTATTTCAAATGTTTTAATTTTTGAATTCAGCTTCAAATTTTGAACAAAAAATTATCAACATACCACATTATAAAATTTTTTGAAAAAACTTATTTACGTTAATTTCCGTATCTGGCTCAGTTGTTAAGCTATTAATTTCAAATTTTATACAGAGATTGTGAGAATATCCTTCTAGCCTGCGGTGAAACGTTAAATGCAATATTTTATACAGGGTGTCTAGAATGGAGCGTCCAATGTCCATATTTTCAATTCAAGTCGATAATTTCAAATGAAACACCCTGTATTCAGGCGTGTTAATAATACTCGTTGAGAATGGGCAGCAAATGGGGGCACAATAGATCTTATATGTACCGACACTCCCATCGACAGATAGATAGGATAGAAGGCGAAACAATGAGGTTTTGCAGAGATTTGTAAACTAAAAGTCACTTCAATCAAACTTCACAGCTCTGATGTTGTGAATGTTGTTACAATATAAATTTTTTAAATCTTATAAAACTAAAACGCTACATAATATATTCATTTATTAGTTTTCTGTGAACCACCTTGTATTCTGTTGTTGTCATATAAACTAAGTTACAGCTGTAATGTACAACAGACTTTCTACTTTTGTATAATGTACCTATTTACAGCGGTAATCTTTTTTTGGGGTTTACCTGAATTAAACTCAAAGAATCTATTTGTATTGATAATAAGGCCAAAATATTTATTTTCTATTTCTTGAATGATATTATTCAACAAGGAGTAAGTTACCGGTTCGGATTATTATTCATTGAAAATTCGTTGGGAACATATAGTTTGTGTACCTAAAAATAATCTGTTATTCAATGTTCAAAATATAAAAGATTTACTATTACCCTAATTTTTTTTCAATTATCGGTCGATATTTTACAAATTTGGATGTCTTTCGGGTTAATTGACAAAAGTATACCTACAGAATATAAAAAAAGCAAATACACCACCACCTTTTACAAATATGTCACATCATTAGTAAATTATTATTTTTAATGTAAATGTGATTCTTTAAAATTACTTTCGTAAGGAAGAAAATTATGAAGAAACCTTTTTAAATACCTATACGCATTTATTTAAAAAGAATAATGTTCTGTGAAATTAAAAATCAAAAATTGATAACTAAAAAATAGTCCGCAAGGCAGTCACTCATCATAAGTACTTAGAAGGTATATAAACGTAGATCTTATTTAATAGTATATTACGTATCAAGAGTTGTAAGTAGCATATTACGTACGAGTGGAAACATTACTTAATTCCACGAGTAAGTCATATACTTACAACTCGTGTTACGTACTATACTTTATCTACGCCTCGAGAAAAATAACTATTTTTTAATTATAAATTTTAAACACTGACATTTAAATAATAATTGACGTTTCTAATTAATTTCATTAATGACAGATTTAAAAGTTTTATACATACAGAAAAAAATCAACAGACACAGACTGTTTCACAAACAAATCGATTTAGTCAACATATACAGGGTGACCCAGGTGTGTGTGCATGCTCCATAACTTTTTTCTACCCAAGCTATCGATTTGATATTTTTTTAAACGATAGGACCGACAATAAGGCACATTCTAAAAATATTTCTATCAGGATGTCCCAAATAAGATACACAACTAAGTTCTGTTTTTTTAAATGGCACCCCCATTTTTGTTACATATTTAGATTCGCCATTAAATTGTCGATATAAGGCACCTAGCTTTCTTCGACTTATTTGCAATAGTTTTTGACTTATGTAAATGTATGTGTCAAAATAGCGTTGTGCAGAGATCCACCAAAAAATTCAGAACTTCAGAACTGTTCAAGATAACTTAATCAACTTTTTTCCAGTCGATTCCTTAAGCTTTAGCGCATCTTCGAGATTTAGACGAACTCGGAGTCGATGTTCTATCGCCTACTACGATTTTTTGAAAATGACAAATTACAAATAGCAATAACTCGACTTTTTCAAATGCATCACCCTATATTTTATTAAATCATTGCATGGAATTTTTGAAGAGCTTTTTGCTGATATATGGTTTGTGGGGTTTATTTTGTTAAACTTTCGAGATTTATGCAAAATAAGAAATGTTTGACGGTTTATTCGAGAAAAAAAGGAATCGAGTAGGCCGCTGTCGTAAAATTTGACAGATTCATACAATTTTGAAGAGAAAATGTTTCAATAATAGGCCAGTAGATATAGACAATCAATTAACATTAATTCCAAAAGTTTTGAAACTTCTATGGTATATTAGTGCATTAATGAAAACAAACTATAAAATTTTGCAGAAGTCTGCGATGAACGGAACATTGTTTAAATTACAAAAAACGCTTTATTTTTTTTATTTTTACACCGAAAATTGCAAAAGTTCTGCAAACTAGGAATATCGCTAGTAATAATGTTTTACAACATGCATTAAGTTTGCAACCTTTCAACAGCTACGGAACCTTGTTTTTTATTGTAATTTGTTTAAAAAAATTACAAAAGTTATGCAAATTGGGTAAGTAAACGAAAAAAAACTGTAACATATACTGGATCATTTATTTATCAAACCTTTTTTCTCGGCGCGGCCATTTTCAATACACATAAGCCTCGAACTAATTACAAAAGTTTTTTATCATGGTTGCAAATAAAGAGAATATCGGTCTCAGTAGATATGTAACTTTGCAACTCCATACGAAAAACGGAACTTTAATTTTTTTACTAATATTAGTTCTGCCAATTGCAGTTATAGTCCAGTCAATGAATGGGAGGTACAATGCGTGAGCGAACATGCAAAAACGGACTTCAGGGCTGTATTTGGAGTAGTTAGGAACAGTGGCGGCGCCACGGGGGGGCAAAGGGGGGCAGTATGCCCCCCCGCCCTTTACAAAATGTCGCTTTTAGCGCCCCCTTCGATTTTTAGTTTATTATTTAGAGAACTTAAAGATAATGAAATTAATGTAACAACTAAAGAAATATTACCATATATCATTTCAAATGATCTTGAAAATGTATTTCCGAATCTATCCAAATTGTACCATATAGTGGAGTGAAATTAGACGAAAAATATTCTGAAAATGGATGTAAAATTTTTTTAAAAGTTTTCAATAAATTTGGAAAAACAATAGTAGAAAAAAATTTTTTATCTTAAAAAGAAGGATTTTGTGTGTACTTTTGTCTAAGAAAATCCAACATTTCATTTCTTTATTTAAAGTGGCCAATTTGGGGACTAATAAAAAATAAAAATTTGATTTTCATTTTTTTCCAATTTTTTTATCGCGATATTTATGCTTGATTCTCTTAGAAAAACTGTATTTCAGTCCAAAAAATGTTTAAAAAAATAAAAAATATATTTCAGGTTCTAAAGTAAGATTTTTGTGAGGAAACGAATCAATATAAATCAATATAAAAATGAAAATCGAATTTCTTTATTATTTCCTAAATTGGGCACTTTAAATAAAGAAATAAAATGTTGGATTTTCTTAGACAAAAATAGACACAAAATCCTTCTTTTTAAGATAAAAAATTTTTCTCTTCTATTATTTTTTCAAAAATGGCGACCAATTGATTTTTTTTTTCGAAAAATGCCGATTTAGGCTGGACAAATACATTTTTCTTTTTTTAATTTTTACCATGCCTTCCCGACATAAAAATACATATTTTCTCCAATTTTTAAGAAAATTCGTGGATTCTTTGGTAATTTATTGCCAATTCAGTAAAAAAAATAATGTGCGCGAATTAGTTTTTTGTGGTTAGGATGCATTTTTAAAAACCTACTATAGTATAAAATCGGAAAAATTAAAAAAATTTGATTTAGTTCTCACACCCATATAAAATTCTAATTTCACTCCACTAATAGTGTAACTGCTGAACGCACTTTTAGTAGATTAGTAGTAGATTAGAATCAGATCATTAAAAAAACTTGTATGTGCCCCCCCCCGCCCTTAATTTCTAGAACCGCCACTGGTTAGGAGGTATGGTTGCCTTCAAAATAAGTTGAACAAATTGTTTTGATCGTTTTAACTTATAATTTTTATTTCTAAAGAAATGCTATTCATTTATTTTTTATACATTACTTTTCTACAGATAAGATAAAAACACTTTCTTTTTCAAGGAATAGGCCAGTAAGTTAAAACGATCAATATCATAAAATTTACTACAAGATTGTTTTATATTCATTTTTTCCAATCTCTTCTGGTTCTAGAGATATTTGCTAGAAAAAAATGCATATTTTTGATAAAACATTTTTTAACTTATGTTTTTTTTAATTATTTAGCGGCAAAACTTTTAGTTTTACAGCAAACTTTTTCTAAAAGAAGTTGTAGAGGATTTAATGATCTTTTAATTGATATATTTATTTATTATTTTAACCTAAACTAATCAAAAGCTACAACAAATTTTTACATTCGCAAAAAAAACTGTACATTCTAATTTTTGTTATTTATTTAAGAGCTATAACCTTCTATACCTAAAAAAATATTACTTTAGAAATTAATGTTGAGTTGTATTGAGTCTCTTGGGGAGAGAGTAAAAAAAGTTTTGAATAATGGTTGCAAATGAAGATATCCTAACGTACTTTTTTCGGCTTTTTTCGACTTATTCGGCTTTTTCCGACTTATTCGGCTTTTTTCGACTTATTCGGCTATTTTCGGCTTTTTTGGGCTTTTTCGGCCTTTTTCGGCTTATTATGGCTTTTTTTGGCCTTTTTCGGCTTTTTTCGACTTATTCGGCTTTTTTCAGCTTATTCGGCTATTTTCGGCTTTTTTCGACTCTTTTCGGCTTTTTTCGAACTTTTTCGACTATTCGACGTTTTTTGACTTATTAGGATTTTTTTTTAATTTTTTTTTTTAATGTTTTTTTTTTTGATTATTTTTTTTTATTTTTTTTTTCGACTTATTCGGCTTTTTTCGGCTTTTTTTAGGCTTATTTCGGCTTTTTTTGCCTTTTTCGTCTTTTTCGGTTTTTTTGGCTTTTTCGACTTATTCGGTTATTTTCGGCTTTTTTCGACTTATTCGGATTTTTTTTTTAATTTTTTTTAATTTATTTTTTTTTTATATATATAGTGAATACTGTATTTGGGTACGTCCCGTTTGTATTCTGTAATAAATAAAATAAAAATAAAAAATAAAAATAAAATAAAATCACACTTGTTCCCAAGAACAAGGACATTGAAAATGCCCTACACTGCACCAGCGTCTTGACTTCAACAACTACTCCTTGGGCTATGCCCCACCAGGTATTGAATTACGAAAGTCCAGACGTGGTTCGATTTTGTCATTAAAGGAGCTTGCCATTCTTAGACCGGTTTCGGTATTATTGTACCTCATCAGTAAGAAGCAGGCTAGCTCGACATCCTGTCCCTAAAGGATATCTGAAAATGAATTGGACTCGCCTCGTTCTTGATAAAAATGTTTGCGTTAGAGCACGCATATCACGAACGAGGAGAGCCCAACGCCATCTTCACTTTAATAACAAAATCCAAGCTTGCAAAACTATAGAAAACTATAACGAAGGTGAAATTTTTTTTCTTGGGAACAAGTGTGATTTTATTTCACATCCTTAGGCAGTTTTGTTACGCCCATGGTCCTTTTTTGGAATTTTTATGGTTCAAAAAGTTTCACCTTCGTTATAGGAGACAATGTAAACATTTTTGATTTATAACAAATGCTCGTACTTACGTCACCGTCATCATCATGTTCCATACAAAAATCATTATTTCATGTTCTTGTAAATAGCGCGGCCATTCTCAATACACACAAGCCTCGAACTAAAGAAATGCTATTCATTCATTTTTATACATTACTTTTCTACAGATAATATAACGACTTATAAAAACACTTTCTTTTTCAAGGAATAGGCCAGTAAGTTAAAACGATCAATATCATAAAATTTACTACAAGATTGTTTTATATTCATTTTTTCCTATCTCTTCTGGTTCTAGAGATATTTGCAAAAAAAATGCATATTTTTGATAAAACATTTTTTAACTTATGTTTTTTTTTTAATTATTTAGCGGTTAAACTTTTAGTTTTACAGCAAACTTTTTCTAAAAGAAGTTGTAGAGGATTTAATGATCTTTTAATTGATATATTTATTTATTATTTTAACCTAAACTAATCAAAAGCTACAACAAATTTTTACATTCGCAAAAAAAACTGTACATTCTAATTTTTGTTATTTATTTAAGAGCTATAACCTTCTATACCTAAAAAATATTACTTTAGAAATTAATGTTGAGTTGTCTTGAGTCTCTTGGGGCGAGAGGGAAAAAAACTTTTTTCAAAACTTTGCATTTTTTGCTAGCAAATATCTTTAGAACCAAAAGAGATAGGAAAAATAAATTTAAACAATCTTGTAGTAAATTTTATGATATTGGGTGACTTTTTTGCTATGGTGCATATTTTTCGAGATATAAGCGAAAAGCCGAAAAAAGTGACCTTCTCCGTGCCCCCCTGCAGCCCTCGCACCTCCTACGCTCCGGGACCTTTAGTATATTTATTTCCTAACTACTCCAAATACATCCCTCAAGTCCGTTTCTTAACGTTCGCTCACGTAATCTACACTCCCCTTTTAATCGTTCATTGACTGGACTATTATAACAACAACTAATATTTTGAGAGAGATTTGAAACCGTCTTTTTTCAACGGAACATTTTTTTATTCAATTGTTTTGTTTTTTGTTCGCTTGAATTTGAGAATTTTTTGCAAATAGTTTTAAGATTACTCATTGATTCGGGAATATAGCTGAATAAATTAGTGCAACACGAAAAAAGGCGACAGTGGTCCAGTTAAATACTTGATTATCCATTTCTTATACGCTGTACTGGTTGATTGTATTTTCACACACGCCTGCTTAGTCGCTGCCATGTTGCCAAGTTGCTTCTTTGGTAGAGTAAAAATAGGAAAATATGTTTTTTTTTTGTTTTACCTCCATTTCCGGGCGAGGTTGCAAATTAATGAAAACATTGTACGTTAGGATATCTTCATTTGCAACCATTATTCAAAACTTTTTTTACTCTCTCCCCAAGAGACTCAATACAACTCAACATTAATTTCTAAAGTAATATTTTTTTAGGTATAGAAGGTTATAGCTCTTAAATAAATAACAAAAATTAGAATGTACAGTTTTTTTTGCGAATGTAGAAATTTGCTGTAGCTTTTGACTAGTTTAGGTTAAAATAATAAATAAATATATCAATTAAAAGATCCTTAAATCCTCTACAACTTCTTTTAGAAAAAGTTTGCTGTAAAACTAAAAGTTTTGCCGCTAAATAATTAAAAAAAACATAAGTTAAAAAATGTTTTATCAAAAATATGCATTTTTTTCTAGCAAATATCTCTAGAACCAGAAGAGATAGGAAAAAATGAATATAAAACAATCTTGTAGTAAATTTTATGATATTGATCGTTTTAACTTACTGGCCTATTCCTTGAAAAAGAAAGTGTTTTTATAAGTCGTTATATTATCTGTAGAAAAGTAATGTATAAAAATGAATGAATAGCATTTCTTTAGAAATAAAAATTATAAGTTAAAACGATCAAAACAATTTGTTCAACTTATTTTGAAGGCAACCATACCTCCTAACTACTCCATTGATTGTCTATATCTACTGGCCTATTATTGAAACATTTTCTCTTCAAAATTGTATGAATCTGTCAAATTTTACGACAGCGGCCTACTCGATTCCTTTTTTTCTCGAATAAATTAGTTCGAGGCTTGTGTGTATTGAGAATGGAATAAATAATTAAAAAAAACATAAGTTAAAAAATGTTTTATCAAAAATAAGCATTTTTTTCTAGCAAATATCTCTAGAACCAGAAGAGATAGGAAAAAATGAATATAAAACAATCTTGTAGTAAATTTTATGATATTGATCGTTTTAACTTACTGGCCTATTCCTTGAAAAAGAAAGTGTTTTTATAAGTCGTTATATTATCTGTAGAAAAGTAATGTATAAAAATGAATGAATAGCATTTCTTTAGAAATAAAAATTATAAGTTAAAACGATCAAAACAATTTGTTCAACTTATTTTGAAGGCAACCATACCTCCTAACTACTCCATTGATTGTCTATATCTACTGGCCTATTATTGAAACATTTTCTCTTCAAAATTGTATGAATCTGTCAAATTTTACGACAGCGGCCTACTCGATTCCTTTTTTTCTCGAATAAATTAGTTCGAGGCTTGTGTGTATTGAGAATGGAATAAATAATTAAAAAAAACATAAGTTAAAAAATGTTTTATCAAAAATATGCATTTTTTTCTAGCAAATATCTCTAGAACCAGAAGAGATAGGAAAAAATGAATATAAAACAATCTTGTAGTAAATTTTATGATATTGATCGTTTTAACTTACTGGCCTATTCCTTGAAAAAGAAAGTGTTTTTATAAGTCGTTATATTATCTGTAGAAAAGTAATGTATAAAAATGAATGAATAGCATTTCTTTAGAAATAAAAATTATAAGTTAAAACGATCAAAACAATTTGTTCAACTTATTTTGAAGGCAACCATACCTCCTAACTACTCCATTGATTGTCTATATCTACTGGCCTATTATTGAAACATTTTCTCTTCAAAATTGTATGAATCTGTCAAATTTTACGACAGCGGCCTACTCGATTCCTTTTTTTCTCGAATAAATTAGTTCGAGGCTTGTGTGTATTGAGAATGGCCGCGCTATTTACAAGAACATGAAATAATGATTTTTGTATGGAACATGATGATGACGGAGACCTAAGTACGAGCATTTGTTATAAATCAAAAATGTTTACATTGTCTCCTATAACGAAGGTGAAACTTTTTGAACCATAAAAATTCCAAAAAAGGACCATGGGCGTAACAAAACTGCCTAAGGATGTGAAATAAAATCACACTTGTTCCCAAGAAAAAAAATTTCACCTTCGTTATAGTTTTCTATAGTTTTGCAAGCTTGGATTTTGTTATTAAAGTGAAGATGGCGTTGGGCTCTCCTCGTTCGTGATATGCGTGCTCTAACGCAAACATTTTTATCAAGAACGAGGCGAGTCCAATTCATTTTCAGACATCCTTTAGGGACAGGATGTCGAGCTAGCCTGCTTCTTACTGATGAGGTACAATAATACCGAAACCGGTCTAAGAATGGCAAGCTCCTTTAATGACAAAATCGAACCACGTCTGGACTTTCGTAATTCAATACCTGGTGGGGCATATAGCCCAAGGAGTAGTTGTTGAAGTCAAGACGCTGGTGCAGTGTAGGGCATTTCCTTGTTCTTGGGAACAAGTGTGATTTTATTTTATTTTTATTTTTTATTTTTATTTTATTTATTACAGAATACAAACGGGACGTACCCAAATACAGTATTCACTATATATATATATATATATATATATATATATATATATATATAAATGTGCGTATATTATTATAAAAGATCTAAAAAATCTAGAACGTGACAATATTATTTATATATAACTTTTTTAAGTTGTTACAAAAACTAAATAATTTATGTAAGGGATAATTTAGATAATAGTTGGTGGTACTAATAATTAAGTTCGATATCCGAAATTATTTTCCTGGTTATCACGTGGAAAATTCAAATATTTCATGTCAAACTCCATTGTTGTATGGTAATGGTCTTCAGAAACAAGAGGGAATTCACTTGCATTTAGATTATTATTGTTTAAAATTCAATCAAGTGTATTATTTGAAATAATAGTAAAATTATTAAATTAGGTGTTTAACTCCAAATCTAACCTCATTTGTTTTGTATTTCTAATTACTCATACTTAATTACTTTCTACATAATTGCATGTTTTTTTATGTTTTTTTTTTGCTTAAAATAGATAAAAAATAATAAGAAAAGATTTGAGATTTTATGCAACTTTTAATACAGATACGTCACTGGGACGGTACTGATTTGCTTTACGGTAAACGATTAAAAAAGAAGAAACACGACAGACCAAGACCATCACTAGTTTCGAAAAACGAAGACGAAGAAGAAGAAGAATATAGAATAACGATTTTAAAGTCGGGAAAACACAAATAACTAACTTAGAAACAAAGAAAATACTATATACTAACTAAAAAATATTAATAAATCAAAAATAAATGCAAAATCAAAAACCCAAGCTTCAACAAAAATCAAAGAAATGACATTATTGACAGTGACATTTAACAATCTTAATTTTGATGTCAAGTGAATTCGTTAAACTTTCGATTCGGCTTATATCTAACTTCAGTTACGCAACCAGTGACGTAATTTCAACAATTGCGCAATATTCAAAAGGCACATTATAAAAATTAACAAATTGCTGGTAAAAATTATGTATGCAACTAAAATTAAAAAAACATTCATTTCGGAAGCTCATTGTGGTTTGTATTTTAATTTCTCTCTCTTTCCATTGGATTAAAACCACTTAGTTGTTAAAAAAGTTTTTTTATTGACGTTTCGGCTTTCCAGATCGAAAGCCGTTATCAAAATGACATAAAATAAATAAATTTACTAGAAACAGAACACTTGATAATCTTGCAAAAATATGACATCAACATAGTATACATAGAATAAGATTTTGAGATTGAAGATGTCAAAATCTGTTTCAATCATATTTTTGTGACGTTTCTGGGAACGAATTTTTGAAAGGATAGCGCATTTGCATATTATAAGAGAATTTATACTTCGTCATAAATGAAGTTTTCTTATTAATATTATCATAAGAAAAAACCAGATAAAAACTTATGATACTATCCCGATATAGAGGGTATCCTTTTTGCAATTAACTCTTTTTATAAAATAGGTATCCAAATTTTTGAAATATCAACCGAACAATTAGAAACACATTCGTTATTATTTAAGCATATCAATGCTGCTTCTTTAACTTTGCGGTTATAATTATTCGGTTCTTTTAATAATCTAGTTGAAAAATTCCATTGTATTTTATGACCAGAATCCCATGCGTGTTCACATATTTTGGATTTTTCGAATTGTTTATTTTTAATGTACGATTGGTGTTCATTAAGTCTAATATGAAAAGGTCTAGATGTTTCTCCTATATAAAATTTATTACATTCGCATGGAATTTTGTAAATACAATTTTTTGTGTTTTTAATTTCATTAAAAGGTTTTGTATTTACTATTAAAGATTTTAATGTATTATTAGTTTGAAAAACTGTTTTTAAATTAAATTTATTGCCAATCCTTCTAATTTTTTCGGATAATTTTGGAATATAAGGGATTTTTACTATATTTGAAAGAACTATTGGAGGGTTTAAATTTTGATCTTTAGTTTTGATGTCTCGGTAAAGTTCACGATTTATAAATTTACTTGGGTAGTTGTTCTTAATCAAGACAGATTTAACAAGTGATAATTCATTATTTAAGATATTGTCATTTGAACAAATTGTTTTTGCTCTATCGGAAAGAGATTTGACAATACCTCGTTTAACACAAATTGAGTGGTTTGAATTAAAATTTAGATATATCTATTTGTATGTGTTTCTTTTCTAAAAACTGATGTATCAAAACAATTGTTGTTATTGTGTATTAGTACATCAAGAAACGGTAATTTTTTATTATTTTCAATTTCAATTGTAAATTTAATAGTAGGTTCCGAATTATTAATAGTATATAAAAATGTATCAATATTTTCCCTATCGTGTTGCCAAATTGCAAAGATATCATCTACATATCTAAACCAGACAGAAGGTCTTAAATTTTGTTTGTTTACAATTTCCATTTCAAAATTCTCCATGAAAATATCACACAATTTTGGTGATAAAGGAGAACCCATTGCCATGCCAAAATTTTGCTGATAAAAATCACTATTTAATTGAAAATATGTAGTTTTAATACATAGTTCCAATAATTCTAGAATTGCTGAGACGCTTAATTTAGTTCTATTTATTAATGTATTATCACTTGTCAACTTTTTTCTCACAAGATTAAGAGTTTTATCGACAGGAACATTTGGAAATAAACTGACTACATCAAAACTAACCATTATATCTGAAGTTGTAATTTTGATTTTTGATAATTTTTCTAAAAAATGTTTTGAATTTTTGATAAAGGAATTAGTATTTCCTGATAACGGATCTATTATTTTAAGTAGAAATCTTGCTAAATTTTAACAAGGTGAATTTATAGAACTTATTATTGGTCTTAATGGTATTTGTTGTTTATGAATTTTGGGTAAACCATAAAAATGTGGAGGTTTACTATAATGAGAAGTAAGAGATCTTCGTTCTTTATCACTTAGGAATTTTTTATTTTTATATAAAGTTTTGTAAATTTTGTTTTCAATACTAGTAGTTGGATCTTTATTTAATTTTGAATAGCTACCGTTTTCAATAATTTCGTTAATTTTGTTATCATAATCTGTTTTGTTCATGACAACCGTCGCGTTACCTTTATCTGCCGGTAAAATCTTAATTGTATTGTCATTTTTTAAATTTTTAATTGATTTAAATTCTGCGGAGGTTAAATTTTGATTAATTTTGTAAGATTTTTCTAATTCAATTTTGCAATGTACCGTGTATTCGTTGCTTAAGTTGCTTACACAACATATTGTGCTGTTATTTATTCATATAGTACTAGTTATTTATAAGGTCTTAAATAGAATCTGAAAATTAGTTAAACACCCAATTGGCATAAACCACAACAAGAAATTGTATCAACGAATAGATTAGAATTAGCATCGGAAAAATGTGAAGGGTATACAATAATTGTTTATGGGGTCCAATGACCATTTTATAAGAGGCAGATTAAAATCACCGCATATTAAAAATATATCTTCTGGATTATCTTCAACAATAACATTAAGTTTGGAACAAAACGAGTTCAAAGCAATGGAGGAATATAAACACAGCAAATATTAAGTTTAAAAGATGGCGACGTAACAGTAACCCACAGATCTTCAGCATCAGATATCCGTCATTAGGCAGTATTGTTTCCTATTAATCATTCTTTAATGTTCTTGTAAATTGTATTACTGAAACTGTTTACTTTATAATGTATTTCTGTTTCTATTACAATTTCATTTTGGTGAAACATTTTCTTTTCAAAATTGTATGAATCTGTCAAATTTTATGACAGCGGCCTACTCGATTCATTTTTTTTCTCGAATAAACCGTCAAACATTTCTTATTTTGAATAAATCTCGTAAGTTTTACAAAATAAACCCCACAAACCCTAGATTAGCAAAAAGCTCTTAAAAAATTCCATGCAATGATTTAATAAAATATAGGGTGATGCATTTGAAAAAGTCGAGTTATTGCTATTTGTAATTTGTCATTTTCAAAAAATCGTAATAGGCGATAGAACATCGACTCCGAGTTCGTCTAAATCTCGAAAGATGCGCTAAAGCTTAAGGAATCGACTGGAAAAAAGTTGATTAAGGTATCTTGAACAGTTCTGAAGTGCTGAATTTTTTTCTGCATCTCTGCACAGCGCTATTTTGACACATAAATTGACATAAGTCAAAAACTATTGCAAATAAGTCGAAGAAACCTAGGTGCGTTATATCGACAATTTAATGGCGAATCTAAATATGTAACAAAAATGGGGGTGCCATTTAAAAAAACAGAACTTAGTTGTGTATCTTATTTGGGACATCCTGATAGAAATATTTTTAGAATGTGCCTTATTGTCGGTCCTATCGTTTAAAAAAACAACAAATCGATAGCTTGGGTAGAAAACAGTTATGGAGCATGCACACACCCCTGGGTCACCCTGTAGTTTATAGTAACAGGTTGTTTGTTTGCAGTGCAATAAAAATTGATTGGTGTAGTAGGAAAGTGTATAATATTTAGTAAAGATACTGGCTAAAAGACATTTTAGGGAGGTCTTCCTTAATTTCCCTTTCCTTGCAACGTCCATGACAAAAATACGACCTTAATTAACAATTTAACAGTCATTAATTAAATGTTAAACGTAAATTTAAAGTTACATGAATGCAAACTGCATTGAGTCATGAATCTGTGTCAAGCGCACTGACGAAAGTGGCCACGAAAACAAAAATATTTTTAAAGTAAACCGACGGTATTTCAAGGTTTAAACAGTGTCGTAGTCCTGCGATTTTGTATTATTTTTGAAATATTCAACGTGGATGTTCTTAAATGAACAAAGTGTATTCATCCGATCACTTAAGAAATTTATTTTACAATTAAACAGTTAAAACGGTTCCGATTAGTGATACACAAAAACATTTTCACGACACGACCATAATTGTTAACTAAGAAACAATTCACAGAAGCTCTTTACTCCGCTTGATATCAAAAGCCGCATTTAGCGGTTGTGGCTTTAGGCGCCTCCCTTTGTTACAGTAACAAATTCACTGCAAGTGACACATTCAGTAAAAAATCCGATTGTGAAAACCTGCTTCAGGCATGATCCAAACTAAAATTGAAAATGGAATCTCAACTACGTCGTTTGTCCGGCTTTTTACGTTTAATTTGCAACAATTCAAATTTGACACGCGGCCACAAACGGATTAAATGAAATTATAACGCATTAATTAAAATTTCATTCAATTTGTTCAGTTAAACGAAGTTATGCTTTGTGCAAATGCCATATTCTGGATGATTGTGCATTATTCTGAAACAACAATTTCAGCCTTTTTAAAAATTGTTCTCTCTTTAAATTCCACGTTGTAGGCACTTACAGGGTGTACGCAAGCTGCAGTTGCTCTAATTCGTTGAAAATATTCGAAGAAGAAAAATCTTTATTGAAAATTATTTTGTATGATTGTAGATAAATTAATTAGATTTTGTGGACGATTTGGCATATCAGGGTCATTTATGATTCAAGAGCGAACTCAAGCCATAAAAGTAAAAATTTTATATTCTCCGAAATTGTAGTAACATCGGGTGTTCCGCAGGGTTCTCACTTGGGGTCATTGCTTTTCAACATTTTTATTAATGATATAACATCAGGGAAACTACATCTGCTATTAATAGAAGGACGGTAGGAAACAACAATCCCAGAGAAATAAGAAACTAATATCTGAAAAAAGAAAGCTTAGAAGAAAATGGCAGCAAACTAGAGCCGCACAAAATAAAAGTATACTCAACAATGTTACCCAAAGACTCAAAAAAAAAATACAACAAATTAAAGAAGAATCGATTAGAGAATTGACAGACGACAGCAGTACTGATTATTCACTCTGGAAAGCTACTAAGAGATTGAAAAGACCCATAATGCGAATACCACCTGTCAGATTGGAATATGGGCTATAAATAATGAGCAAAAAGCAACAAGATTTGCAAATCATCTATAAAAAATCTTTCAACCTCATGAAGATCAAGATGAAGAACCCGCTCTGGAAGAACATCCGTAGATTGATCAAGAAATAGAATTTATCTCTCCCAAAGAAGTAATTACCGAAATAAAATAAAATATCAATTCGAAAAAAGATTGAGGTTTTGACTTAATTACTGGAGAAATTTTAAAACAATTACCCAAAAAAGCAATAATTAAATTAAGTAACCTAATAAACGCTGCCTTCAGACTGAAGTATGTACCCAGTCTTTGGCCATTATAGAGAAATCATTAGAAGAGAAAAACATTTGTGCTATTATCTTTCTTGATGTAGCACAAGCGTTTGATAAGGTTAGGCTTGAAGGCTTAATACATAAGCTCAAGATTTTCCTTCCAAAACAATATACAGATATCCTCCATTCATATATATCAGAAAGATAGTTTAGAATTAGACAAGAAGAAGCCTATTCCGATCTTAAAGAAATTAAGGCTGGAGTACCACAAGGAAGTGTCCTAGGACCTGTCCTCCAGAGCTAGAAAACAATACCATAGTCACCTTCGCCGACGACACTGCCATTTTAGCAGTAGGAAAGAACAATGAAGAAGCAACCCACAAGCTGCAAACAGCTGTCCACCTTATCTATGACTGGACGAAGAGATGGAAAATTAAACTAAATCACTTCACATTAAGTTTACAAACAAAAGGATAGATCGTATTCGAGTCAGAATAATCAATAACCTGATTCCATATTCAAACACAGCAAAATACTTAGGTATTACCTTAGATGCCAAACTCCGATGGAAAGTGCATGTTAAAAAGAAAAGACAAGAACTTATAGAACATAGAAAAATGTACTGGTTAATTGGAGGAAACTACAGTCTATCTCTACATAATAAGCAGATACTTAAGCCTGTATGGACCTATGGTATCCAACTATGGGGGATGCACCAAAGCAAGCAACTTAGCAATCATCCAAAGATTTCAAAATAAAGCACGGAGGAACATAGTAGATGCCCCTTGGTACATTCGCAATAGTGACCTCCATAGGGATCTAGAAATGGACACTGTTGACCAGACCATCAAGAAATTAGCCAAGAGTCATGGAGAAAGACTTCATCATCATGTCAATGTCGAGACTATCCAGCTCCTTGACAATACTGGAGTAGAAGAGGATCAAGCCCTTTGAGTTAGTTTAGTGTTTTTAGTGCAAAAGCAGAGCTTATGTGTGTTATATTACATCAAATACCTATGAAATCTTCCTGGATCCGACATTGAACTTCAATTTACCTTATTTGCTGTAACACTTACTACAACGTCTACTCTTCAACACAGATTTATAAATTTCGTCAATTTCAAACTTAAAATTTTTGAGAAAATTTATCCAAATAAATGATCAAGACTTTGTAAGTATAGTAAATGAGATAAAAAAGGATGGTACACGCCCATATAAACACATTCCCTTTACCTGAAAAATTTTTGGAGATTCATATAAAAAACAATATTTTAAATATTTAACAGAAAATAACATAGGTATAGAGAACCAGTCAGGCTTTCGAGAAAATCACTCGTGTGAGTCATCTTTCCAATTGACAATTTCTAAATGGAAAGAACTAATTGACCAAAATAAAATCGTATTGTCTATTTTTGTTGATTTCAAAAAGGCACTTAATTTAATAGAAATGTGTTGTTGGAGAAACTAAAACAGTATGGGGTAGTGGATGAAGCAAATAAGTGGTTTGAAGACTATTTATACAAGAACGATACCAGCAAGTTAAACTAGGCAGTTATGTGTCAAAAAAATTGAAAGTTAAGTTTGGATTACCACAGGGATCAATCCTAGGCCCACTATTGTTTATAACATATATTAATGATATAGCAACATGTTTTCAAGAAGATACAGTTATTTCTGTCCACGGAAACTACAGTAGATGAAGTTTTGAATAAAATGCAAAGAGAGTTGAATAGTTTTGAAAAATGGTTGGAGAAAAACTTTCTACTTGTGAATACAAGAAAAACTAAAGTTATGTTATTTGGGACTACTGCCAACTTAGAAACTATAACTAAATTAAAATTGATAAATAGTGAATTAGATTATGTGACAGAGTGTAAATATTTAGGAATAATTATAGATAATAAGTTGAAATTTAATAAGCATATACAATATGTATTTGATTATTTTTTTCATCTGTCAAAACAGTCAGATTTTGTGGATTGCGTTTTATATTGATTATTTTTTTCATCTGTCAAAACAGTTAGATTTTGTGGTTTCAGCCAATAACAACTCAGGATCCTAACCAATCATTGTGTTTTATACTGATAAAACCGCTTCGTCGTTTTTGTTTTTTGATTAAACTGTGTTTACCTATTTGAGATGTCAAATGTAAACATTTATCAATTATTATTATACTAAAATGTATTGCAAATCTATGTTAATAACCAAATTTCAAAATGTATTTGTAAACTAACCTGTTTTTATTAGTTTATTTCAAAACGCCTTTAACATTTTTAGATACCTCACTTTAACACTAAACTTAAAATTAATTAAATTAAGAAAGACTTCATTTCATTCTTCTTCTTCTCTTTTATTTAAGGCGCCGTTTCGCGGGATAGCCAGTCAAAAAATCGCCTTGGTGGCCCTGTATGTAAAACTATAACAGCTCAGGTTTCAATTTAAATTGGTAAAGAAAATTTTCAATATTTGTGTGTAAAGTGTCTTTTGCATAAATGACTATGTTCTCTGTTTTTAATACAAAATGATTCAAAAAATAATCCCTTCAAATACGACTCGTCCTCTGAAATTTTATAGATTAAATTTTTGATCTTCATACTCAAACGCCTTTATTTTAGGCAAAACCACTCAAACAAACTGATTTAAGATAAAATCACTCGTCCTGCGGACTCGTGATTTTATCAATCAGTTTGTTTTCGTGGTTTTTCCAAATAAAGCCGTTTTCGTGAAAACCAAAAATTTAATCGATAAAATTTGGAGGACTCGTGGTATTACCTTTGATAAAACCGCTTCCTCTTAATTGTTTTTTGATTAAACTGTGTTTACCTTTTTAGATGTGCTACCATCTATGGTAAGAAGAGAGTATTGACATTAAATTTTGACTGAATCTAGTCAAGATGTCACTCTCTTCTTTTTTAGGCAGAAACTGGTCTTAGGATGTCGAATCTAATAAATAAAAATTCCTTACTGGTTTACTCACTGTGTTTACCTTTTTTGAAATGTCAAATATAAACATTTAACAACTTTTATTTAGCATTATGAATTATTATTTTACTAAAATGTATTGAAAATCTATGTTAATACCCAAATTTCAAAATTTATTTGTAAACTAACCTGTTTATTCGTTTATTCACACACACAACATCAGGTTTTGAATACGCAAATACTTAAAAATCCATAAATCTCTTTAAAACTGACAAATGTCAAACTCTATATCCGAATTAAGCCAAACGCAATCACGTATGCTTTGGTGGCCCTGTATTTAAAACTATAACAGCTCAATATTTTTTGATGTGTCAATTTAAATTGGTAAAGAAAATATTGAACATTTGTGTGTAAAGTGTATTTTGTATTTTAATACAAAATGATTCAAAAAATAAGCTTTCCAAATACCACACGTCCTCTCAAATTTTATAGATTAAATTTTTGGTCTCCATTCTCAAACGCCTTTATTTCAGGCAAAACCACTCAAACAATCTGATTTGAGATAGGGTTAGGGATATGTTAGAATGTCTGATGTTTATGAGTGTAAATCCAAGATTAATTTATGATAATATAATATTTATCTATAAAATAGTACATAAATATGTGGCTGATAAAATGAAATTAGTAAATAAAGTTCATACATATAATACACGAGCTGCTTCTAATATTTATGTACCACTAGTAAAAACAGCATTAGTAAAAAATCACTTTTTCATGATGGTCTGATTCCTTATAACAACTTGCCATTGTATATTCGTTCCAGTGATAAATTTCAAGAGTTCAAAAGAAATGTTAGTACGTACATATGTCAAGGAAAACTTTGAATAAATGTTGTATTTAGTTGTAGAATGGGAAAAAATGGGTTTTGTATCTTTAATTAGTATGTATATTTGTAGCTTTAAATTTATTTCTTTTATAATAATTCTAATTTGTATGTAGCAGAAAGTTGCTAATAAATTAATACTACTACCTACTACTAGATACATTTTTAAGTACCTTCGCGCACCAAGCATTTTACAACACGTGTCATCGCTCAAACTATGGTTGCAATAGCCTGTCTATCCCGAATTCAAAGACTCACAAATGTTTATGATCAATTAGACTTCTTGAGCCTCTCATTGCCCGAGTTCAAAATTTGTCTCATTCTGCATGCCACGTAAACAATTATTTACATTTTGGCTTTCTTTTTGAGTTTTTCCCCCAATATATGATATCGTATTTTATAATTTATCTTATTACTTGTGAAATGTATAAGCTAATATGTAATTTCTTATTGTTTTAAAAACTATGTTTAGTTTGTTATCTCTTAATTGTCACAGCTTGTAATGATGCCCTGTACTGGGCTTGTCGCGTAAATAAATAAATAAAAAATAATAATATAACTTACCTTTTTTAGATATGCTTTCGTCAGCTAGTATGGTAGAAGGTGGACTTAAAGGCTGTAGTTGAAATGCGGGATTTCCTGGAGAATACCAAGATGTCGGTGACCTCCAACTTGTTTGATTTCCATTTAACAGCCTTAATTTATCATATACGTTATCATTTCCATTTGAAGAGGGAGGGCTTGAAGTTTGTTCTTTTTGTGCGGCTAAATTACGTAGTACCCTGTTGATTGATGATACCTGCAATAAATAAGTAATATCTGGTCACCGAGCTTCGCTCTTAATATTCAAATCTACATTTTTAAGCAGCCCAATGAGTATATAATTTAAGTATATTTATAACATGACAAATTATTAATTAATTCGCGAAAATCACGGAGTGGGCGACATCTACTTGAACTACTGATAGGGAGATAAATAAAAAGTTGATTGGCGATTGGCTTGAAAGTAGGCGGGAAAATTAAAAAAGCTGTCAGTGTTAATTTTCAATTGGCTGCAGATGTTGTTGACGTTTATCAACTGCTTGTCACAGAGGTTAGTTAAATGCATTAAAGTTGCCTAGTTTCTGGGGATTTCACCCTTTTAGGGCAACTTCTACTGACGCTTGATCTTCGCGAATTGTCACGGTGGACAGGCCCCGTTTCCGGGACGTGCAACAGCAGCGTGTAGGGCACACGTCCCGTCAACAGAAGATCGCTCAGCTCACTCTATTTATCACTATATAAGAAAAATTCTATGTTCAATTGATTTTATTATTTTTTGATCTGCAGTGAAGGAAAATTATAGGTCTGATATTCATACTTGGGTAAAAACCTCCACAAATACCTGTGACCAGACTCTCGAGGTGTGGCAGATATTGATATCATATTTTTTCAAAAATTCTTTCTCTCTCTCTCTGATCATGAAAACTTAAATATTAAAACTGTCCGCATAATAAAATAGTAGCCGTAAGGGGTAGTCTCACATTATCGGGGAAGGGAAGACAGGTGTCCATTTTAACAGTGTTACTCAATGTTCCTATAAATATTTACCTAAACCCATGATTTCTGAAATTGAATTGGCAACGTTGTATTTTCAACTTTGAATTAATAAGATGGCTGTCATTTGACAAGCAAATTATTTATGTCCGTCAAATGAACCTTTCCTTATTTATATAAAGCGACAAATTTAAAATTGAATTCTTTCTGATTAAAACGCCAGAAATTAAATAAAGTCAAACCTTTTTACTACTATACTATACAGAAGAAAGGAGTGCAGTATTTAATTTGCAGAACGTAGTACAGGTTCAAGAGGTAGAAATTTTATTTTTACCTCATCCTTCAATGCTTATTTGTAGTTAAAATTTAAATTTTAATACATCTGATCGGCCTAATATAGTTTTTGTCTAGATTCTTGTTTCCATGGTTTTTACTGTAATAAATTTGTTCTTTTGACAGATAAGTCAGACTTTATTTATTCATAGCCGTATCGTATGTATTTTAATTGATTCAGAATTTTGTATTAATATATATTTCAAAATGGCTTCATTCTAAAAATATTATCAGTCCTCCTAAATCCTTGAAGGCAGAATTATTAGTAATAGCAAGGCAACATAAAAACAAATTCAAAAAATATATTATGGATGAGATGGCCAGAGAAAAAGGAATTAAAATTCTCAGATTTCGTCCGAACCACGCAGAGTTAAATTCCATTGAACTCATCTGGTCTCAATTATTAAAAGGTTATGTTTCTCAAAACAATAAAACATTTAAATTTCCTGATGTGCGAAATTTGTTTTTGAAGGCAGTTTCAGATGTAAATAGAGAACATTGGGGAAAATGCATTGATCATGTTTAAAAATGTGGAAAATTCATTTAGGAAAGTGGATATATCAATGGATAATTTAATAGAACCGATAATAATAAACATCAGAAAAGTGATGCCAGTAGTTTTAGTGAAGACAGTGACTTTTAAAGATAGTTCTTGAACTAACTTTTTTTTTAATCTTTGAGTTTAGGTAAGTACTGAAGCGTTACTTTTAATGCCAAGAGATTTAATTTAATCCCAACATATAATCCTCCTTGTTATTTATTGGTTAAATTTAATTCGTTCAATGTTAAAGTGTCGGATGCATAAAGTTTATTTTTATTTTTTGTAAATAATATAACTTCCAAATTTAATCTACGAAGTGCGTATATATATTTGATATGCTGTCACCTTATTTATATTATAGAAACTTATTTTGCAAAGTACGCCTATGGAATGTGACGTTATATCCCCACTTTGACTGTACTCATCTATCCTTTATAGTATATATTACTATAGAAACAAATTATTATTATGTGCCGTTGCTAGGAAATAAAACTAAAAGCTTAACTTTTCTTGTAAATATCTCGGAAGATCGAATTTTCATAGACATGGGACCTACATTTTTCGCCGATTTAGAATTAGGAATTAGGAATTAGTCTACCCTGAAAGTTTCATTGAATTCTGACGAGTGGATTTCGAGATCCTCTGGACACACATACACACACACACACACATATACAAACCTTGCTCGTTTAATAGTATTTGATAAAGTAATTATTTTCAAAGAAAACTTTAACATACGGTAAGACGTTAATAGAAAATCAGTATGAAATAGTTAAATTTAATTCAAGATTTAATTCTATAACTATTTATTTTATATCGTCGCACAGACTTGATTTAGGACAGTTTACATGGCAGAAAGATATATAGCCCGTAATATATATAAGCCCAAGGTTAAGGGATGCTCAAAGTTTCTTGAAAATAAAAATGAAGGAATGATTTTTTCGACTTAGCAACAAATAAAAGCCAAGGAAATGTATGATATTGTTTGTCCTGCACATGATGGGCTATTACTATGCATATGAGCAAGTGGATTTATGAATGATTTACTAGTTTTATCATCATGATAAGTGCAAACGAGGAAAATAGCAATTGCCACGAATCAACTTCCTGGGAGACAAAATAAAGGAAAAATGATTTTCATATCATGGGTAAAATCCCACATTGGGATAATAGGGAACGAAAAAGTAGATATCCTGGCCAAGGAGGCAGTTAAGTCCGATAATTATCTTAACATAAAAATTCCAGTTTCCGACATTATGCCGACTTTAAAATTCCAAATGGTAAAACAATGGCAACAAAAATTCTATGAATCTTCTTCTGGAAAATTTTTTAAAAGCATTCAACCGAAAATCCGTAATAAACCCTGGTTCGAACATTCATGCAATAGGTCCTTTATTAGAACAATTAGCCGAATACGGAGCAATCACGGCTTGTACCCCGCCCATAAATTTAAAATTGGTCTAGTAGATAATGATAGATGTAGTTGTGATGAAATAGCCGATTTACAACATATATTTTTAGAATGTCCGTTAAATTCCAATGAAATAAATTTGCTTTACCAACATTTGATTCTTGAAAAAGTTCAATTACCAATAAATCTACAAATTCTGTTGACCCTGGATAATTTAAATATTTATAACAAATTATACAAATTTTGTAAAAATACTAATATAAAAATGTGAGTAGCGTTGCTACCCCAACTATTATACTTGTAAGCCTTAAGTGGAAAAAAAAACAAAAAAAAAAAACAAAAAAAAAAAAAAACAAACATATAGTCCTCCTTGTTATTTATTGGTTAAATTTAATTCGTTCAATGTTAAAGTGTCGGATGCATAAAGTTTATTTTTATTTTTTGTAAATAATATAACTTCAAAATTTAATCTACGAAGTGCGTATATATATTTGATATGCTGTCACCTTATTTATATTATAGAAACTTATTTTGCAAAGTACGCCTATGGAATGTGACGTTATATCCCCACTTTGACTGTACTCATCTATCCTTTATAGTATATATTACTATAGAAACAAATTATTATTATGTGCCGTTGCTAGGAAATAAAACTAAAAGCTTAACTTTTCTTGTAAATATCTCGGAAGATCGAATTTTCACAGACATGGGACCTACATTTTTCGCCGATTTAGATAGGAATTAGTCTACCCTGAAAGTTTCATTGAATTCTGACGAGTGGATTTCGAGATCCTCTGGACACACATACACACACACACATACAAACCTTGCTCGTTTAATAGTATTTGATTATGCTTATTTGACTTATTATTAATTCTATCATCTCTGATAAATATTAGTTTTACTAATAATAGATGTCACTATGAATATCAAAAGGTGCTTCCGTTACCGCATAAACATACATATAGGAAGTGTACGTAGTATAGTCACTGAAGGTTTTCACCTCCGATTTCGTTGAACCTCCATCGATATTCAAGAAAATTGGTGAGTAGTTAGAAGATACTTGAAGGGGTGGAAATTATTTTGTTAAAAATAACCCCAGCAATCGATAGATGTACCAATTCTAAGCAACATTTGTAATATAAAGTTATTAAAATAAATCAATACTTTTTGAGTTATTAAAGATCAAAGATATTGATTTTTCGTAAAAAAAATGCATGTTTAAGGTTTTTCATAAATAACTCAAGAACTATAAGTTTTTACAAAAAAGTTGTCATTACCAAAATTGAAGCTAATATAAAAAATCGAATAAATTCCTTACATGAAAAACCTTTTAATATTAATTCAAAGTGAGTTATAGGTAATTGAATGTATATTTTTTTTCGGCGAGTACTCAAATATAAGTATTCAAGCTTAAATAACGGAAAAACGATGCATTTTATAAAATATACTTAAAGAACACTTTTCAAAGTACTCAGAAATACCTACCAAATGAGCTCTAGAAGAAGTTGATAGCATCAAAATTAAGCAAGTTATGATAAAAATAAGAGGACCCTTTCGATTTTTTTAGGAAAAAGTGAAAAATAAAACATACGCCATTTCTACAAAAATTAAAATTTACAGTAATCCCTATAAGACTTTCTTTATTTTAGTAATGACCTCAAACATTTTGACCGGTTTAGAATGCATATTTTTGAAAAAAATCAGAATTTTTCAAATTTTCGTAAATTTAATTTTCGTTTAATAATTTGATAATAACTCCAAAAATACTCTATATACGTAAAAAATGATAGAGAACGAAATTTGAGTTTTCTTAACAAAGATTTTTACTTTTTTTTTATTTTTGTAGGATAAAAAAGAACCGAGATACAAACGTTTAAGCCTAAATTTTACTGCGAGAACCATATATCCGGGGCCCTTTAACTTTTATCTTTAAAAAAATAAGCCCTTGAAATTACCTTTCAAATGGTTTTTGGATGAACCTGATATCATAAAAATTAACGGAGTTATTGTAAAAAAACCAATAACATTTTTTATTTTATTTTAATTTCAAAGCCTACTATGTTGAAATATGTTAAAGTAAATTAAATAGTTACCGTGGCTAGAATATTTTAAATGCAAATATCTCGAAATGAGCTGAATTTATGCTATTAAAACAAGTATACCTTTTTTGTTCAAATTTACAGGGTGTATCATAAAGACTTGAAAAAAATTAAAAAAAGGCCAAGAATAAAAAAAAATTGATACTTATCTTCATCCTGTAGAATGTAGGTGACGCCCTCTTTATCTAATCTCAAAATTGATAACAAGCTTATGATTTACTAACTTAAAAATATAACCATACCAAATTTCAAGTCAATACCTTAAATAATAAAGAAATTATTGCAAAAAAACGAAAAATAAATTTTATATTCAACACCCTGTATCTTAGTAGTAGATAACATTTGACCCAGAGTTATTTAGTAAAATATTAATATTTGGAGGTCCTGAACCTGTGATTAAAATATTGACCATTCCTTATGATACACACTGTATATAGGAAAAAAGATAGATAGTGAGAAGTAGACGTGTCGATAGGTACATGCTCACAAAATATACATGCGTGGGTGTGTGTATGTATATTTTGAAGATAGAAAAAGTGAAAGGAATTCTGTACATCACAAATTTTCCATTATTTTTATGACAAGGGGTAGTTTTTAAGGGTTGTTCCTTAAGATTCAAGAAAAGTGTCAGCCGCTAAAAAGAAGGTTTTCAATTTCATTAAAAAGTTGTGTAGTGTTATTGGTATTTTTCATATATAATAAATATGCTTATTCTGAATAAAATAACATGTTTCTTTATATTATGTGTTTGAATGTCACTGTGAATTCACACCAAATAATTACCAAGTAAATTCACAGAATAATGAAGAAATCACAGTAATCATTTCTTAAGATTACACAATAAATCTAGTGAGTTTCCATAGTATTTTTACAGAATTCATAAGGTAATAGGATTAGAACATAAATAGCTGTATTTTCACATGATTTTACATAAACTTCTTTATCAGTGTAGTTCGTTTCAAGATATTTGGTTGACTTTATATGTATCGCAATAACAGAGCTCACTGCTATCTCAATCGCCGCAAAAGAGACTACCAGTAGGAACATTACTGGTAATAATATTTACATCCTCACGGACAGCAGACAGGCACTACTAGCTCTGGATAGACCACGGATTACATCAGGTCTAGTACTAGAATGTCACCAGGCCCTGATCGAAGCTTGCAACAACAACGTGGTCACGTTAGCTTGGATCAAAGGTCATGGAAAATCAAAAGGCAACCGTGCAGCTGACTCTCTAGCTAAGAAAGCAGCCTCCCAAAAACTTTTGGGACCTGGCACTTTCATAAGCTTATCGGCATCAGCTGTAGCTGACCTACTGAGGAAACACTCCCTTGACAAGTTTAAGGGTAGATGGGACGACGAAACAGGTTGCAAGCTAGCCAAGGAACTATTACAGTACCCGAACAGCGAAACAGCCAAAAAATACATGACTATGAACAGACAGAACCTGCGCACAGCCACAGGTATCCTGACTGGCCACTGTCATCTACGAAAACACCTCTACAGGATGGGGTTATCTGACACTCCACTGTGTAGAGGATGTGAACAGGAAGACGAGACTGTCGAACACATTCTTTGCGAATGCCCGACACTCTCACAAATGAGACATTTTCTTTTCGGCGAGCGGTGGCTAACACATGCCAACATGAGGGAGCTACCTTCAGGCGACGTCATCGCCTACTTTAAACAAGTAGGCTGGCTGACGAGCTAGAAGGAAGGCTCAACCTCAGAAGGACGCACAATGGGCCAAATGTGGCCTACGTGCTGTGGGGTGACCCACCCTTCTAGATTTACAGATACAGAGATACAGATGTATCGCAATAAGAAGGCGAAACCAATGCTTTCGTTAGTTAGTTGTGGACCTTTTTGGCTAAATGCGTTATTTTTCCACACAAATTTAAATTTTTATTCGAATGGTTTTCCAATTTTTATGTCGTGCGATGGAAAACAGATTTCATTTTAATTTCGAAAAATAGTCACATGTCATATAGATATAAAAACAATGTTTACAAAACATTAACTTTCTAAAAAATTACTACAGAGATTGCCATTTAAATGAATGTGAAAATACTTACGCATTTAGCTGAAAAATCCATATCGTTTTTGTTTTGTTATAGAGAGCAGCATCGAGGGGACGTTGCCATGGAAATTTGCATACATCCTATAAACACTGAAGCTTCTAAGAATTTATACATTCTTTGAAAAACCCTCGCTTTTGCTTGGTAAACGAAAGAGGGTAAAATATTTCGCTTGTATTAAAATAGACGTTTTTTAGCAGCTCTGACGCTAATGACAGAAAATTGATTTGTCTCTGTACATTTAAAATAAAATATAATTATTGAAATAAAGTAATCTAAAATCAACTGTGAAGTTTCATACGATCATAATAATATTTTTGTAAAAATTGAAGGTACTATTAATTCAGAATGTCTTCTGGACTAGGATTTGAAACTTAAAATTACTGGGAATGAACAATTTGTTTACAGAAGGCAAACATTACTTTCGTAATGAGCAGGTGATTTTTGAGAGAATTTATTAGATTAAAACTTTAGATTTTATTCGAGACACTCGGTATAACTAAAGTACCAGTCACCTTTCTTATGGGAAAATGGCTTTCCGTCAAATTTTCTGAAAATTTTGCTCAGGTAAATATTGAGCTTCTTTTAGATGTGCTACCATCTATGGTAAGAAGAGAGTATTGACATTAAATTTTGACTGAATCTAGTCAAGATGTCACTCTCTTCTTTTTTATCCCTTTCAGAGATTAATACAAAGTGAGTAAACCAGTAAGGAATTTTAATTTATTAGATTCGACATCCAAAGACCGGTTTCTGCCTTTCGGCTTCATCAGTTAGGCTTTTCGAATCCAATAAATAAAAATTCCAAACTCGTACAAGTCAATAGCTATATCCGCTATAAGATAACATTTTTAGATGTGCTACCATCTATGGTAAGAAGGTACATCTAAAAATGTTATCTTATAGCGGATATAGCTATTGACTTGTACGAGTTTGGAATTTTTATTTATTGGATTCGAAAAGCCTAACTGATGAAGCCGAAAGGCAGAAACCGGTCTTAGGATGTCGAATCTAATAAATTAAAATTCCTTACTGGTTTACTCACTTTGTATTAATCTCTGAAAGGGATAAAAAAGAAGAGAGTGACATCTTGACTAGATTCAGTCAAAATTTAATGTCAATACTCTCTTCTTACCATAGATGGTAGCACATCTAAAAATGTTATCTTATAGCGGATATAGCTATTGACTTGTACGAGTTTGGAATTTTTATTTATTGGATTCGAAAAGCCTAACTGATGAAGCCGAAAGGCAGAAACCGGTCTTAGGATGTCGAATCTAATAAATTAAAATTCCTTACTGGTTTACTCACTTTGTATTAATCTCTGAAAGGGATAAAAAAGAAGAGAGTGACATCTTGACTAGATTCAGTCAAAATTTAATGTCAATACTCTCTTCTTACCATAGATGGTAGCACATCTAAAAATGTTATCTTATAGCGGATATAGCTATTGACTTGTACGAGTTTGGAATTTTTATTTATTGGATTCGAAAAGCCTAACTGATGAAGCCGAAAGGCAGAAACCGGTCTTAGGATGTCGAATCTAATAAATTAAAATTCCTTACTGGTTTACTCACTTTGTATTAATCTCTGAAAGGGATAAAAAAGAAGAGAGTGACATCTTGACTAGATTCAGTCAAAATTTAATGTCAATACTCTCTTCTTACCATAGATGGTAGCACATCTAAAAATGTTATCTTATAGCGGATATAGCTATTGACTTGTACGAGTTTGGAATTTTTATTTATTGGATTCGAAAAGCCTAACTGATGAAGCCGAAAGGCAGAAACCGGTCTTAGGATGTCGAATCTAATAAATTAAAATTCCTTACTGGTTTACTCATTGAGCTTCTGTTAATGTGAAAATGTACTAATTTATAAAGTTGACGGAGAAACTTTTAAAATACAGGGTGGTGCATAAAACACAGGTTTTCTAAGTTTTAAAGTATTTGTAATCAGTTTAACACGCTGTATGACATAGAGTGGTGGTAGAGTGACAGGTCGTACATTTGTTTAAGATAATACAAAATTTTATAACACATCGTTTATACGGGGCGATTCGTTAAAGCTAAAATACATTATATGCCTTCTGTAACTACATTTATGAGTCACCCTGTATATAATATGATTCATCACCAAGAAGTAATTACTTAAACTATATATTCATGATGCAATAACATATTTGCTTGTATTTTTAAAGCTGTTATAAAAAATGATTTCTTCAAAAAAACCGTATTACTTATTTTCGAACCACCCTGTAAATAACCAAATTGTACAGTAATTGTTTATAAAATATTGTTGCCAAATAATCTATAATTCATGTTTTCTGCAACAAATGCGAATAAAACAGGTTTGTTATGAGAAATCTGGTTCCAAAAAAGTGGCATTTTCGATGTTTAACACCCTTTACCTCGAAAACTAGCCATAGGATCGGTTTGGGCCACTGGACACTTTTTGTCAGAGCATCGAGTTCTACTTCATACCAACTTTTCAGAAAATTTGACGGAAAGCCAGTTTCCCATAAGAAAGGTGCCTGGTCCTTTATTTAACTCACAATGAAATGACCAAATAAGTTGGTACGATTTTTCATTATCAATGCAAATATTTAGTAACAGAATTTAGTCACAAATTCTTTGCAACGAATACAAAAATTCACTTGCAACATATTTTATTTTGTATTCTACCGAAAAACAAATATTATATTTCATAAAACAAGTGGCCACGAGGATACATTGTTCCCAGAAATAATTTGCTGAGGAAAGACTTTTGTCAGTTGCGATTCAATTGAGAAACAGACATTTCGGCCATGATTAAATTTGAAAATAGCATTCTGATCGGATGACAAAATTATAAACAATCCGAATGTGGAACATTCAGGGTAGGGTCGAAAATTTTATAGAAACGGAATTTTCACGGAAAGCACTGTCAGTGAGAACTCACCTATGGCTTTAAGAAGGTATCAGGGGTTCTCAAACCGCGTTTTAAAATTTGTAGGGAAAGTGGTCACTCAACAGACTGATATCTTAATGCCGTGTTTAAGGGCGCGTTTTTTTCGGGCAATCATTTAATTTTCGTTTTTTTTTGTCTTTTCCTTAATTGGATCAAAGTATATTTTTTTCATTTAGAGTTTTTCTTTTGTGGTATTCGTGGAAAATCGGTAGTTCGTTTTACGCGACCAAAGTGTTGTTGCTGCTTACCAAGAGAATTTCAAGGGTTGCAATCCAGCCAGCCCGTAGTACGATTTGGGATACAAGGAAGTAAGATTAATTATTTTATTTTTTAATAACCACTGAATTATATATAGTGTCGATTTGTGTTGGTGAAGGTTCAGATTATTTTTCCATTGCTCATTAGGTAGCTAACTTGTTTAATTTGTAAAAGCCGTAGATAGATTTTTTAAAAGTTTAATCAGCCTTCGATATTAGAAAAGAGGATGTTT
This sequence comes from Crepidodera aurea, assembly GCA_949320105.2. Lineage (NCBI taxonomy): Eukaryota > Metazoa > Arthropoda > Insecta > Coleoptera > Chrysomelidae > Crepidodera > Crepidodera aurea. The sequence goes on along the minus strand of OX439476.1, from coordinate 1,349,403 downwards.
GTGATACTATCGGTAAAAATATGGATCACACAGTATAAGGGCTTCCACCTAATTATTGTATATGTAATCCCATCAGGTAAAAATCCAAAGTCAGATCCAAAAACGTTTCACCCAAATTAAAGCCAAGTGTAATAGAGTTTATTAGAACTGCGACAAGTAATGTTTCTATTATAAGCTGGAAAAATTCGGTTCAACATGTTGTTAAGGTTGAAGATGCATATCAAAATGCTAATACCACTGTTGCACCCTTGATTATCAATTTAAACGAAGACGATAGTGAACTAGAGTTAGAATAGGTAGTAAATAATGTTTGGTGGAAGTTACTTTTGGAACCCCCTGTATATTAATATGATCACGTACACACATATTAACTTCAGGCCCGGATTGGGAGAAAACCGGCCCTTCTTAGCATAACCTACAACTATTTTTTGCTACAGATACATCAATTAACCAGTTGAGAATGCTCTTCTAGCATTGCCATAGGCCGAACAAATTGTAATGACAATATTAATCAAATTTTAGATTGACAGCTCTTATTCTAATCAACACAGCCACAGTCTACTCATTTTTACCAAAATCGTCAATCACTCTGTGTCTACTTTAAATTCAATGTTATTTTAAACTTCAAAATTTTCATTTTGGTCCCCATTTTGAGGGTGTTCTCGAAGAGGTACATCAAACCCTAAGCTTACTTTTTGATGCTCTATCAAAATCTGTAGTCAGAATTTTAAAATTCATAAAAACAAAAAATCAACAGACACACACGCACAGAACCAATTCAGATACTGAACAAATTTGTTCGGTGATAAACTATATGCGAAGTTTCATACAGATACTATTAGTCCAGAATGCCTTTTGGACTAGGATTTGACCCTTAAAATTACTTGGAATGAGCAATTTGCTTACAGAAGACAAAAATTTTTTTCTAATTTTTAATTAACTAAAAATTTAGCATTTGTTTATTGTGTACTAGGTGCAAATTCTGTTGGTCTTTAATTAACACAGTTGTTCCTTCAATGGCACTGAAAAACAGTAGTAAAGCCAGCACAGAATAGGAGGCTAATTATGACACTAGTCGATAAAGGTGTAAAAAAGGAGTTTAGTACTATGCAAAAGAAAATTTTGGCTTTGGATATAGAAAATACCTTGGATAAAAAATTTTAAACCAAAGATTGTATCTGCGTTTCTAACTAGATAGTAGACTCAGACGTTGACAACATGGTTGCAAAAGCAGGTGGAGAGTCAGGTCAGGAATTTTTAATAAGCCCCTAGACTGTCAACACGCTTGGTCAAAACAACACGTCCAGCTGATTGACATCAATCTTTTCCAATCTTTTCATCAACACTCATTTGTAGCGGAGTTTTCGACCAGTGAACTTTTCCTCCTGGACTTTAGTGAATCGGTGTAGCGAAAATTTGCTGAATTGCTATAATTGCAATAATTCACCCTGTACATGATTTCTCTAAAATGTGATATGATTTCTCCAGAGGACATAAATAGACAGTTACACCTATCTGAAATTTTTGTTACACTTGCCTTACATTTTTAACAAAAGATTCATTTTAAAGTCAAATTGAAAATTGGCGATAATGAAATATCTTACTGTATAATAATGTTTTGTAATTATAAAGAAATCTTTAAAATAAATAGGTAATAACGACACACACTGTATTCCAGTATACTAAATACCAGAATTTACAGGGCCGGATTTAAAAATCTGGCATATCTAGTTCATGTCAAAAATTCACCCTGTATGTAACTTTTTCCACCCGCAATGGACTGAAATTAGATTGAAAATGTTTGCATTAACCTAGTTTTGTCATTTGTTTCAGCGCAAATCATGTGTAATTATTTTAATGGGAATGAAATTAACAACCCCAAGAAATGTTTATTCATAAATTAAGAAATAAAATAAATAACAATAACCAAAAACAAAACAGTTTGAACAATGCGGAACAAAGTAAAAAACAATTTAATAAACATTACGATTTTAAAAAATGTTCAAAATGAAATCCATTTGCCTTAATACACTTTTCTTGGCGAATGTTTAAATGTGTAATGGACTTTCTTATTGTCAATGGGTTATTTCTGATATGTAATACATACTGCAGCAGGCTGTGACAATTTGACATGATCGTGGTTGAAATTGTTTGTGTAATTTGACATTAGATCTTAATTTGTGTTTTAATAATTAATAATTTTAATAATAATAATATAATTTTTAGTAAAATTTTCCGCTCTTTCACGTGGTGCTATTAGTTTTTTTCGAGACATAATGAAAAAACCAAATTTTCGATTTTGTTTTCAAAATTGTGAAGTTAGCAAATATTTTTTTATGGTTTCTATACCCTTTCAAGTACTTAAGCGCCAATTTTCATCGATATCACATTTTGTGCGAGCTTTTGTTCAATATCTGGCTCTGGCAACTGGGATAAAAGGTTCTCCACCGTATTTAGCCCCAAAATTTATTTTCAAACGAGTAAAATTTAAATAAAATTTTAAATTGCAAAACACCTAAAATAAATATTCATTTTTAATTTTATTAAGATTCTATTTTTATTTCTATATTTAGGTAATCTATTGAAAATTAAATTTTTAATTGAAAAAAAAAAAAAATAATAAAATAAAAACCAAATTGTCATTTTATTTTATTTATCTGATCGTTTCCTGTTTTGTTCAAGAAAAGATCTATCTAAAGCTATACATTATGAAAATACAAATTATATTAAAACAGAGAAAATAATATACATTTGTAAATTTACATTCATCAAGTGCAAATTCCAAAATATTAAACCGAATTACAAGATTAAATCTGGAAATTTGTATAGATTTCGCAAGGGATCATCCTACGGGAAAAGGCGATAATTACGATCTGGTTAAGGGTAACTGATACTAATGTCTTCATAAGTTGCCTTCAGGGATGCGCGAGAGTGGTTTTAGAGTGGAGGGAGCCGTTTATGAGTTGAGAAACCTCAGATTCAGGGGTGCCTATTTCATGGGGCTGGTTGTGAAGTGTAGACTACAATCGATTCATTATTTTATAATTTTATTAAAAGTGAGTTCCATGTAAATAAGAGTAAAACGTATGTTTATATTTTAAAGAGTTTTATAATTACTTACAGCAATTTCAAAATAAAATTTGTCAAATACTAAAATAGTAAATGTAAAATTAGAAAATTAGTATTAGTAGGATTTATTGGCAAAACTAAAGTTAATCATCTTACAAGAACAGGATTTTTTTTATAGTAAACAATTAAAAATTTTACATAAATTTGACTATATCCAATTTAGGTAAATTGAAATTAAACCAGGGCCAAACCGATTTTACATACCCGAATTCTTAGGAGTATCTGGGTGGTCGGATTTCAGTGGTAAACCTAACCTAAAAAATTCGTAAAGTGGAAAAAAAAACGGTTATTTATAAATAAAAACGAAACTTCTCGTTGAATCGAAAAATAATAAATGAAGAAGTTGTAGATAATGAAAAAATATTTTGATTAACCACGTTGTTAGTGTCGATTGCGAAATTACTTTTCGAAATATATCGAAAAACCGTCCAAAATCGAAATTTTTTGGTTTTACTACATCTTTTTCAATTTTTTATATACTCACTTGATATTTACAGCAAATATAGGTTTTGCAAAATATTCTTTGTTTTTTTAGTTATATCGATTTTTCGAAAAAAAGACGTTTTTCTCCGACCATCAAAAAATGTTGACATTTTTGTACTATTTTCAAGTGCAAAAGCCATCAATTCCCTTACCGTACAAAAATTTGCTCGTTGCTTAGCTTTAATCCTAGGACTAAAAGTAATTGCATTTGAGCTCTCTAATTGAAATTTGAAGAAGAAAACATTGTCTCTTAACTAATTGGGCAACTATATATAGGTATTTATTTGTTATTTATAGTGATATTGAATGTACAATTGGAACAATTATTGCCAAAATTCAAAGCACCACTGAAATGAAACTAACAATTTTCGAACAATTCAAAAGATTTTCATTAATGTTAGAACAACTCAAAATATTCTCCGTAACTGTTGATGAAACATTCGAGGAAATATCTGAACAGGTACTTGTACCTTCTTTGTCAGGTTGCAATATTTTTCTGGCAGTATTCTCTTTGTTGATACGTGATTCTTCAATATATCCTTCTGCTACCGTACTCGATTTCCAACCTCCATGTCTTTTAAGACAAGTGAGGTCACCGCCACCATCAATAAGAAGTGTAGCAGATGTTCTTCTTAGCGAATGTCCAGTATACTCCTTCCAATTTTCTAACTTCAAAAATTTTGCAATTTCTTGCGGCACGGCACTAATTTTGTGAATACCAACAACCATTCTTTGACACTTCCCATTAACATACTTTAAAAATAAACGACGTTCCTGTATATTTGATGGCCGTAGTGCAACATATTTTCGAAATAAACGCAAATAATTATCGCCTATAATGGTAAACAAACGAGGTTTCTTGTTTTTTGTCTGCAAAATTTTTACGACCAGGACCGAGTCCATATCTTCAATGTCATCAATTTTCAAATGAACTAGTTCGTCACAACGCATAGCACCTCCAATTCCTAATACTAGAACAACCTTTATCATCAGGTGCCATATCCAGGAACCGATCCACTTCCTCCTTTGTAAAAACCCTAGACTTTTTAGGTATATATCCATCACTTTGCCTTTTTAACAATGCTCGTAATTTTGAATATTTACTAATATCCACACCATTGAAAATCGTTCAATCTTGCTCGAGGACTGGACGTAGAAAAACGTTCGGCAGCACCATTTTGTTCGTAAAGAACTGTACTTTCATGCTATAAAAAATTCGTAACGATTTTATAAATTTTAAGTACCTAAATATGGCGTTAAAAAATTTTTTTTAGGTTATCTTTTTCAATTTTTGTTTTGCGATGATTTCTTGGTCAGAATTCCATTGCTGGTTTTTTCACGAATTTTAAACATAAAATATTTTCTGTTTTTAATTGAAGCTATTCGCTAAGAAAATTTCACACCGAATTATTATTAAAAAAATACTAGGATAATGGCGGTTTTTTGTTAGGTTAAATATAACACAATTAGTTACACAAAATAATAAAAAATAAGTCGATAGTATAAATTATCGTAAGTAATATCATAAGGGCATCTAATTTTTCCGAAAAAAATCGAAAAAACATGTTGCTAAGTAATATTTTAACAAGAAGCATGACTGCTGGCTACCGAGTCGAAGACGAGGATTTTTGCACCTGCACCTGCACCTGCACGAATTATTTTGCATTGTGTTTTTTCGATTTTTTTCACAGGAAAAATTAGATGCCCGAATGGTATTTGACAAGACTATTTCACGAGTAACAGATTATTCTGCATACACATAGCTTACAAAACATACTACCTATTATATATGCATACATAATAAATATGTAGGTACTAATTTGAAAACTGAAAAACAGGTAATTTATTTAATCACAAAACACTTAATTATTTATGGTACAATTAAAATATAAATTGCAATTTTGGTACACAGTAGGAGTATTGTTTGAAATCTTTCTTAACTCACTGATAACGTTGGGTGTAGGTGTAGGGAGTGAGAAGCTCGAGGAGTGGCTGCAGGATCTTCTGTTTTCTGCTTTTTAGCTGAAGGTTCTGAGGCGTCACTCCTAAGGGTATTTATGATGTTGGAATAATGATCATTATACATTTGCAGATAAGGCTTAATTGAGTTGGCTGAACTGTGGCCAGTAATTTTAATTAATTGTTGTTCACCCATCCCTCCTTTAGCAAGGTTACTGACTGATGTCGATCGCATAGAGTGGTTTGTTATTTTTATTTCTTTTGTATTTAATCCTGCCTTCTCTGCTGCTTCTTTAGTCCATTTCGAAAGTTCGTTTTTTCCCACTGGAGTATTTTTGTACCATCCACTTGATTGTTCTTTGTTCCATGATGGGTTTACTGTTAAGAATAATCTATCAGTTGTTATCAGTTGAACGTTTAACAATTAGATTTTTAAAAAGACGGACTGGAACAAAAGGTAGGGTTCTTCGTTTCTTCACCCTGGCCGTTTTATTCCTAAATAGTAGGATTTTTGAATATCAGTTACCTATTTTAAAAAATATGTAACTATGTTATCTACATGTTTTAATCCCAGAATTATTCACTTTCTCTTTAAAATAATGAATTCTACTAGACTTGAAGATAATATCTTTAAGTGGATCAAAAATTATTTTCCACTTCATAAAATACATCTCTTGCATTTTTTTTTGCAACGGAGTTCCACATTGTTTTCACAACTAGTTCTTTGTAATTTTCATCGTTTTCTTTCTTCATATTCCACGCCCAATCTTTCAGGATATAATAACTTCCAAAGCGACTCATTTTCACTACATAAGCTGACTAGCACTGTTTAATATAAAATTTATGTTATAAGGATCATAATAACGATCATTATGGTACTAGCCGTGAGTATTATTGGACGAAGCGCCAGCCGAGTCTAATAACACGGCGTGTACCATAATGATTGTTTATGATCCGAATTTCATACAATATTTTATATTCCGACGATTTTTGTGTTTTTTTTTTGATGAATTTTAAGTTTGCGTCAGTAAACTGATAGCTTGATTTTAATAAAACCAGGTAACTATAGAAATATTTGTTTGTATTGTCATTGTCAGAATTGAATTTTTAATTTTAACGTTTATATAATATAATATGGATAATTTGCCATCAGAAATCGAAGAATTGGCCAATAAAGCAGTTGTTGGTTTGTTGCCCGAAAAGTCTAAAGGCATATATGAAAAAACTTATGCCAATTACAAAACTTGGTGTTCCCAGAAAAAGGTTGTCAATATCGTACACGAAAAGGTACTTTTGGCATATTTCAAGAAACAATGAAGAAAAAGTCTTCGAGTTTATGGAGTTATTACTCTATGTTAAGGAGTACACTATTACTTAAGAAAAACGTCGACATAAGTAAGTTCAATCAATTGATAGCTTTTTTAAAACGGAAATCTGATTCTTACACACACAATCCAGGATTTTGACTAAAGAAAATATTGCAAAGTTTTTACAACGAAACATATTTGCTATTAAAAGTGTCAATGATAATAGGTATAAGTGGAGCATGTCTAAGAGTTGAGTTAAAAAACTTAAGGATAGAAGATGTACACGATGAGGGGGTTGTTTTTCGAATTTTCAAACTTAGTACAAAAACCAACGTTCCCCGAGAATTTTACGTAACGCCTGGCGATGTCGAAGGAATAAATATGATGCAGCTTGTTCGGACCTATGTAGCAATGAGAATGCCGAAGTTTCTCGTTTTTTTCTATCATTTAGAAACAACAAATGTACAAAGCAACCAGTGGGTATCCATACTTTCGGAAATATGTGCAAAACGATCGCTGCTTTTTTAAAGTTACCCCATCCCGCCGAATACACAGGTCACTGTTTCCGGAGGTCTTCAGCTTCAATGCTGGCTGATTCAGGAGTCGATCTTCACACTATTAAACGCCATGGTGGCTGGAAAAGTGACACAGTTGCTGAAGGATATTGTTTTGGGAAGTTCCAAATAATGCCAAATTTGGAAACCCAAACTTATTAGGCCTCACCCTTTAGATGGGTCTGTCCCAACTTATTGTAGATTTAAGTTGGCTGACAAATTGTATGTGGACTGTATATAGGTTGTAGTGAAATTATACACTGATTACTTGAATTTTATATATTAACGATAACTTCGTAAAAAACAAAACACTTTTCAACAAACATAGAATATAACAAAATTCATAACTGTGTTTGCTCAAAAAATAACTGAATGTGAATACGGGTATGTATGTAATATTATGCAATTTATATAAGTTAAAAATTGATGAATTTATTACGTATGAAACAGTACAATGATGCGACCTGTTTCTACGGAGATAGAAGTTCTACTGGTTTAATTTTGATTTATTTGAGATCCTTCGGCGGCCAATCACGGGTATGTATTTTCGGCTTTATTGTTGTGCCTTTTTTTATCTCTTTGGCAACTTGCAGTCTCGCCAATGTGTCGCGGTGTATGTAAAGGCGGTTGCCGACAAGGGCGGCTTTTAGCATTGATGTTTATCTCGTCGGTGAGTTACTTCCGCGTTGATTATCTGCGCGATGGCCTTGATTTACGATGCGTGTTGTACTCTTACTATGCTGGGCACTTAGGCGCGCGGTTTGGTTATTTTTATTTCCTTTGTCGCCATGGGCGTAGGTAAAAATGTTCGATTTCGAACAGATATATAGAGAACTCTTGCGAAAATAAGAAAAGAATTTCAGCAGCCATTCTCGGGAAGAAATCATCATCGACTGTCGTTCCCTCAAAAGAAACAGAAACCATAGGAATTAAAAATCACAACAATACAACAATTTCAACTCCTATGTCCAACATTAATTTAACGGATTGTAATAATGTTACTTTTAATTTTAATCATTAAATTTTGTTCAAATTTGTTTTAAATAAATTTTTTCATTTTTGCGTCTATTTTTCATTATAGTACTCAGTCCTATAATGAAATCATTATAGTACTCAGTCCTATAAAGTATGTCATTTTGACAATGAAAATGAAATCCATAATGATGTCATCATTACAAAATTTATTGACAATAAAATCGTTTTCAGGTGTCCTAGGAGACCATAATTACTTGTTATCAAAGGTATTCTAGAAAACGAGTAAGGAATTTAATTTATCAGATTCGACATCCTAAGACCGGTTTCTGCCTTTCGGCTTCGTCAGTTAGGCTTTTCGAATCCAATAAATAAAATTCCAAACTCGTACAAGTCAATAGCTATATCCGCTATAAGATAACATTTTTAGATGTGCTACCATCTATGGTAAGAAGAGAGTATTGACAATTATTAAAAGCAAAAAAAAAAAAAAAAAAAATCTCTAAAAGGGATACGAAAGAAGAGAGTGACATTTTGACTAGAATCAGTCAAATAAAAGCTTTGCAACACACAATGCAAATTGTGTATGCAACCCCAATACACCGGGAATTTTTTGCTTTTAATAATTGTCAATACTCTCTTCTAATCATAGATGGCAGCACATCTAAAAAGGTATTCTAATTTTTGGTGACATCAGCTGTCAAGTTTTGCCGCGGGTAAACTAAAAAAATTACTGACAGGAGCTGTCATACTGTTTTTTCATCTAGAAACCATTTGTAATTCAAAATTGCGAGTTTGTAATTGGTGGAAATTAAGACTAGAGAAATAGTCTAATAGTCCAGTAAATGAAGGCCAAAAACCATATCAAACTGGGCAACTAGTCCGGCCGCAACCATTTTTTTTTAATTTGCAGGTATTCGGGTGTATATCAAATTCCCAAAATCGCAACCACCTGGAATTTGTGGAACAGGGGGAAAATGGCTCTGGAGTTCCCGAAAATCCGTTTTTCGACGATATCTGCCGAAATATGACCTTTAGAGCATTTTTGTTCAGACAAAAGATGAAGAGCAGTTCATTACCTATAAAAGTTGTCCCTATGGATTTTTTCGCTACGCCAATATTTTTTGCAAAAACGGCGGGTCAAAAATTTACCTTTTTCAGAAAGTTGAAATCCGGCGTTTCCTTATCAAAATCTGGTACACCGATATTCACTCACCATTATCTAGTTCAAACCAATTTAGATGGTGCAGTGCTCTAAAAAAGGGCCTTTTGATGAAAATAAATCAACTAAAAAAACTTCAATATCTTCCGGTTTTTTGTCTGATAAGTCAACAATAACAGTGATTTCACTTTTTCAACTTCACTAATAAATATCTTGTGAAAAAAAGTCCAATTCTTCAATATTAAAAATGTAGATAGTTGACAAACAAAGCAGAAAGCACCCAAATTGATAAATGAAGCATCAATTGTAGAAACTTTTCAGAGAAAGTTCTTTCTCGTGCATTCAACAAAATATGTCATATACATATCGATGAAAAGGCCAGAATGTGATCTTTCATTGAGTAACATCTTTGACCCGAAAAAACTTCACCGTGAAAAGAAAATAACCCTCAAAAAAATAATGTCCCGAAAAAAAATTTTCCCGATTTTCCTGGTAACTCGAGAACTTGGGCCGAAAATGAGTGTTGTATCGGCAAGGGGACATTCTCATATTCTCAATGCTATACGTTGAAAGTCGATTTGGTAATTAATTATCCAGAAATTCACGATAAACCGAAGCGTTTGCAAGAACTCCAAAAATCCACGAAACCCGCCCTTAGAAAAACACGTTGTTTATAAAAATACCCAAATATTTCTTTTTTGTCTCTTTCGGAATATATTAAGCACCTCCCAAAGCCCCATTATTCACAAGGATTCGGTGAAATTACTCTTATTGAAAAAAATATGAATAAATTCATGAAAGGGTACAAAAATCGAGCAAAAACGAACTTTGCCCGGGTTTTTCAATAATAAAGAAAAATACATTAAAGGAAAAAAAAACACAATATTATAGCCACAGGTTCCCTCTTTCATCTAAACTTTGACTCGTGAAAAAATATTAATTTTTACGCGAGTTATTGAAAATTTTGTAATTTACTGGGGGCGTCATTCCCTCAAAGCGTGTTCTCTAGATGCCGGGCAGGAGCTAAAAATGGAGGCTGCGTTCAGGGTTAATTATCTCGAAAACTATCAAATTGTTGACAAAAATGATAAGGATCATTTTTGTGGGTTTTTAACTGCTCTTCATTTTTTGTCTGAACAAAAATGCTCTAAGGGTCATGTTTCGGCAGATAAACGGCAGATATCGTCGAAAAACGGATTTTCAGGAACTCCAGAGCCATTTTCCCACTGTTCTGCAAATTAAAAAAAAATGGTTGCGGCCGGACCAGTTGCCTAGGTTGATATCTTCGTTTACTGGACTATAATTAAATTCGTTGTGTTGTAGAGTTTATAACAATGAAGCGATTTGCGAAATACGTTTTATGCAAGTTTTGTAATGAAGTTAGTGAAATTAAAATGTATCATCGGAACCTTATAGAATAAATTCGAAGTCATATGAATTTAAAGGGAAATGTCATTTTACCTATAAACGTCAAAAAATTTCCAGTGTAATTTCATGTTCTTTCTCCCAAGGAGGAGACAAGAATTTCCGGAAATTTTTTTAGTTGCTATGGTAATGATACAAAATAAAGGCTTTTAATTGGTCGAAAATGTTAGGTGTGGAATTTTCAACAGTAATACCACAAGTGATTGAATTTTCGCGATAACGAAACTGAGTTGCTTGAAAACACTGTGTTTTCTTTATGCAACTCTGTTGAGTTATCAAATAAGAGACAGACTTATGAGATAAATTCAATCACGAGTGGAATTTTATTAGACTATTTCACAAACAAAGTAAAAGGTAAAAAATCTGAAATTCGGTAGAATTAGAGGAAATTAGCAGAAAAGGCAAGAAGTTGATCGGAAACATTAATAAAGTTTAATAAACAGGAATCGAACAAAATACATATTGAATTAAATCAGTATTAACATAGTACTTAAATATTTCTCAATTATAAATAAATGGTGCAATTATTATATACAATTGCTCATTTTTAGCGTGGTTATTTATATTTGACGTTTAACTGTCATATACGTAAATCTGAAAACACCTAACTTGATAGGCCAATCAGAGTCAAGAGTCAAGTTTAGTATTATCGATAATCCAAACTTGACTGGAGCTCCTGATGGGTTCATTTTGCAAGTGCGTGAAATAGTCAAGGAAATTCTTTATGTTTTTCATGTGATAGAGATTAAAATTGGTGATGTAGTTTTTATTAAATTCAATGTCATTTTAAACTTCAAAATTTTCATATTTTAGACCCCATTTTGAAGGAGTTCCCGAAGTGGTACGGGGCACATCAAACCCTAAATAACTCCAATAAAAAAAGTAAATGAGAAAGCTGTAGATAATTAAAATATCTTTCGATCCATTTTTTATAAGTCTCGATCGAGATATAACTTATTGAGATATATCGAAAAAACCATCCAAAATCGCATTTTTTGTTTCTTGCTATAAATTTATCAGATATAAATAAATTTATTTGAAACGGTTTTTTAATTTCCAAGAAACCTGCTACCGTTTGAAAACAGGAAATCAAAATTGCTAAATGCTAAAGGGTGGGTTGTTGAGCATTTTTTTGTGAATCCAATCTGAAATTATCCATTATTTGTGCAAATTATTTAATAATAAATATATGCATTTCATAATCTAATTTTTTAAGTATCAACTACGTGTGTTGTCATAAACTGGGTGTCGTATTTTTAGGCTAATACAAAGTTTCGAATTAGTCCTGAGCCTCGAATTTTTTGTGAAACTGAATTTTTCACCTGAAATATTTAACGTTCTATTAAAATATATAATTTTAATTTTTTTTTAATTAAATGTGCAAAAAACATATTAATTACTTTGAACCTTTAAACGAGATCATTGCAACTAAGTGAAAGACGTGAATGTAAGGGCCACCTTGCCATGGGAAATAAAAGTATTTATGAAATAATACTCATAAAAGAAAGCTCACTTGTACGAGGGTTTGTATGTTGGAGTCTGCATTATTCTGCGAAGAAAAAAGGTTGAAATGAGTATCACGGGGCGACAGTGAATGAATTGGCTTCCTGGTGATCGGCTTTGTATTACCCATGACCTTTTCACATTGACGACTAAGAATTGACAGCGCGACTAATAATGGATACGGTACTTGCAATCAAGGGCACATGATTGTTTAGATTTTAATTTAGGAATACCGATGTAATCTTGATGAGAACATTTAGGGTTTAAGGTTCTTACGAAGGAGAGGAGAATAACGATTATTTTTTGGCTATTTATTAAAACTTTTGATGTATAGGGTCAGAGCGAGCCGAATGAATCACTTTTATTATGACGCTTAACATCCAAAATGCTGGAGAATATTTTTAATACGAATAAAATAGGAAAAGTTACATACAGGGTGTTTCGATGCGAAATGTCCATACATTATAGTCTATTTTTATGAATGAGAGAGTATTAAAATAATAAAGCGTTCGTAATCCATAGGCGTACCACTTCTTTTAGTAGACAGTTAAAATATTTTGTCAAGTTATACCTCGAGTATTTTCGTATGAAATAACCTTTGTATAAATATAATAAATATATCGGGTGTACACTTATATTTTCACCTAATTAACCTGCTTATAACTTCTAAGCAGCTGAAGGTAAAAAAGTGCAATTTTTTCTAAAATATTTTATTTTTCCACAAGGTATGTTAAGAACATTGTGTCAAACGGGTTATGTAGGTATAAGGGTTTAAACTTTGACTTTTAAACAACGTTACGTTCATAAATAATAATTTTAATATAAAAACTACTTCTTACCTACAAATCCAAATCAGAATCGAAATCAGAAGATGAACTGTCGCAACCAATATTTACAATGAGTGGCTCGATCATTTCATCAGTAATATTGTCCAACTTCCACATTTTCTCTTCTTCTTTAATCGTATGATTTACAGGTAAGTTCACCTTTAACGTTTTATTTTACTTGACACATTAATTTTAAGAAGAAATCTCGGATTGGGCATAGTTTGGGTATTTATTTTCTTCAATTTTACTTTAATTTTATCTAAATATTGTAAATTTGATAATGTTAAAACTCCATTTCATTTGATAATGTTAAAATTCCATTTCAATATATATATACAAGGTGTTAATATTTTTAGAACAAAAGAGTTTTTTATGCATTAACACATTTTCTACGCCGCTGCAAGTGCAAGTTCGAAACCAATTTATGGTACTTTCTATTTTATATATCAAAAATAATAAGTTATATTAAACAAAACATTATTTATACTGTTTATAAGGTTTACAAATATAGTGTAAAACTTATATTTACAAAACCTGCGTTACAAATAATTATGCTGTTGTCTAGTTCGTCCTCAGAAGATGATGAAGCGTTTGTAAGGAAACAAAGACGTAGAAGAGTTGTTTAGAGAGAGAATCAACATTAATTTACAGTCCGTATATGAATTCAATGATCGATTTAGAATGACATCCCTAAAAATGGAACAACTTCTAAACCAACTACACTTATAACTTGTAACAAACAAGAAATATGTCAAAATTTCTCTTGTCAACAACAACTTGGCAGTGATTTTTCGTGAAACACTTGTTACTTACAAATTGTGAATACAATTTAATTTTTTTTAACAATTGTTGATTACAATTAATACTTGTACCTTTGTGAAACGGGCCCCTGGAAACGCAGCTGGGTTCTTAATTTGAAAATCAATATTTCGTAGAACCTTTGATATAAGATGACCGCCAAGTATAAAAAGTAGCATTTATCTCTATTGTTCTTTCTAAAACAATACGACTCTTTTGGGTATTCCAGGTTAGATTGTAGAACTTCTAGCCCACTCGAGTTAGATCAAAAAAGGGGCTAACCCGGACAAAATTGAAAACGGCAATTTTTCTTCGGGAATCGTTAGGGGGGGTCACTGGCAGTCTAAATTTCGATTTGTGTATGTTCAAGTCCATTGCGTCAGCCGCCATATTGAATTTAAGGGTGCATATTTATTTATTCAATAACTCGTTCATTTGCAATTTTACATGAAAAATGGTAATGACCAAAGTTGTCTGGAATTAAATTTCCTACAATTTTGGTCGTTATCACTTTTTCGCAAGGATCGATATTTTTCGACTAAGAGCCGAAAGAGTGGGTGAAATTTGAGAAAGAGATAAATTAAGAGAGAAAGATAGAATAAATTGATGAAAATGAAGAAACAACCAAAAAATAAAAATTCAAAGATAGAAACCAAAAATGAAAAATGAAAAACGAAAAACGAAAAAAAAAAAAAAATCGAAGAATGGAAAACGAACAATGAAAAATGAAAAATGAAAAACGAAAAATGAAAAACCAAAAACGAAAAATGAAAAATGAAAAATGATAAATGAAAAATGAAAAATGAAAAACGAAAAATGAAAAACCAAAAACCAAAAATGAAAAATGAAAAACGTAAAATGAAAAATGAAAAATGAAAAATGAAAAACGAAAAATGAAAAACCAAAAACCAAAAATGAAAAATGAAAAACGTAAAATGAGAAACGAAAAATGGAAAATGAAAATCGAAAAATGAAAAACGAAAAACGAAAAATGAAAAACTAAAAATGAGACATGAAAAATGAAAAACGAAAAATGGAAAACGAATAATGGAAAGCGAAAAATGAAAAACGAAGAACGACAAAAGTAAAACGACCATGGATTTTTGTTCTATGGCCTAGTAGAAAAAAAAAGTCTATGTGGGTCCGCATCAGCCCCATCAGCCTTGCTCCGTCGGCATAGTAGAATTTATTTTTTTTTTTTCAATATCTGAAATTTTAAAATTAAATTAAATATCATAAAATTCTTACTCAAATTCTTTAGATTTGAAGGAAGGAAGGAACGTTGATTTTCGAAATAACTACGTTTTTCGTTTTTCATTTTTCGATTTTCATTTTCCATTTTTCGTTTCTCATTTTACGTTTTTCATTTTTCATTTTTGGTTTTTGGTTTTTCATTTTTCGTTTTTCATTTTTCGTTTTTCATTTTTCATTTTTCATTTTACGTTTTTCATTTTTCATTTTTCATTTTTGGTTTTTGGTTTTTCATTTTTCGTTTTTCATTTTTCATTTTTCATTTATCATTTATCATTTTTCATTTTTCATTTTTCATTTTTCGTTTTTGGTTTTTCATTTTTCGTTTTTCATTTTTCATTTTTCATTTTTCATTGTTCGTTTTCCATTCTTCGATTTTTTTTTTTTTTTTCGTTTTTCGTTTTTCATTTTTCATTTTTGGTTTCTATCTTTGAATTTTTATTTTTTGGTTTTGTTTCTTCATTTTCATCAATTTATTCTATCTTTCTCTCTTAATTTATCTCTTTCTCAAATTTCACCCCCTCTTTCGGCTCTTAGTCGAAAAATATCGATCCTTGCGAAAAAGTGATAACGACCAAAATTGTAGGAAATTTAATTCCAGACAACTTTGGTCATTACCATTTTTCATGTAAAATTGCAAATGAACGAGTTATTGAATAAATAAATATGCACCCTTAAATTCAATATGGCGGCTGACGCAATGGACTTGAACATACACAAATCGAAATTTAGACTGCCAGTGACCCCCCCTAACAATTCCCGAAGAAAAATTGCCGTTTTCAATTTTGTCCGGGTCAAATTCTAACTCGATTGGGCTATTCAGCGTTAAAGCAAATCGAGAGGGAAAATGTTTAAAGAAAGTTATTCGAGGGAATTCCTGTGATTTAATGGATTTCCAATTAGAATTGGAGTAAAGTTGTAGGAAAGATCAGATTAATTTAAGAAAAAATAAATATCGAAAATAAAATCGTACACACCCATTAATCAGGGAAACATTTTGGAGAATACAGGTCATACATGCATTTAAAAAACCAAATGTTCAAATATTATGGGAAAGACGATCAATTTGGCAACAGTGCAAATAACAAATAACAAGTTTCTGAGAATACATTCCTGAGAAAATTAGTTATTCCGGACTTTTCTTCACTTCACTAAACGTTATATTAGTAATTGTATCATTTTTGAATCCCCTAAACCTATTTAAATAACTTATGAAATAAATTATGAGTCACTTGTGCAACGAATAATTCCTAATTTGGAATTTTTATTAAAATCCCATTTTAATCTGAAGTTTCAAAATATAATGAGTTTTTTGGTTGAGAGATCAGAAGTATAGCTCAATGGGTCGTGCATGTGTCTGACACGTGTTCTACGCAGATTATTACACATTTAAAGCGCCCGATAAAGTCGTTTAGAAAGAATCGTTTCAATAGGAAGATAAAATTCATTCATATTAGAGATAAAAGAACCGGAGGGTAGACATTCCGCCGTTAAATCTATCTAAATTATTGAAGTAAATAAATCGCAATTATGTTACTCAATATTATAACACTTAACAAAACAATTTCTATCAAAACACTGTTTGGCAGATGAGGTATTTTTCATAAGTAGTTGGGAATCTGAGACCTTCCACCTAAAAAACATGAAATCCTATGTAAAATGACCTGCCGAATTCGAATCTTTTGTTCGCCCTTTGATCCGGAATTGCAAAATGTGTCAAAACATGACATGTTCGAAATCGAACATTTTTAACTACGCCCATGGCAGCAAGAGAAATAAAATAACCGAACCTCGCGCATAGCAACAGTGTAAGCCCCCGATTTCTTTAAAATAAGTGGTCTTATTTCCTTTAGAAGAGAAACTAATAAATATTAGTTTAATTTGTCAGTTTTTGGCATTGTCAAAAGTAGTTAATTGTCAATCATCGATGGAAATCATATCATATTTTTGTGCGAGGGGTGTTCCAGAGCAACGTTCAGTAACGTAGTCGCGAGACATTTAATGTTGGTCTAACAGTGGCCGGCGAAAACGTTGGTGGAGTAATGATGGAAAATCTTCACAAGAAAATAACCTATTTTTGTAAATATCAACGTCAAGGTTTGACTTTATTTAATTTCTGGCTTTTCAATCTGAACGAATTCAATTTTAAATTTTCCTCTTTTTACAATGCAATACAAGATTCCATAATAACCTACAAATTTTGACAACTACTGACACGCATATCTCTGGGTAAACGTTAAGAATATGGGGCCGGCTGGAATTTTCATGAAATTTTCACAGATGCTATAAAACATGATAAAATCAATATAGCATTAGAAGAAATATATATTAGGATACTCACCCCCAAGACAAACAAATTCAGTGCGTTGAAACGATTATTTAACATATTTTTCCAATACAAACGCATAGGTACATAACTTTTTTACAACTGCCCAAGTAGCAATTTATAACCAGAATAAACCTGAAAAGTATAAAAAAGAAAAGGTTCATTTGACGGACATAAATAATTTGCTTGTCAAATGACAGCCATCTCATAAATTCAAAGTTGAAAATACAACGGTGCCAATTCAATTTCAGAAATCACGGATTTAAGTAAATATTTAATGGCTAAAAATGTGCTAAAAATATGTGAAATACTTTTGGTTTTAATCATCTTTTTCCGAGTTAAATATTCGTATGTCTATGCTAGACTTAATATTGAAACTCGGTTTGTCAAATTTAATAAATTTTCAGGCAAGAATCAAGAAAATTTGTAGGTCCAGATATTCAATTTTAATATCATAATTAGGATTACTATTTACAAATAATATTATTATAATAAGAAAACATCCAAGTCAAAAATAAAAACGAGCAGAATACTATAAAAATCAGAACCTATACAAATATTTCTTTTACATGGTGTTTTCTTACGACCTTCAAAAAAATAGCCCGAAGCAGTGAATCGATCCGTTTCTATCTAGGATGTCACTATAGTTTGTCAAATGTGAAAAAAGAAATCAGATTATACATACAGAAAGAGAGAATTATGCTGTGTAATCTGAAAGTGAGGGTTGTAGGCAGCAAACCGTAAACAGAGCGTAGTTGAATCTCAGAGGGTGCATAGATTTACCGCTTGTTTCACAAGGAAAGCGGAAGCTGATGCACTTCCGCGTGTGTAGTTTCGCTGCTTGTTATAACCTTGACCTAAACTTAATACTAACAAACATCAATTATTTTGTAAATTGCGTAAAAAAATAAAAGCCAGTGTTGTTGAAGATTTTTGTACGAACCAAAAAAATTAAATTTCTAACTAATTTTAAAATAAACCGTTTATTATGGTCTATTTTTATGTATGAGAGAGTAATAAAACAGCATTTCTAATGCAAAACTTAGTACGGTCATTTTAAATATTTTTACGGAATAATCTAAATATTTCCTAAAATTGTCATAAATGTACCTGAGCTAATACAAGTTTTGGGTCTTTTATTGGTCTTTTATAACCATAAGCTGTACAGAACAATTGAAAAAGTTTTAGACAGGCCAAAAGCCCTGTGTATTAAAGATAACATAGCCGTATCTTAATATTATTTTCAATAAGTACCTATTTGCCAATTTTGTTTTATTTTAATTCCAAGAATTTCTTACAGTAATCGAATTATAAGTAGATAAATCCCTTACCAACAAATTTCACCAAAAAGGCGATTGTAGGTTTTCCATTTAGTAAGGAGGTCCAGTTGTGTATTCTTGACAGCTTACTAAATGTCGTTTAGTTGCAACATGCAAGGTGCAGTGTGCAGTCTATTGTGAATTCTAGTGTGATCATGGAAAATTTGGAAGTACCGCGTAAACGACAAAAAATCGGTCCTTTAACAGTTAATGAAAAAACATTAATATTTAATTGTTTTAAATCATTTACAGACAAACATTTATGTAAAAGTGTTGATGACACAGTGGAATTAGTTAGTAGTACGCTTGGTGTTGGGAAATCTATGATTTACAGAGTTGTTAAAGAAGAGAAATGTGGCGAGTTTCAAACAGCACGTAAAGCTCCAGGAAAACCAAAATTTCAAATAGAAAATCATTTGAAAGAAAGACTTCGAAGGAAAGTTCTTCTTTAGAAAAGAATTTCCGACAGTAGACAAAGTTCTTGCCACGGTTCGAGATGATAAGGATTACCCTGAAATGAGTCGAAGCACACTATGGAAACTTTTAAAAGAAATAGGTTTTCTATGGAAAAAGCATTCCAGAAAGTCTATTTTAATAGAAAGAAGCGATATTGTAGTATGGAGAAGAAATTACCTAAGGACTATAAAAGAAATGAGAAACCAAAGAAGAAATATATTTTATTTAGATGAAACATGGATCAACGAGGGACATACACCAAATAAATTTTGGCAAGATGAAACTGTTACAAGTCGAAGACAGGCTTTTTTAAATAATTTATCTACTGGTTTAAATCCACCATCAGGAAAGGGGCGCAGACTGATAATAGTACACATCGGTAGTTCAAACGGTTTTGTTAAAGGTGGTTTATTGACTTTTGAATCTACTCGTACCGGTGACTACCATGAGGACATGAATGCTGATGTCTTTAAAGAGTGGTTCGAACAAATGATAGATCTTCTTCCTCAGAACTGTATAATAGTAATGGATAATGCAAGTTATCACTCGAGACTTACAGAAAAAATGCCCACAACCAAGTGGTTAAAAAAAGATTTACAGAATTGGCTAAATTCAAAGAATATTATCCATCCCGGTTCTGTGAGAAAAGAACTGTATCATTTGTGTTCCCTTCATAAAGAGAAATTAAAAAAATATGAAATTGATGAAATTGCAAAAAATCGTGGGATGACGGCACCATATCATTGCGAAGTAAACCCGATTGAACTGATATGGGCACAGATAAAGGGAGAAATTTCAAGAAAAAATAATTCTTTTAAAATGAGTGATGTTAAACAGTTGTTTTTGGAGGCTGTAAATAATGTGAAGCCTGAAAACTGGGAAAAGGCAGTAAATCATACGATTAAAGAAGAAGAGAAAATGTGGAAGTTGGACAATATTACTGATGAAATGATCGAGCCACTCATTGTAAATATTGGTTGCGACAGTTCATCTTCTGATTTCGATTCTGATTTGGATTTGTAGGTAAGAAGTAGTTTTTATATTAAAATTATTATTTATGAACGTAACGTTGTTTAAAAGTCAAAGTTTAAACCCTTATACCTACATAACCCGTTTGACACAATATTCTTAACATATCTTGTGGAAAAATAAAATATTTTATAAAAAATTGCACTTTTTTACCTTCAGCTGTTTAGAAGTTATAAGCAGGTTAATTAGGTGAAAATATAAGTGTACACCCGATATATTTATTATATTTATACAAAGGTTATTTCATACGAAAATACTCGAGGTATAACTTGACAAAATATTTTAACTGTCTACTAAAAGAAGTGGTACGCCTATGGATTACGAACGCTTTATTATTTTAATACTCTCTCATACATAAAAATAGACTATAAAAATAGGCAAGTCACAACACTTTTCCACTATTATTATTTTTTTTATAAATAATCAGCAATATAGAATGAATGAATTTGTTGATCACATTTTCTATAAGAATGTGACAAATCATAAAAAAAGAAAAAAAACACAATGTAACTAACATAAGTAACGCTGCAGACACAACGGATTTTGGACGTACGGTAAAAAGTTCAGAGAGTACAGAGAGAGAGACTTAATTTAATTATTGCTTCTATATGCTGCAACCCATAAGTCTAAGGCACGTTATAGAATTCTGCGACTGAGTAAAATGGTCTTTCTTGAAGAAAAGCCTTCGTCGATCTTCTGAACTTATCATATGAATTTATAGATTTTATGAAAGTCGTTTTTAAAAAGACATATCAAAATATATAATAAAAAATTTACTTAAACTTAAAGAATCCTTGTTTCATTCAATCCGCTTGGTTAAAACAGCGCGTCCAGCTGATTGACAAGCGTTTCAAGCAGGCTTGGGGAATATCAAGCATTCCATCAATCTTTGCATCAATACTCATTTGACATTTATTTCTCTCCGAAAAAAAAAAGATCCAAGGGAAACTACGTTGGTCGAAGGAGTGGTATAAATTGAAAGAGTTTAAAAACTTTATCCAAATGGACCAAGAGAATTTTTGATCATTTATTGGAGTTGGTACGGCTCAAAATAGAGAAAATGGATACAAAACTGCGTGAAGCGATTCGTGCGACTTAGAGACTGTATATCACAATGAGATACCTTAGCTTCTGGAATGGATTTGGAAGACCCTCCATCGTTGGTGTCCAACATATTATTGACGCAATGCTTGGGCCATTCAAACTTTCTATCAATCACGATTAATCACCGTCAAGGTTTGACTCAAGCGTCAAACGGGTTCCTAGACTATCAGTCACGCTTGACATCAACGGTTGACGCGCTGTTTTGATCAAGCATATTGACAGTTTGGGGCCTTTTTATAAAAGTCGCTGTGAAAAATACACGCGTAAACAGTATCGTATACAAAAGTTTTTTCTACAACCCTTTACGAAAAGACGTCATTTTTTAATAGAATAGTGAGTTTTAGTACTTTTCCGCTACCGCTAACGTTAACGTTAGACTGTCGTGTCTCAAATCTAGTGGAACACGTTAGATTGGCGAAAATAGTGGGTTTTTTAAAGTGACACGTTATACAAAATAGGGACTTCCTATTCGAGGACCGTCCTGACATTTGCATTTGACGTTTCGGAGTAAAAAAAAATAATTCAATTAAAAAAGTACTGCCATCAACAAATAAGTACACCATAAAATTCAGATATAAACAATAGTTGACATTGACCGTTAGCAGACCAAGGTAAAAGTTAAACTTTGCTAAAACTATATTTTCCACTTTCCGTTACAATCTACGCAACGTTACTTTAACGCTAGCGTTAACGTTAGCGGAGATATAACGTAAATTTGCTAAAACTCTCTAATACCTTCAGCGAAAACGTGATTTTCGTCACAAGTGAGAGAAATTCTCATAACGTTAACTTTCGTTTCTAGTGACGGTTAAATTTAAAAACAACATATCTAATTGCCTAAATTATTTAGACTTGTCAGTTTGCACTGAAAGCACTGTTAGTTTATATCAGAAATAGCAAATCAAGCTGAGAAAACCAGTAAAATCTAAAAAAGATATGAAAAAATATACCTACGCAAAATTCATGGATTGGAGAGTTCTTAATCTAGTAAATTCATTTTCGAAAACTATGCTGCTTGCGTATTTTGGATGAAGCCAGGAAGCAAGATATATTTGTTTTAAGACTTTTTTATTTTTTTGGTTTAATAAAAATTAAAAAATGCATTCCAGTTATAAAACACATTCTTTAGCATATTATTATGATATAAACGGGGTTGTAGAAAAAGTATAGTGTTTCACTCGTCGAAAGCATTTTTTGAAGCTTACTTGTTACTTTCGTCACTCGTAAAACAATATACTATCCTATTCTTTTTAATAATACAACTAATGTATCCAGTGTTGCCAATTTGCCGGTAAAACTGCTAGTAATGATTTTTGATGACTAAATCCGTAAAGAAGTAAGAGTAAGCGACGTCTACTGGAAAAAAGTATTACATTCAACACTAAGTTCTCGTCTATGAAGTTCATAACAATGTTTAAATATTTTTGAAGATTGTGCAGTAGTGACGTCACGCGCTCGAACCGAGCGGCTTTTAAACCGCTATATATTAAAAACTATTTCTCAAACAACCCTAGGAAAAAAATTTCATACATAAAGTCGTATTTGTAGAATCCAATAGAAAAATTAAAAAATGCATGTCCGAACCGAATTGCATATTTGCGTCACACGTCATAAGTCTGCGGCGTTGCCAGTTAGAATTTTTTTCGTTTACTTAAAGATAAAATTGTGCCAGTTACTTTTTTTTCTAGCTTGAATATAAGTGCATCTAATGTGCTATCATCTTGATTTAAGATTTGAAAGGATATAAAAAAGAACTGCTAGTCTATAGAAGAATAAAATCTTGACTACAAAGAGAGTAGCCATATTGATTGCATAAATCAAGAATTCTCGTTATATCACATCGGCAACGTCGTGAACCTTTAACCAGGGGCGTATCGAGCTTCATAAGTTTGGGGGGGAGGGGTGATTCATGTTGAAAATGTCGACTCGTCAAGGAAAATTTGCCGACTGTACAATACGACTATCCGACTTCCCAGTCATATTTTTCGAGCATGATGACTACGTCATGAAAATGCCGACTCAGACGACAATTCCGCCTCGGTACAAAAGTTTGGGGGGAGTCACACCCCCAACACCCCCGCCTCGGTACGCCTCTGCCTTTAACAGTTAATTTCCCCTGTACGTTAAGTTTAAATCGTATTTGCTCTTAGTGTTTTAGTGTTTATTCCGTTGACAACAGAAATAACTAGAAATTGCGTCACTGTCTCACTAAAATAAAAATACGTCTTTCTCCCCGTTTTCGAGGATCCCGAGCACGGTGGTGGTGTTAAAGATTACGTCCGAACCTCACCAACCCCTCCACCGGCCAAAATTGACCCCCGACAGAGGTGTTTCTTTTATTCTTCTTTTTAACAGCTACAAAACGCCTGTGCCCCCGTTTTCGAGGATGCTAAACACGATGGCGATGACGGGCAGGACATCATTCCCTTTAAAATAACCTCTTTCCCCACGTTTTCGAGGATGCTGAGCACGGAGGTAATGTTGAATATTACTTCCGATCCTCACGAACCCCTCCACAGGCTATAACTCACCCCCGACAGGGGTGTTTTTTAATTTTTTATATCAGCGGCAAAACATCTGTTTTCGAGGATGTTGAACACGATGGTGGTGTTGAAGATTACTTCCGACCCTCACCAACCCCTCTGTAGGGCCAAAATTTTTTATACCAAAACGTCTGTTTTCGATGATGCTGAACACGATATTAGAAAGAAATTCAACTCTTTCGAGGGTGAGTTTTGACCTATGAAGGGGTGTAAGTGAGGGTCGGAAGTAATCTTCTACACCACCATCGTCTTCAGCATAATCGATATTAAAAAAACGAACCTTTTGGGAAAGAGTTTTGACCTGTAGAGGGGTTGGTGGGGGGTCGAAAGTAATATTGAACACCACCATCGTGTTCAGCATCCTCGAAATTAGACGTTTTGCCGCTGATATAAAAAATTAAAAAAAAAAACCTGTCGGGGGTGAGTTTTGGCCTGTGGAGGGGTTGGTGAGGGTCGGAAGTAATCTTCAACATTACAACCGTGCTCAGCATTCTCGAAAACGGGGGGAAAGACGTTTTTTTACAGAGAAATGATGCGCTGCCCGTTTAACCCCTTTAGGGGGTAGTTTTTGGCCGTTTTAGAGGGTTCAGCAATCGAAAACAGTAATTCTGATACCGCCATCGTGTTCAGCATCCTCGAAAAGGGGGTGAGGAGGTACTCTCAATCCTAACGAATTTTGGTCCATGTCCTTTCTACTCACAGACGCCACTAAAGAGTCAATTCCAGGTGAAGTATTAACAAGGAAGTTTTTAGTAGGCTTGACAATCGACGAAAAAAGTATCGCGTTAGCTTAAACCCACTGTTCTGTGAGTAATAATTATTACTATTATTGACACTTGTAAAATATTCAGTAGTAATATCACAAGAGCTTCGAAAATAATCGATTATACTTTCGAGTCACGAGACGTATTTGGCTAAAAGAAATACGTCGAGCGAGGAGGAAGTATAATCGATTATTTTCGATACGATTATATAACGAATTATATAATTATTTTTGGTGACGTTTCCTCATTATAAACGTCAAACGTATTGTTACTATGGCAAACTTTTCAAGATGGAAGGATGCGAAAATCAAAAACGGTTATACAACGTCGTCAAGGGTATATTCGCTTATCAATACATGGTAACTAAGTAAAAATTGCAACTGCTATTGGCTAAATTTATGATGAGTTGTATAATCAAAAATATAAAATAAGATGCCAGTAATTGGCTAATATTAAAAAAATTAATTGCAAGTAATAAAATCAAATCGTACCATTAATTTCAAATAAACTAGTTGGCATCATTTCTAATGCAGTCAGAGTTACAGTTATGCCGGCATCTCATAAAAGTAAGTTCTAGCTGTTGGATACAATGGCACCGTTCTGTAATGATCACGGTTGAATTGTTGGGATCTATTATCAAAAGATCTCTTGATAAAAACTTCAGTTTAGTTGCAACCGTTTTGCTTGGTGCTTTAAAATTGAATTTATAATTGTTGTGTATAGAAAAACTGGCCTACAGTTTATGTTTAGGCAAAATTCTGCAATTAAACGATGTAGATGATGAGATTGTTGATAAAGAAAAAGGTCTGTTGAAAAATTCAGGAGCAGAATTTTTAAAATTATTTGAACAAGCTCAACCGCTCAATTAGTTGGCCAATTTTTCAATGAATCTGTTATAGAAGCTGAACTTTGCTTTTGGTAGGAAACTTTTATTTTTTTCATATAAAAATATCCATTCTAAGCAACATAAATTAAATTGTCTTTTACCTCTACGAGCAACCCACAAAATCCAATAAGAAGCTTGTGCGAGATAGAAACACTGAAAAAATATTTGAACGTAAAATCAATAAAGTATCGTCGTCAATTTTTTGGACATTAATGATATTATTCGGTGATTGGGAGATTAATTTCACGTCATAAAACAATTAACTGTAATACAAATATTAATCAAATCAATGTTTTGCGATTATAAACCTATGTATTTTACCATTAAAACCATAAAAACTTTTTACAAATCCAAGAACTACAAACTTTGAAAATTAATTAACGGTTTTCATTGTTTTGATGAACACTAAACGTTAAATCTATGAGTGCCACCATTGACTGCTTAAAAACGCGCCAAAATAGTGCTACCTAATAGTAAATCAATCTCTAGGAACATTAATATTACGAACCACTAGCGTAGATGTTTAACTCTTCGCGCCGCGCCCATAGTCCATGCAGAGGTTAGGTGTCCCGATACAGTTTGTGTTTTGTGGACAGTAAAATAATAATTATTGTGCCAAATTACTTAATTCTGGACTGGAGATCGACAAAGAAAGGAAGGTACATTCTGATAGTTACAAAAAACACTGGGGATACCGCTTGGTAAATATCATTTTGGCACACATTATACCTATACTAAAATTCTATGTCTAAGATGTTAAAATAAAAAATTGCTGTTTTTTTTAACTTATATATTTATTTTAGGTTGATATGGATTATAATGTCGCGTTCGAAAGTTTTAAAAAATTGGGACAAATGTTCCGGCAAATACTGGCATTTTTGCAGAAAGGATAAAACTGCTAGAGCCCTATTAGATAACGCCTTCAAGGAAACGTGCGACGAAAGTAAGTTCAAATTATAATATGCCAAAAAGTAGCATATTAATTTTTTTAGATGTAAAATATGCTTCACTTTTATATTTGGTGCCATCGACCAAATTTTGTTCCAAAAATTCATTTGGAAAGACGACCCATATAAAATTTACAATAAAGGACTCCCAGGAATCATTTTTGTTTTGTGCTAAAACCCAACAAGAGCTGGAAATTGACAAAATCAACAACTCAAACCTTTATTTTATGCCTTGGAGACGACATCTCTAAAATTTCAAATATTTGCGTCTACTTTGACGAAATTCGTTTTAAAGGAGGAGGGTCCCTAGCCCCGAAATCGGCCGAAAAAATATTTCGGGCAAATGTGGTCGAAATTGAGCCATTTTCGGGCGAAACGGGTCACCCCAGACCCCCAGCTCCCCACAAACGCTGCCCCCCCGCCCCCAGAGAAAAAGATTCAAATTATTTCCAGGCAATTAAGTAGGGAATTGTTTCTTTCACAAGATCTAGCAATATTGAATCATTTTTGGGCAAAATGGGTCATCCCAGACTACTACTATATATGGTTTTAATATACAGAGATGTATACTTACTTTTCATTGTTTTTAAAAACATTAACCATAGATTAATATCCATCGTTCGTAACATTGATAACCGGCTATCATAGGCCTATCATTGCGATCATAAATCTATGCTCATATTTTATTGATTTTTTCTACGCCCACGTCAGTAAACGTTAAAAATCGCACTGTCAACATTCCTTGTAAATGACATTTAACAATAATATGAACGTAATGAGATCTCCTAACATACACGTGCTTTTTGATAAGAAAACTTACATTTCTTAATATAATCAAATTGCAATCAAATTTTTATCTACGCACCACTTTATTTGGACTATTTACATAAATTTAGTCAACTGAAAAACATAAAAACTTTTAGCATTAGCGACATACATTTTGAATTAAAAGAGTGATGTCCCTAAATGTCGGCAACATATTATACAATTTTTTCTATAGAAATAAACGTCATGTTATTTTTTATACTGTCACAAAATATTGTATCCGAATATTTTCTTAACTTTACCTACGAATATGTCTGAAAGTGAAAGTGATGAAATTATGAGCACTCCACCGGAGATTTTAGAAAAAGCTCAAGCTGCCACACATAATTTGTTACCGCTAAAATCTAAAGAAAGGTACGAAATTACCTATTGAAAATTTATGGATTGGCGACACAAGAATAACGTTAAATCCTTTTCGGAGAATGTTTTGCTTGTGTAATTTGAGGAAACATCAAAAATTATGAAGCCATCTTCTCTACGGGTCATTTATTCGATACTGAGAACTACATTAGACATTAATAATAACATTAACATAGCAGATTATCCAAAACTAATGGCTCTACTGAAGCGGAAATCGGATGGATTCAGAAGTAAAAAAGCGAAAATCCTTTCTCCAGAACAAATTAATAAGTTTCTGAAAGATGCCCCAGACGATAATCATTTGTTGTCAAAGGTAACGAATTAAAATATTGTGTAATTATCATCACATTAATTACGATGTCCTTTATTTAATAGAAGAAAATGAGTGGGCGTAGAAAAAGTATAGTACGTTACTCGAGTTGTAAGCCCATTACATACTCGTAAAATGTACTTTTTCACTTCGTGCGTAATGGGTTACTTACCACTCTTGTTACGTAATATACTATTACGTACAAAAATCGTAACTTAAGGATTAAGAAAATTTACGTACGAACGTTTATTGTATTAATTATAGCTGTCGTCGGCCGAAAATTAATGTTGACGTCTATTGATGTGATGTACTTTTTTATTAATTAAACGTACTTTTTTCGTTCAATGAATAATTGGGCCTAACGTGCGGTCACCCATCCACAGTCTAACCGCAGTGAGACGGGCTTAATTATTTTATCAATGCTTACCAACCTTAGCGATTGAGTTGTCCTGACGACATATTATTAAATATGGATATATAACATGCTCTCAAAGAGAGCAATAAAAATCAGTGTATATGATGTTACCATAAGAGGCATGGTTGTAAAAGGTTGTCCACAGGGAGGGGTGCTCTCACCATTACTGTGGAACATGGTCCTAGACACCTTAGTCAATCGCCTCAACGATGACAGTTTCTACACTATAGCTTATGCAGACGACCTAGTCAGTCGAGGTGTAACTTGTGGCACGAGGTCCTTGGAGAGGTCCCACTGCTACAAGCCAACACAGATTCGATTGCACCAAGATATGCCTTTTACAGGCCCTTCAGGGTAATAACAAAAAACGTACAAGAGGCTACATTGGCAGCAGGTGCCTTGTGCATCTACACCGATGGGTCTAAAACAAATGAGGGGTCAGGCTGTGGAATTTATTCCAGATCCCTGAATCTCAATATAAAATGGGCAATGGGTTCTAATGCCAGTGTAGCTCAATCAGAGCTCACTGCTATCTCAATCGTCGCAAAAGAGACTACCAGTAGAAACATTACTGGTAATAATATTTACATC
Source organism: Crepidodera aurea (assembly GCA_949320105.2). Lineage (NCBI taxonomy): Eukaryota > Metazoa > Arthropoda > Insecta > Coleoptera > Chrysomelidae > Crepidodera > Crepidodera aurea. Next base: position 1,320,158 of record OX439476.1, on the reverse strand, counting down.
CTCACGGACAGCAGACAGGCACTACTAGCTCTGGATAGACCACGGATTACATCAGGTCTAGTACTAGAATGTCACCAGGCCCTGATCGAAGCTTGCAACAACAACGTGGTCATGTTAGCTTGGATCAAAGGTCATGGAAAAGGCAACCGTGCAGCTGACTCTCTAGCTAAGAAAGCAGCCTCCCAAAAACTTTTGGGACCTGGCACTTTCATAAGCTTATCGGCATCAGCTGTGGCTGACCTACTGAAGAAACACTCCCTTGACAAGTTTAAGGGTAGATGGGACGACGAAACAGGTTGCAAGCTAGCCAAGGAACTATTACAGTATCCGAACAGCGAAACAGCCAAAAAATACATGACTATGAACAGACAGAACCTGCGCACAGCCACAGGTATCCTGACTGGCTGTGTAGAGGATGTGAACAGGAAGACGAGACTGTCGAACACATTCTTTGCGAATGCCCGACACTCTCACAAATGAGACATTTTCTTTTCGGCGAGCGGTGGCTAACACATGCCAACATGAGGGAGCTACCTTCAGGCGACGTCATCGCCTACTTTAAACAAGTAGGCTGGCTGACGAGCTAGAAGGAAGGCTCAACCTCAGAAGGACGCACAATGGGCCAAATGTGGCCTACGTGCTGTGGGGTGACCCCCCCTTCTAGATTTACAGATACAGATACAGATATTATTAAATATGTGTAACAGTTGCTTTAATTAATGTATTTGATTTTTTTTAAATATTTTAAATGATAAATTATCCCTTGTTAACTATTAAAAATAAAGAGAAAAATTCAATTCGTCCACTGTCTCCTTCAAACGTAATAAAAATATCATATATTCCAAAATTGTAAAAAAAAAATAGAAGGAGAAACGTCTAGACCTTTTCAAATACCATTGGTATATAAAAAAAACAATATTTGTGAATATGCTTGGGATTTCGGCAGTAAAATACGCAAAGGAATAAACGAAAAGGTAAAGAAGCGGCATTGATGAGCTTAAGTAGTTATGAATGAGTTGTTGATTTTAAGTCCCGAGAGCGTTCGGGTTCCACACGCTTCTGGACCAATCTAATTCAATGCCTGTTGAAGCATGTAGCCCAAGGAGTAGTTGTTTGAAGTCCAGTACGGTGCAGTGCGTTTCGACATTTTTTCATGTTGTACTTTGAGAGAAGCACAAAATTGGTAAATTAATTTTATATCAGTTAATAAGGCGTTTCTCTAGTTGTTGGGTTGCTATTTCAAAAATTTGGATGCTTCTAAAGAAGAAAAATCTATATCAGGATAGTATCAGTTTTTTCTGGATTTTATCTTCTGATATTATGAAAACAGAAAAAATGTTTAGGTCACTTAAATTCTGACCGTAAAAACTTATAAAAATGAGACAAAATTTACGATGTTGATGAACAAAGGAGTTGTGCTCTGATTAAGAGTTTATCGTACACTATTTTAACAATGGTACGTAGCTAAGTACCACTGTGAAAAACGACATATTTTTTACGTTGTGCTGGACAACGGAGGGTTCCAGCCTGATTCGCAGCTAGAAGCACATTAATTTGCCGTACTAACAGACATTTAAAAACATTTGTTGTTGTTGTCGCATCAGAGGGCACTTGATTTTGTCAGAGAATTTTTACGATGCTTTCAGTAACCCCGGAGAATGCGCTCATGTCAAGGGCTCGATGCACACTAAAAAGAGTTCTACTAGATTTGATTTCGTTGTTGCGAGCGTGGGCTTGTTAAGTCACGCCCACACTTTTTATGTACTGGAATACGGAAGTGTTTAAGTAAGCGAGAGATGCTCGTCTTGCATCTCACTCATGCCGCACTTAAGTCGGATGAAATATTCTACCGTTATTTTGGCTAATTTGTGGTACACGTGATTATTTTTGATGATATAATGGCGTGAGCCGGAAGTCAGTTTTGTTTCTTAGCTTCGACTAGGCCGGTTGGATGTTTCCAGATCAAACGGAACACGTGACTGGTACCGGTTGGTACGAGCGCGGGAACGAAGAGATCTTGTGTCTCATTATAATATAATATAATTTACATATATCGAGCAGCGTAATATTGCAGCGTTGTCAATTTGTTTATTAAATTAAATGAAAATGAATTGTTTAATTTTCTGATTGAAAATTAAACAGTATTATCTTTAAAATTGTAACACAAAAATACAAGACACTTGGTATACGTTAATTCATTAATTTGAAAAAAAAACTTACGCTTGGAATATTATCGTTTGTGCAGACTCCTTCTTGAAGTAACCTGTCTCTTATTTCCCAGGCAAAAATAGAAGGACACTCGCGTTTATAGGAAGATATCTTAGAAACTACTTCTTGAGTTGCTACTCTAGGTTTGGAACCTCCAATTGCACGGGGTCGAATGGATCCTGTTTCGTAATACCTGTAACAATATTTAAAATTAAAAAAATTAAAAAGATACAACAAAAACTCACGAAGTAGAGACTTCACCTTTGGTGGAATTCACTTAAATTTTGACGGAGAAAGTATTAAGTTCGTTCATATAAACAAAATGTTTTTAATTGACAGTTAAATATTAGATGTACAACTTTGCTCCTATAGGCTTTGGTGGTAAGTAGTACCTAATTGAAATTAATAGATCATAGACATCATGCAATAAACTTGGAGATCTGTTTCTGCTTCAATATGAAGAAATCTGCGACTGGGGCTTATCCAATGCTCTCACATACTTATGAGGAAGCAGCTATTAGTAAAAGAAAGTGGTTTCAACGACTCAAGAATGCAAATTTTCACGTCGAAGACCAGAAAATCGGTGGAGGAGAAAATGTTTTCGAAGATGCAGGAATGGACACATTCCTTATTGAAGTCAAGAAGAATTGGCACGATCATTGGGATCAGTGGGATTTAACAAGCAATTTCAAAATGTCTCAAACACATGGAAATCATTCAGAAACAAGGAAATTGGGTGCCCTTTGAGTTGAAACCGAGAGATGTTCGTTTGCTTGTGAACAGTTGCTTGAAAGGCAAAGGCCGAAAGGATTTATGCATAGCGTTGTGACGGGATGAAGAATAGGTTAAATACACGCTATAGTGTTTTTGCAGTAACACGATGCTCAACCTCATGTTGCGAAAGTGATCAAGACATACTTGGAAATGTTAAAATGGTCCTAAGTGCTACCCCACCCGTCGTATTCTCCATACGTTGCTACCTCAAAGGCTTATGAAGAAGTAATAAATTGGATCGCTTTAAAAGATGACCAGTTTTTTTCAACGTAAGATTCGCATGTTGCCAGGAAGATGTGGAGAAAGTAGTGGCCAGTGATGGGCAATATTTTGAATCATAAATGTGTAACCAGTCTTTTACAATAAAAAAAATGGCGGACGCCGTTGTACACAAATAGAAAACAAAAAGGAAAACGGAGTAGAATGAAATTAGTAGCAGTCTAAATATTAATAAAGTGAAATCCAAAACTGAGGAATGAAGTAGATTGAAACTACCTAGTACCATGGGCGGAAAATTTTTGAAAATTTGAAGCTTTAAAATGCAATTTTAAGCTACCTTTTACCAGTTGAACTTTTATACTGTTTTCCAGCTGACTCATCCCGCTTCTGCTTCCTTCTAAATAAAAATAAATATTCACAAAAAAGTTGGGGGGCATTGCCACGAGAAACACAAATAATTTTTAACACACCCAAAGTACGTTTTCGAGGATGACGAACACGATGGCGGGGGTTTGCCCTACTCCCCAAACGGCCAAAAACCACACCCAAAAGGGCGAATCGCGTCTTTCTCCGGCAAAACTAATGTAACCCTCCGTTTTCGAGGATTCTGAACAAGTTGGCGGTGGTTACATTTCTTAGAGTTGACCCCATCCCTCAAACGGCCAAAAATCACCCCCGAAAAGGTGAAAAATTTGTTTTTCGCTATAAAGGAGAAACCCGGGACATCTTCCATTTTTTAGGGTGCTGACATTGGATCTTCTCCCCAAGTCGACTGTATCCCCCAAATGGCCAAAAACCACCCCCGTTAGGTGTGATTTTAACCCTGAACTGGGTCACATCTCCGTCAAGTGCGGCGTACCGCAAATTTCCTTCTCATAAGGGCTTGCTTCTGGGATATTAAATGCCCAATATATCTCTGACACATTCAAATTAAAAACAGTGTGGTTTTAGTCCTGAACTGGGTCACATCTCCGTCAAATGCGACGTACCGCAAATTTCCTTCTCATAAGGGTTTGCTTCTGGGATATTAAATGCCCAATATATCTCTGACACATTCAAATTAAAAACAGTGTGGTTTTAATCCTGAACTGGGTTACATTTCCGTCAAGTCCGGCGTACCGCAAATTTCCTTCTCATAAGGGCTTGCTTCTGGGATATTAAATGCCCAATATATCTCTGAAAAATTCAAATTAAAAACAATGTGGTTTTAATCCTGAACTGGCTCACATCTCCGTCAAGTGCGGCGTACTACAAATTTCCTTCTCATAAGGGCTTGCTTCTGGGATATTAAATGCCCAATATATCTCTGACACATTCAAATTAAAAACAGTGTGGTTTTAATCCTGAACTGGGTCACATCTCCGTCAAGTGCGGCGTACCGCAAATTTCCTACTCATAAGGGCTTGCTTCTGGGATATTAAATGCCCAATATATCTCTGACACATTCAAATTAAAAACAGTGTGGTTTTAATCCTTAACTGGGTCACATCTCCGTCAAGTGCGGCGTACCGCAAATTTCCTTCTCATAAGGGCTTGCTTCTGGGATATTAAATGCCCAATATATCTCTGACACATTCAAATTAAAAACAGTGTGGTTTTAATCCTGAACTGGCTCACATCCCCGTCAAGTGCGGCATACTACAAATTTCCTTCTCATAAGGGCTTGCTTCTGGGATATTAAATACCCAATATATCTCTGACACATTCAAATTAAAAACATTGTGGTTTTAACCCTGAACTAGGTCACACCTACGTCAAGTGGGGCGTACCGCAAATTTCCTTCTCATAAGGGCTTGCTTCTGGGATATTAAATGCCCAATATATCTCTGAAAAATTCAAATTAAAAACAGTGTGGTTTTAATCCTGAACTGGCTCACATCCCCGTCAAGTGCGGCATACTACAAATTTCCTTCTCATAAGGGCTTGCTTCTGGGATATTAAATACCCAATATATCTCTGACACATTCAAATTAAAAACATTGTGGTTTTAACCCTGAACTAGGTCACACCTACGTCAAGTGCGGCGTACCGCAAATTTCCTTCTCATAAGGGCTTGCTTCTGGGATATTAAATGCCCAATATATCTCTGACACATTCAAATTAAAAACAGTGTGGTTTTAATCCTGAACTGGCTCACATCCCCGTCAAGTGCGGCATACTACAAATTTCCTTCTCATAAGGGCTTGCTTCTGGGATATTAAATGCCCAATATATCACTGACAAATTCAAATTAAAAACAGTGTGGTTTTAATCCTGAACTGGGTCACATCTCCGTCAAGTGCGGCGTATCGCAAATTTCCTTCTCATAAGAGCTTGCTTCTGGGATATTAAATGCCCAATATATCTCTTTTATTGTATTTGTGTAAATCTATCGACTTATGCTTGAATAAAGCTTGTGACGATAACAGGCCATTTTGGTTACGGTATGCCGTACTATTTAGAGAAATTATTGAAGTATATCCTGTTTTAGAAATAAATTTTGATGTGGAATCAATAAAGGACCGTCTGAACAACAATTGTATTTGCAAATTCTAAGTTGACTTACAACTTAAAATCAACAAGAAGTCTTATACGAATACCCGAATGACGATTCAAAGACAAAAACGTGAACAAGTTTTGGGACTGAAAATAAAGCCCTGGCAAAAGAAATTTTAACTAATATTAATAAAAAAATAATCCTTTGGTACGGGAGACAAACAACTGCATCGTTGTTTCTAAAGATTGAGTCAAATGAAAAAAACTGTCATTTTGGGAACCCGTAAAAACATTGTCAAGTGATATTACTGAATAAATGGGATCCACCAATATGTAAGGTAATGCCAATTTCAAAAAATGTTTTTGTTAAAAATGTTGACAAACGAAAAGTGGCAACTGTGTAATAAGCCTGGTGGACTATTTATAATAAATTTCCTACATATTTATAGAATAAAGATACATTACAACCATCGGTAGTGATCAAGTTTCAGTAGAGTGTGAAATTTCCAGCAAAACTGATCTAAAAACAGTGAGTTATAAATAATCATAAAGGCCAAACGAAACATAAACCACGCTGATTTCAAGGGCGGTATTGTAGGAGTAAGGCCAAAAAGACGAAACCACTGAACCGTTGAAGCAACTTAACCCTTTTTATGCGCAGAATACGGCTCAGAGGACCGGAAATTGAAGGAAAGGGATTTAGCATAAACTTATAAACAGCAATAAATATATAAGGTGTACAACTTTGCTACCACCGATTTCCTATAGATGCCTAAACCTAGTCCACTGCACCTGACCACACAGCCGACACAAGGTCAGTGCATGTAAGATGAGTTTCGTTTATTTATTGGAAAACTCGTAAGAAGAAGGGAGTGCTGGGTTATCTCTATTTTACAAGAGAGAAATTTTATTATCTCCACGAGCAATTGACAGGGATCAGAAACAAATTCTTTGATTACGTGGATACGTTTACATATATACTGCAGGCTATTCGTTTAACTATCGAAAAATGGTCCGATTTCACCGACTAATCCAAAAAATTTGGTTCTGTCCGACTACTATGGCGTACTCGGCAGTATTGATCGGTTGCAGTGTATGTGACTACATGGAAGGTGTTCAGAGAAAGGCTGCATTGCGTGTTGGCTCTGCCTATCGGACTGTCTCCGTAGAAGCCATACAGGTGAGGCACAATACCTGTGCATCTCCTCGCCCAGGATAGGAAAAACCGATATGGTACCGACAGAGCAAACATAGAGCTAAAGCGGAGAGAACTCAGGGAGGAAACCATGGGAAAATGGCAGAGGGAATGGACGGCTCACGAGAGAATAGCTCAGTGGACGAAAACGCTGATACCAGATGTAGAAAAGTGGGTACGATGTAAACACCGCAGGGTACATTATTACACCATACAAATATTGTCAGGCCATGGCTGCTTCGCTACCTATCTGTATCGGATAGGAAAAAGAAGTAGCGATGAATGCACATACTGTGGTATGCCAGATAGCCCAGAGCACACAATAATAGAGTGTAGCAGATGGGACAGTCTGAGAACTCAGATGAGGGAAGTCCAGACAACGAGCGCCATTATAAAAAAATGTTGAATGACCCAACATACTGGTAGGCCGGTGAGGAATATATAGTGGCAGTCATGAAGAAAAAAGGTGAGGAGGAAAGACAACAGACAGAGGGAGGAGAGATAGCCGATTAGCCGCTGTATGCATCTGAGGCAGGTCGGAGACGATGACTCCGGGTGCATATGAGCTTAGGTGGAGTTTTTAGTCAGTAGACCTGCAAAGGGGTGTCTCACACTACCTTGGTGCAAGCCGAGGTGTCCATAAAGGATTTTTTCCACTGAAAAAAAAAGTGTAGGTGACTAGACGCACGTTAATAACTTAGGATTGGTCGGACACTCGTCGGATACACTCGGCCAATACTCGGACGACCGCTACTTGGTCGAGTAGGTACGGTTCCACCATATGGGCAGCCTAACGGCGGGATTCAAAGGGCTCGTGGAGTGATACTCCTCGCGCTATATTTGTAAGTTCACGCGCCGTTGGATAGAGCAGGATTGGCGATCTTCGGTCGGCACGTTGAGTCCCATCGTTTGTCGGTAAATCAACACGGTTCAAAGGAGCTCAAACGCTGGCGCGCCCACCTTAAAATCTCTTGCCATGCAAATGCTGCTTGGTTAACAAAAAATTCGACATTTTCAAAGCGATATAAATGGAATATTATTGGCATATGTTTAACTCTCCGAAATCGTCAGTCACTATGAACCATGCATAACAACCGGAGTCATCTTTTGAAAACGGACTGAACTAATTTGTACATCCAATATTTTCAGCCAATATAGACTATAGAGTCTATAGATGGATAATGATTATGATGATTGTGTTAACTTCTCAGTTCTGAAAACAATTCATTTTATTTATTAAATTTTAATTCAACAACAACAATACCTGCCAAGTATTTTGGAGACACATCCATTCGAAACTTGTAGAATTCTCGAAATATCACAAGGTCTTGCTCCAGAGTGCGCCAGTTCGACAATCTTCTGTCTCGTGGAGTCGGGCAAGGGACGCCCGCTGACGAACACCCCCCCTAGCTGGTTCACACCGCTATGCCCTGTCCACAGTCATACTGTTAGAAAATTTTCTATGTTTCATTAAGTAACATATGAAATACATATTTTCAAACTATTAAATAATAATTTTGGGAATTTATTTAATGAATTACTTTTACTTACTATATCTCGTATATTAATTTTTTTTTAAAACATGTTTCGGGCGTCTAGGCACCCATCTTCAGTTATAAATAACAACAGAAAGATATTATTCGGAGACAAGAACATATTAAACTAATGTGGTTAGATGGATATTATAACCAGGGGTATGCAGACGATGTACTCATACTTGTAGTGGGGAATTTTAAAAATATTGTTTCAGACCTTATGCAACAGGCGCTGAATATCGTGGAGAGGTGGTGTCTAAAGGAAAACCTTAAAGTTAATCCTAACAAAACAGCACTGATTGCCTTCACGAAAAAGAAGAAGTTGGATAATCTCAGACAACCCAATTCAATACTCAACTAGAATTAACCCAGGAGGTGAAGTATCTATGTATAATCCTTGACGCTAAACTAACCTGGAATAAGCATTTGGAAAAAACCATTAATAAGGGTAAAATGGCACTAATGGCTGCCAAAAGGGCCATAGGCACTAAATGGGGCTTAAAACCACATAGGGTACATTGGTTGTACACTGCAGTGGTAAGACCCATGTTAACCTATGGCTCCTTAGTGTGGTGGCCTAAAGTAATACAAAGGAAGGCGATACTGGAGCTTGCTAAACTCCAGCGTTTAACCTGCATTTGCATTACAGGTGCCATGAGGAGCACTCCAACAGCAGCAATGGAAACCATACTAAACCTTCCGCCACTTGATATTTATATCAGAGCGGAGGCGAGAATGGGGGCATTCAGATTGGAATGCAATGGCTACTGGGATCCTTATGAACAAGGACACAGTAGAATCACAAAAATCATCACAAACTCGTTGATGGAGATGAGAAGTGACGAAATGGCACCAAAAAACAACTTCACAAAGCCCTTCAGCTTTCGGAAAGGAACATGGTTTGGTATACTGATGGATCAAAAACCGCAAGTGGAACTGGAGCTGGAACATATGGTGAAACACCCAGATGCAACCTAAACGCACCATTGGGGAATTACGCATCAGTATTTCGAGCAGAAGTACATGCTATAGAGCTTTGTTTGAGGAAGAATATTGACAGGCGGTATAGAGGGAAAAGAATCCTCATTTACTCTGACAGTCAAGCTGCCCTACAGGCCTTATCATGTAACAAAATCAGATCAAAATTGATCTGGAACTGCCTACAAACCCTGCTCGTTCTGGCCAACCAAAATAAGGTAACACTTAGATGGGTCCCCGGGCATAAAGGGATAAAAGGCACAGAGACCGTCTTTACTGGTCCTGAACCGGCGTTTGGCATTCCTAAATCCTCGGTACGACTCTCGCTGACTAGGTGGATGTTAAAAGAACGCCGGTCACGCTGGGATCTCGTGCCGGGCCAACAAAACAGTAAACGAATGGTTAAAGCGCCATCAAAAGTACTGACAGGTGATATTCTGAATCTAAGCAGAAATCAAATAAGGCATGTCACGGGACTAATAACCGGACATTGTCACCTTAGGGAACACTTACATAAAATGGGCATCTTTCAAGATGAACCCATATGTAGACTATGCAATGAGGAAGAGGAAACAGCCTCACATATCATACTAGAGTGCCTGGCACTGGGGACGGTAAACCCACAGGAGGACTTTCCAGAAGAAAATCTGGTGAAAAGGTTACTCAGCCTGATAAAGGTAACAAACCTCTTCACCTGAACATAACGATGTAACTGACATAATACAATAAGTCTTAAGGCTGCAGTATTGAGGCTTTTAAAAAAACCTCAGTCAGGTACATCGTCTTAATCAATCAATCAATCAATCAATGTGGTTAGAAGCCTTTGATGTAACACATTAGTTTAATATATGTTCTTGTCTCGGAAGAATGACTTTATGTTGTTATTTGTAACTGAAGGTGGGTGCCTAGACGCCCGAAACATGTTTTATTGTTAAATTTTTCGTTTGCATGGATATTATATTAAAAGTGGAGACGACTTTGAAATTTATTATATATAAAATAATACACTCCACTTTGGGAATGGTCTATATATTTCTCTATAAATTTTTATTTTGTACATTTTACTGAGTTTGGGGTGAATTGAGATGACACTTTGGTAAAATGATAAATTTTAGTCTGGGTAACGTTTCATAAAGATAAAAAATAGACTTCTAACTGTTGCATTAGGAGTGGAAATATCATTTGGAATGGTGTGTTTAATTAATAAATTAAAGATTCTTAATTAGGTGCGTGATTCTCTTTTTGAAGAAATACAAGATAAAAAAGATTTTAATTAATAATATAATTTAATTTTGACTTTATAGAAGCAAGTGGGTTGGAATTAGAAACTTTTAAGTTTCTGAAAGAGAATCCCAGTTTTTAGTATTAGCCTATAATTTATATTACAGGGTGTCCCAACTAAAATATTTCAAATTTTGAAAAAATGCCAAAACAGATCAATTTTAACCTAGAGGGAGCTCAATTTTTCATCTTTTTTCATCAATCTAGCGCCCCGAACCACCCCTTGAAAAATCTTAAATGGCAAGAGGTGTTAAGTGAACCAAATATTCCGAAAGTCTAGGCAAATCTCCGAGAATTTTCCAAGCTGACGTTCTACGCCATCGGAAAATGTGTCCAGTTCAATATAGAAAGAAATTTTCGCAGACAAAAGATCATCAACATGTCAGACAGCCAAACAGCCATTAATGCTGTGAACTCCCTCGTAATCAACTCCAAGATAGTTTGGGAGTGCCTAGAGAATCTAAACGAACTAGGCAAGAACAACACTGTTACCCTCCGGCTTCCGGGACACACTGGAGTGGAGGATAATTAAATAGAAGGCGTACTCGCAAAAAAAGGGACAAATACCATTTCTGGAACCTGGACCCTTCTGCGGAATAACCACCAGCTTGATGAACTTGAAAAAGAAGTAAATAGGACAAGATACTACTGGGAAACTACAAACAGAAGAGATAAGACGATTGTACCAGCAAAAGTAAAAACAAGCTCAGTAACGGGAATTCTAATAGGTCACTGCCGGTAGAGAGGGTACCTCAAGAAACTCGGATTAGTAGAGGAAGAAGAATGTAGATTTTGCGAGGAAGAGGACGAAACCTCGGAGAATATCAAATAGACGAGGGAGATGTACCTAACCTGAAGCCTGCCGACATCTTGAACTTTTTGAAAGCAATTGGACTGAAGAAACTGTTCAAATCAGAAGAAATGATACTTTTCCACTAAAACACAAATCACAAATATAAACTAATTGAGAATGGTCTTCTAGCATTGCCAGATAGACCGAACAAATTGTAATGAAAGTATTGATAAAATTTTAGATTGACAGTTCTTATTCTAATCAACACAGCTCCAGTCTACTCACTTTTACCAAAAATATTGTTAAATATGACACAATGAAGTGTAATACCAATAGTCATAGATCAGTTGTCAGAAAGTTTGACCTCGCACAGAATGTGATATTTTATGTGTTATTTTTTAAAAAATTTGTATTACTATAAAAAATTATTAAAAATAAGAAAGCAAATTCGAAAGCTGTACGCGCGCCCAGCCGTTGAATACAAATATTCAGGCGAGGCGTTCGGAAAAACTAAAGTATCTTTGCCTAAAATGTACGCAAAAACAGAGAAAGCATTTTAAACAGGAGACTCTAAGCTTTCTCAGGAAGCCATTAGTTTTTAATTATTTTTTGTTTTCTCGTAGAAAATTTGACTGGAAGTTATAAAACTGAAGATATCTATTAATAGAGGCATAACAAAAAAAACCTTGTACATTTATCATCATTATACTTTTACTTTTGTTTTGAATATAATTAAAATGATGAACATTATCTCCGTTTTAAAATTATATTTTTTTACAGCATTCATTCGACGCAATTTTTATTTTAAAAATAGTGTTTATATAAATCAGAAATTAATTTTTTTTTAAATAAAGTTAACAGTAATTTAGAAATTGATTTATACAGGGTGTTTCATAGTTAAACCGACATACGTTAACTGTAAATAGGTGATTCCAAATAGCCTTGGTTAACGGGTCTAACACCTTTAACAGCCGAGATACCGGGTGTTTCATCCATTTCGGCCAATATTTTGATAAGCCGTAACTTTAGGACCACCCTGTAGATTTCTCTCATACTTGGTACAGGTACAGTGTGTTAATAGCCCAATCCTATGGTGTAAGATCTACAATTAAAATCCAGATCCGGATTAAGAAGAATTTGTAAAATTTGAAAATCTCCAAAACAACACCCTGTATATCAGATTTTTTAAAATTGGGATGGATATTTGAAAAGAACGGAAAAAATGAGTTAAAGTGAAAAATTTTTTAAGTGCACATCCCATTCCACTACTGGAGTTTTTAACACTTTTAAAAAATCTGATATACAGGGTGTTGTTTTGGGGATTTTCAAATTTTACACATTCTTCTTAATCCGGATCTAGATTTTAATTGTAGATCTTACACTATAGGATTAGGCTATTAACACTAGGTATACCTATACCAAGTATGAGAGAAATCTACAGGGTGGTGCTAAAGTTACGGCTTATCAAAATATTGGCCGAAATGGATGAAACACCCCGTATCTCGGTTATTAAAGGCGTTAGACCCAGTAACCAAGGTTATTTGGAATCACCTAAGTACCCTCTATTTACAGTTAACGTATGTCGGTTTATAAACACTATTTTGAAAATAAAAATTGCGTCGAATGAATGTTGTAAAAAAATGATAATTCTAAAACATAAGTTTTATTAACAGAGATAATGTTCATCATTTTAATTATATTTAAATCAAAAGTAAAAGTATAAAGATGGTAATTGTACAAGGATTTTTTTAGGTTATGCCTCTATTAATAGATATCTTCAGTTTTATAAAAATCAGTGAGAATTTTTAAAATTATAACTTCCGGTCAAATTTTCTATGAGAAAACAAAAAAAATAAAAACTAATGGCTTCCTGAGAAAGCTTAGAGTCTCCTCATTAAAATGCTTTCTTTTTTTTCTTTGCGTACATTTTAGGCAAAGATACTTTTTTTCCGAACGCCTCGGGCTCGGCGCTCGTAGAGTTTTCGAATTTTTTTTCTTATGTTTAATAATTTTTTTATATTACGTAACAAGTGTGGAAAGTGACCCATTACGCACGAGTAGCGTTTAGCACGATTTAGCGGCGAGTGTGGAAACGACAAGTGCAAGAAATGCACTTTCCAACGAGTTATGTACACTATTTTTCCTACGACCCCAACATTTTTAATATTCTAATTTTGTTTTTTTAAAAAAATATTAATCATTGGGTATATTAATTTTAGGATTTAAAATTAAAATTCTAATATATTTATTAACTTAATATAAATAATATCTTCAGAAAAAGAAGCTTTAATGCCTTTTATATTTCTTCAGTCCATGAATTAGTTGTATGAATAGGAGTACCTACGTTTCTTTTGATTTTTGGGGTAGCGGCTTTAAGCTGGTAATTTTCACTACTAATTATTCCTAACGATTGACAATACTTTGACAGATGTCGTGCCCGAAAATAAAATATATCACACGACTGTGTGATATATCTTCTTCTTTTTAACTTAAACTGGACTCGTATGATATTTGTCACTTTCGAAGTGTCAAAACAATTCGGAAATTGCCATTTTCATAGATGGTCGTAGGAAATTTTTTTTTAAATAACTTTTAATATAATGTTTAGTAAAATTGTCCGCTCCTTCACGTGGTGCTATTCGAAATTGTGAAGTTAGCATACACTTTAAAGCAGCAAAGATTTTTTTATCGTTTTCTACACCCTTTCAAGTACTTAAGTGCTAAGTTTCATTGATATCACATTTTGTGCGAGCTTTTGGTCAATATCCTTCTCTGGCATCTGGGCTATCATACAAAATTAATAAATTTCATAAAAAAAAAACAAAATTGCATTTTTATTTTATAGATACAGTAAGATTATAAATAATTGTTGAATTTAGAAAAGTGTATATCATATGTTACTTATGTGTCCAGTATCTTTAAAAATGATTCATGGCAGGTTAATAATGAATTCAAATATTTTTAGTAAATGTAATTGTAAATAATTGGTATCGACCAAATTTGTAGTTTTCTTAACATCTACGACTAATCACTTATTTTTAATATGTACAATTTTTCCGAGTAATAATTGTTATATAAATAAATACACAAAACAAAACATATTCATCAAATTTTATCCAAAAATAAACATTAAAACAAATATACTAATCAGTTGAGTTTCAAAACAATGACGGAGGTAATGATTATTGATTATGATCAAATCAAAGTTGAATCAAAGCGGATAAGTTGAATAAATTTTAATTAAAAGGTTGCTAAAACAAAATGTTTACCCGACTAATATAATATTATAAAAAATTAACAGATGGTCGTTTTTGAGGTTTAGGACAAAAATCAAACTTCTTAATTAAAAATTGCCGACGTTTCGACCTTTTATTAGGCCTTCCTCAGGGCTACAACGATATAAAAAAAAAGAATTGTTAGACCACTCTACTATTGAATAACACAGTGAATCATAGGACAGATGTAAAGGGGCTCAACATCAAGTATAACCACCTTTTGAACCAATACAAGAATAAAACAGCGGCAACAATGCATTAGGAAAATAAAAACAATAATAGCAAACCAGGAAAGAATTTTAATTTATCAGATTCGACCGGTTTCTGCCTTTTGGCAAATTCCTTACTGGTTTGCTAACTTTGTATTAACCTCTTAAAGGGATAAAAAGAAGAGAGTGACATCTTGACTAGAATTAGTCAAATTTTAGTGTCAATACTCTATTCTAACTATAGACGGTAGCACATCTAAAAACAATAATATCCAACAAGAAGGAATGATTTAAATTCTTTAACTAAGCGAAACCGTCTAATGTATGAGGTGTTTAAATTGTATTATTTTTATTTTTATAATACAGGGTGACCCAGGGGTGTGTGCTTGCACCATAACTTTTTTTCTACCCAAGCTATCGGTTTGATGTTTTTTTAAACGATATTTCAGACAATGAGGCACATTCTAAAAATATTTCTATGTATATACAGGATGTCCCAAAGAAGATACACACCTAAGTTCTGTTTTTTTAAATGGCAAACCCCCATTTTTGTTACATATTTTTTGACTTATGTCAATTTATGTGTCAAAATAGCGTCGTGCAGAAATCCACAAAAAAAAAATCAGAACTTCAAAACTGTTCAAGATAACTTAATCAACTTTTTTCCAGTCGATTCCTTAAGTTTTAGCGCATCTTTCGAGATGTAGACTAACTCGGAGTCGATATTCTATCGCCTAATACGATTGTTTGAAAATGACAAATTACAAATAGCAATAACTCAACTTTTTCAAATCACCCTATATTTTATTATATCGTTGTATGGCATTTTTTTTTGCTGATATAGGATTTGTGCGGTTTATTTTGCAAAACTTACGAGATTTATGCAAAATAAGAAATTTTTGACGGTTTATTCGAGAAGAAAAGGAATCGAGTAGGCCGCTGTCGTAAAATTTGACAGATTCATACAATTTTGAAAAGAAAATGTGTCAATAAAATGAAATTGTAATAGAAACAGAAATACATTACAAAGTAAACAATTTTAGTAATACAATTTGCAAGAACATGAAATAATGATTAATAAAAAACATTATAAACATTTTTGATTTCTAACAAATGCTCGAACAATTATTTCATGTTCTTGTAATAGTAATACTAAAATTGTTTACTTACAAAATGAAATTCCAATATAAACAGAAATACATAACACGTTAAACAATTCCTTTTTTTCTCGAATAAACCGTCAAACATTTCTTATTTTGCATAAATCTAAAGTTTTACAAAATAAACCCCACAAACCTTATATCAGCAAAAAGCTCTTAAAAAATTCCAAGCAATGATGTAATAAAATATAGGTTGATGCATTTGAAAAAGTCGAGTTATTGCTATTTGTAATTTTTAAAAAATCGTAGTAGGTGATAGAACATCGACGCCGAGTTCCTCTACATTTCGAAAGATGCGCTAAAGCTTAAGGAATCGACGGGAAAAAAGTTGATTAAGTTCTGAATTTTTTGTGGATCTCTGCACGACGCTATTTTGACACATACATTGACATAAGTCAAAAACTGTTGCAGATAAGTCTAAGAAACCCGGGTGCGTAATATCGACAATTTAATGGCGAATCTAAATATGAAACAAAAATGGGGGGTTGCCATTTAAAAAAACAGAACTTAGTTGTGTATTTTATTTGGGACATCCTGTATATAAATAGAAATATTTTTAGAAGGGTAGAAAAAAGTTATGGAGCATGCACACACCCCTGGGTCACCCTGTATGTATAATGTGGAGTTACTAGTTTTAAGGAACGACGAAAACTTTTAAAAAAAGGTAGGCTTTTATCTACATTATTTTACTATTTTGTCAGACGTCTGTATTTCTGTATTTCTGTACTTACTTGTCTTTTAGAGTGGTCTAACAATTCTTTTTTTATGTTGTTGTAGCCCTGAGGGAGGCCTAAACCTCAAAAATCTGTTAATTGTTAACTCTAGGACGCTAATCTCTCAACCATTATAAAAAATATATAGAAAAAACTATAGTATCGAGCATTTACAAAAGAAACAATTTAAGAGGATTTGATCAACTGCCAATTATTTACGTTTATTATGAACCAGCCAAAATCTATCAAGTCCGTACAACTGTGCACATAACATTAGTAGTGTACTAACAAGCTACGAGACAAGTCTCGTCAACTGAACTACCTCGCTCGAAACGAGGACACATTCGATGCCTGTCAAATTCAAGTAACATCCTAACAACAAAAAAACACCATGATTTTAAAACTATGAACCGAAATTATATACAGGGTGTGTCACGAAGGTGGCTCATTAGCTATATACAGAGAACTACAGATATTTGAAATTTGAAAATTGGGTTAAGGGGGTTTGTCAGTACGACCTATTCAATGAAAATATTTTCAACTTCCGGTTATACCGGAAGTAGACATCAACTTTGTTATTTCAAATGGCATGTACCATTTTTCTTTTTATTTTTGGATTCAGCATCAAATTTCGAACAAAAAATTATTAACATACCAAAGGTCTAAGTTTAACAGTTTCCGAGATATTTGAGATTTTTGTAAATTTTTTTGAAAAACACGCATTTACTTTAATTTCCATATCTGGCTTAGTTGTTAAGGCTATTAATTTCAAATGTTATACAGAGATTGTGAGAATATCCTTCTAGCATACGGTGAAACGTTAAATGCGAAATTTTATACAGGGTGTCTAGAATGGAGCGTCCAATGTTCATATTTTCAATTCTCAATAAGTCGATAATTTCAAATGAAACACCCTATATTTTATTATCATGCCTGAATCAGTTTTTTATTCTCTTTCGATCTGCATTAGCATTCCCTATACCTAAACTTATGTATTTCTGATTTATTGCTAGATTTATTATAATTTGGAGATCTTACATAAATTGGTGGGTAATATAATCTAGCTTGCCATGAAAATTGAAAAGACAGTTGTAATAAACAAACTACTGGACAATTATATAATTTTATTTTCTAATTTCGTTCAATTTGTAAGTGAAAATGGCTCTTCTAGGTTACAGTAATGAAGATGCTATGAATTGTTTTAAAAGATTCTCTAAAACTAACTTTTGCATCACGCAATGACGAAAATAAGCTGAGACTGTTATTTCCAATTCTTCATCAATTTTTGATTTAGTCTTTTTAACTTTTGGTTTAATCGATCCGTGCAATAAAAGATTGTCTATAATATTCTTGACCATTTCCCTATTGGGTCTGCGTTTTCTGAGTATTTGCGAATAATTGGCACGTACCTACGACTAATTATGCGATTGCATTCACCATAAATCATTACCAGATTTAATAAATCTTCATTCAACCCAGAAAAGCCATTTTCACTACAAATTGAACGAAGTTAGAAAATACAATAATAATCTAATTGTCAAGTAGTTTGTTTATTACAATTGTCTTTTCAATTTTCATGGCACGCTAGATTATATTAGACACCAATTTATGTAAAAAATCTCCAAATCTAGCAATAACTCAGAAATACATAACTTTAGGTATAGAGAATGCTAATGCAGATCGAAAGAGAATAAAAAACTGATTCAGGCCTGATAATAAAATACAGGGTGTTTAATTTGAAATTATCGATTTATTGAGAATTGAAAATATGAATATTAGACGCTCCATTCTAGACACCCTGTATAAAACATCGCATGTGGTGTTTCACCGCAGGCTAGAAGGATATTCTCACAATATCTGTGTAAAATTTGAAATTAATATCTTAACAACTAAGCCAGATACGGAAATTTACGTAAATGCGTGATTTTCAAAAAATTTTACAAAGATCTCAAATATCTCGGAAATTGTTAAACTCAGGTCTGTAGTATATTGATAATTTTTTGTTCAAAATTTGAATGTTGTTGATGTTGTTGATGTCTACTTCCGGTATAACTGAAAATTTCAATTTCATTGAATAGATCGTAATGATAATACCCCGTAACCCAATTTTCAAATTTCAAATATCTATAGTTCTCTATATATGGCTAATGAGCCACCTTCGTGACACATCCTGTATATATTTTTTGGAATAAGTAAATATAAATTCGGGATTGTACTAGAATATTTTCAAAATTTAAGGTGGGAGGTATCGGGCAAGAAAAAACAAAGAGTTACTTCAAAAGTTATTGATTGTGGTTAACAGAACCATTCTGAGAGCAAAACATTGTTAATTGTCTGATCTGTTTTTATTACCTGCTCTTAAAACAATTTAATAACAAAATTTTCTATAAACATTATTGATTTTCCCTAACTCTATTTACACAACAAATATTGACAAAATACTGTTAAGTTCTGCCTTTAGTGCCGGCTGAGAGGCCATCTAAAGAAACTCGGAATATTAGACAAAGAAGAATGCAGATTCTGCGAGGAAGAGGAGGAAACCTCTATCCACATTCTCTCAGAATGCATTACCCTGCAAAATCCAAGGGTACGATACCTCGGAGAATATCAAATAGAAGAGGACTAACTTACGGTGGTGAGACTTTAACATTGAAAAAAGAGGCTGTACAGAAAGTCAGAGTGGCACAGCGTGCAATGGAGCGGTCAGTGTTGGGACTGACCCTCAGAGATCACATCACAAACGCTGAGTTACGTAGAAGAACTAGAGTGAGTGACGCAGTAGAAAGAATACCAATTATGAAGTGGAATTGGTCGGGATACATTGCGAGAATGCGAGACAACAGATGGGCCAAGTGGATCGTAGAGTGAAGGCCTAGACAGGACGCATACAGAAGCAGGAGACGACCACCAACTAGATGGTCCGATGATATTAAACGTATCAACACAATTGGATAGAGGAAGCACAAAATAGAAGAATGTGGAAGCAATCAAGGGAGGCTTATGTCCAGCAGTGGACGAATATGGGCTGGTTGATGATGAACGGCAGAGATGATCGCTCCAATTTTGAACGTTAGCTCCCTCGTCGTCTTTTTGGATACGCTTTCAGTGGTGTTTCCCGTTAAATGGACATCTGACGCGAATTATGGCACTGTAAGGGGTTAACAAGCTCAAGGGAAGTCTACTGACGTTCCAAAGATATTGCCTTTTAAAAACAAATCATCCACAGCTGAAGATGCGCATGCGCGACTTACTACGCTTTTGGAACACATGAAGAAGGTCGCGCTTCTGGATCTAAACGCAATATCTTTGCACTCGAACGAAAATTCATTTTATTTATTCTTACGCGATACCAACACACCTTCAGATAACATTCTAGTACATTTACAAATAAATTCGTTTGTTTGTTGCTAATGCTAGTTGGCACTACATCGTACGGGTCCTCATTCTTTTCTTTGTAAATTTTAACTTCTGCTTCAAATACCTGTAAAAATAGAGACATTTATCCAAATTTGAATCAACAAAAAGTTTTAAAAAAAAATCAGTTTAGTTGTAAGATTAATTAACCATCATCTAAATAAATAATTTAAAGTAGGTAGTCAGTATTCTCAAATAAGCTACTGCCACATATATAATCCATCGCCATCTTACCATACCTCTTATCCCTTTTATCAGATTCAAAAGCTTTGGATAAGTTGGTCATGTGGCAGCTGATCCTCAATATGTGTTTTTCCAACGGAACTTGCCTGAGTGGACAGAAATGTCAAAAATTGTTCAAATGTTTTATCATCATCACTACATATAATTGTCTAATTGTCTTTAAGCTCTCTCCTGAAGTAACGGAATTATCTATAAGAATAGGAACCTACCGAGCGATATCTTCTATTTTCCTATTTGAAAACACAGCAGATTTGATCATCTTCTACTTGCCATACATATGCCACGAATGTTTTCAGTTTAAACAGTTCAAACAAACACAAAAAAAATATTTTAGAATAAAAATAATAGTATATTCTGTAACAAGGTTGGAACCACGAGTGTCGAATTTTCATTCCAAGAGTAACAGACTGTACTTTCTCTACGGCCACAGAAAGTAGGAATTGAATATAGTAAAAAAACGCAGCTTATCTTTGTTCAGGCAAATTCAAACTAAATAAATAACACGTCGTGTAGATCTGTCAAACATAAAATTCATGGCTATCTAGGATGCGGACGTGATATTTACAGCTAGGTGTTACAGAATGAACATTCTGACACTAGGGTAAGAATGAAATACATATAAAATACATAAGAGACAAGTGTTTCAGAATTTTTTTTCAATCTTAAGATCGAGAATGTTTCTTTTCTGTTATTTATAAGTGGTTTCAGAATACTACATTCAGTAGTGGCCGTGGAGAAACATATTTTTAGTAGCCTTAGATTTGAAAAAGCCTTCGACACGGTGTGTGAACGGCAGCGGTTCTCAAACTGTGGTACAGTGGTAGTGGTACAGTTTTTAAAGAAAAAAATAAATAAAAGTAAAATTGCGCTTCTTATAACATTTTGTTTTAGTCTTTATTATTCACAAACACATATATTTTTAAAAATTTTGACTTTTACGGCTTTGGCTTCGAACAATTTCTCGACGCATTGATTTTTAATGGCGAAATGCTGCTATAATGGTAAATATATTTGTGATTCGTATTTATGTGGTACAAAATTTGAAAAGTTTGAGAACCGCTGGTGTAGGGAGATTGCCATATATGTCTAGTTATCCTGCATTACTATTAAATTTCCATTTAAAAGATAGGATATTTCATATAAAGGTTAACAGTAACATACAGGGTGATCAACTTATACTCCGAACCTTCCGGGGGGGTCCGGAAAATTTTTGAAATAATGTCTTTATTACCTTTTAGTTATTTATTTGTATAGGTGTTTTTCGTTGAGGGGGGGGACAAATATAACATTACTTAATACCTTCTGTCAAATACGGCAGTCATAGCCAACCCTACGAAACTTTTAGTATTAGCCAAAAATATCGTTTTAATATTAAAAATCGAAAAAAACTCTACGACTGCAACAAAAGTAAAAGTATTTTGTAAGTAGTTTATGAAAATGATATAAGGTTACGGGGTGTTCCATTTGAAATAACCGAGAAAATCAAGGTCGTGAGCTTTGGGTTACCCTGTATACAAAATGAAAGATATCAAATACATGATGAGTTGCAACAAACCTAGACTACTACGAAATTATTCTGGACTTGAGATATTAACCCTCAATTGTTGATTCTAAATAATACCTGGTGACGATTTCATTAAATTATCACAGAAAAGTGGCAATTTCTTTAAAAGTAACCTGTAGAACCTGATAAAACCCTATATTGCCGGAATGGGGAAAATTAATAAAATTCAAATTCGAGATAACATATGACATACCCTGTATATTACGAAATAATTTTAAAATGTGGAGCTGGACTCTATCTATAATTTGTATTTAAAACTTTTTTCGTATCCCTCAAAACAACAGAGATATCAAACTCCGGAGTATAAGTTGGTCACCCTGTACATATCTGGTCTGTTGAGATCAGGACCAGAACTTCCTCAGGGTTCTTCGCTGTCACCAGTTTTATACCATCATGACGCATGATATACAAATAGTCTGTAAATGGCACTTGTTTGTGTTCCATTATCTATACTGTATTTGAAAATCAAGAGAGAGTAAATTCCCAGAATAAAAAGTAATTCAGTATGCAAAACTATAGTACAGTACGTGCGGTAAAACTTCAATATTTGTAATGCATTCTAAATTGTTTTTGTTAATTTCAATACAAAATTTATTAAATTTCTTGGACTATCACATTATTTTATGATCTTTCATTGTTACTACAGTAGGCCTAAGAGGATTAACGTGCGTCATAGGCGTAACCAGAATAGAAAGGGATAATTGTTATTTAACGACCTCCGAATGGCAACAGCTTCTAATGACAGATATTTTGACTTAAATAGTTTCTAGAAATGCAGTTATTTGATTTTCGATAAACGTGACAAATAGTAGTGACTAAAAATGGAAGCAGTTTGTGAGTATACGCCAGTGAAAAATCCCTCAAACACTATTGACAGTGTAGTTGAAACAACATCTAAGGCAATGGGATATGGAAAATCTACAATATATAGAGTTCTAAAGGAGGAAAAATCACCAAAGCCGAAACCAGGTAGACCAAAACTATTAAAAGTCAACGTGGACGAGTTTTTTAAAAATGCTATTCGTAAGCTTGTTCACTCATTTTTTATAAACAAGCAAATACCAACTTTAGATAAAGTTTTGCAAGCCATTACGAATGATGTTGATTTACCCACAATAAGCCGGGATAAACTATGGAAAGTGTTACATGAGTTAAACTTTAAATTTGAAAAAATGGGCAGACACTCAATGCTAATTGATTCTGAAGAAATTGTATGTTGGAGAAGACAGTACCTCAGAAGAATACAACAAGTTAAAGCTCAAAATAAAAACATTTATTATTTAGATGAAACATGGGTTAATGAAGGACATTGTGTAGGAAGAGTTTGGAAAGACAAAAATATAAAATCATCCCATCAAGCTTTTCTAGAAGGATATACTACTGGTTTTAAGGAACCTATAGGAAAAGGTAAAAGATTAATTATTTGTCATATAGGCAATACAAACGGTTTTTTTGAGAATGGTTTACTCTTATTTGAATCAAAAAAAACCGTTGATTATCACGAAGAAATGAATGGAGACGTGTTTGAGGAATATTTTGAACAGATGATTCAATTCATACCAAAAGGATCGGTTATTGTAATGGACAATGCAAGTTACCACTCCAGATTACTTGAACCTTTACCAACCACTAAATGGAAAAAGGGTGAAATTGCAAAATGGTTATCTACTAAAAATTTAGCCTTTGACAATACAATGCTGAGGGCAGAATTGTTAACTATTGCTAAAAAACATAAGCAAAATTATAAAAAATATAATATTGAGACGAGAAATTGAAATCCTTCGTTTACCACCCTACCATTGTGAGCTGAATCCGATAGAATTAATATGGGCTCAAGTTAAAGGTTATGTTGCCAGAAATAACACTACTTTTAAATTATCAGATGTTCAAAATCTCTTCAATAAGGCAATATCTGAAGTAACAAGTGAAAATTGGCAAAAATGTATTAGACACGTTACAGAAATAGAAAAAAAAATGTGGGAGCTAGATAACATAATTGATATTACTATAGAGCCCATTGTAATTTCTCTAGAATCAGATGGTGAATCTTCTGACACAGAGTGCGAGGAACCATAACTTTAAAATTATTAATTTATGTACTTTAATTTTATTTTTAGATTTTTATTTTTTAAGATTTAATATTGTCGTATTTTTTGCATGATGCTCGTCAAATTTTATCCTTGCGGTTGGTTTTTTTTTCTCATATACCTACTTAATTGTTTTTTTAGCTCCTCATATTAATTTATAAATAATTGTAATTATCTGTACATATTATATACATATTTTGTAAATAAACATATGCCTAAAACAAAATGCCTAAAATAATATTGACTTTTTCTTCATTTTACCCAAATTAAATTACTACTTACGAATTATGTTTATCTATCTAAAATTGGTAATCTAGGTATAAATAACTAAAACAAATTAAATATTTCTATTTCCATATTAATTTAATTTTGAAAACGCACGTCTATGGTTTACTGCCTTTAACACTGATAACTGCAAAACATTTCTGGGAATTTACTCTCTCTTGATTTTCAAATACAGTATAGAGAGAAAGAAAGAAATATTTGTAGTAGTTAGTAGTAGTACAAATTTATCTTAGGAAGAACTCAGTACTTAATTGAGACAACTCATTTGATAAGATTGGTCCAAATCTTTCTAACATTTAAGTAACTCTCTTTCCCTCTCTCTCTTTCAGCCGTGCTGCAAAGTTCACCTTAAAAGGTAAGGCCCTATTATTTCTTACTTGTACTTGGACAAGCTTCTTGTTGGAGAATTCGACACGAGTGGATGATTCCGAACGCGAGCGAATGCGAGCGTGAGGAACCACGAGTGTCGGATTTTCATTCCAACAGAGTAACAGACTGTACTTTCTCCACGGCCACAGAAAGTAGAAATTAAATATAGTAAAATGAAACCATTTTGTAGGTAGTATTTTTATATTCAAGCTTGGATTTTTGAGTTATATTATCGGCATATTTTTTTATTTCTGGAGAAGTATTTTCAAATTCTACATATGAACCGTTTGATTTTATTCTCCTTTTTAATAAATTAAAAGTTTTTACAAACCAATATTAAGACCACGTCAACTAATACTGACAGTTAATTTGACATTCATGGCAAACATTATGTGTTTAAACAATTACGCTATCTCTAGTGATAGAATGTAATACGTATAAAATACATAAGAGACAAATGTTTCAGAATTTTCTTTCAATCTCAAGACGTTAACGCAGTAATAGTAGAACTTCCTGCAAAAGACAGTGTTAACATGATAGCGAAAGATTTTACCTGAGTTTAAATAAACGGAGAATGGTTTTTTATCGTTATTTTCCTTGGTTTCAGAAGAATTTGAATGAAAACAAATTTCTTTTTTAAAAATAAACATTTTCTTTTCCATAATGTTTCATATTATTTGGCTTTTAAATGACAAATAAAAAGTAATGGCGTTTTTGTAAAAGGAACACTATATCGTGTCTATATATACAAACAACAATCCTATCAAGAGTAAAATTTCCATTAAAATTCATCTCACACTTTTCCTATTCTCCCCTAAAAGTTTGTAAAACTTTTGTCAACCAGCCAAATGATTGACGCGTTAAAGGAATTTTCTCCGTTTGTTCGAAGGTCGTGATGATTGGAAAGAACTTTTCTTACTGACGGTTTTATTTATATCTACTTGATATATTTTCCTTTTACACAGTAAAAAGATTCAAATGCCTAAATACTCTATTTCAACATTTTTCAAAGTTAAAGTGAAGATTTTAACATTGTTTTTTCATTCTTTATTTTGATTTTTTATCCTTTGTTCTATTCAGTAATATTGTTTTTATTTAGTAGAATTGAAATAGTATTAAACTTGTTTTTTCTTATTACTGAGCCTGCCTGACTTATCCGTGTTATATTGGTTAGTTTTATGGAAAATATTCAAAATTTTGAAAATTTATTTAGTCAGAAATGTTTAACTGAAGGTATGGCTAACCCTACTTTAAAAAAAAAATGTTTAATTTGAATTTGCCAAAAAGAATATTTAATTAATTTACAATTTGAATGCACTAATTTTACTGAACTAATGTTAAAATGCAAGTTAATTATAAATTTACCATCGCGTACATACGGAGGTTGTTTGACAGGTGAGATTTGCTTTTAATTGATCGGCAATTGAAGGTGAGCGCGATAGCTGACATTATAAACATCTCAACTGAATGCGTGCATAATATTTATCTGGGATTAATCTTCTAAAATATTTGGCTACTGGCCAGCCAAAAAAAAAGGACTGTATGATTAGATTACCTGATTTGTCGCCTTTTCAACAATTCAACACTTAATAACAGTTTCTAGATGAAAAAACTGTATGACAGCTCCTGTCAGTAATTTTTTTAATTATTTTAAAGAGGAAGTGGATAACATAGTTACATATTTTTTAAAATAACTGAAAAATCCTACTTTTTAGGAAGAGTAGAATATAATTCAATAAAACGGCCCAGGTTGGAGAAAAAAAAATGGCAGATAGTAAATTGCTGGTCCCAATCACGAATTGCTGGTCCCAATCACGAAGAACCCTACCTTTTGTCCAATCCGTCTTTTTAAAATTCTAATGATTAAACGTTCATCTAGAATAACAACTGATAAATTATTCTTAACAATAAACCCATCATGGAACAAATAACGATCAAGTGGATGGTATAAAAACACTCTAGTGGGAAAAAACGAACTTTCGAAATGGAGTAAAGAAGCAGCAGAGAAGGCAGGATTAAATACAAAAGAAATAAAAATAACAAACCACTCTATGCGGTCGACAGCAGTCAGTAACCTGGCTAAAGGAGGGGTGGGTTAACAAAAATTAATGAAAATTACTGGCCACAGTTCAGCCTTATCTACAAATGGATAATGAGCATTACACCCTTAGAAGTGACCCCTCAGAACCTCCAGCTAAAAAACAGAAAACAGAAGATCCTGCAGCCACTCCTCGAGCTTCTCACTCTACAGCTGGACCCATCAACAACATTAATGATTTACCTACATCCAACTTATTAATTTTAAAATTAATAAACACAAAAAAGCTATACACACTGAGAACGAATTCAGATACCCAACAAATTTTTTCGGTGATTATTTTGACTAAATTAGTCACCTCAATATTAAATTTCTCACTTAGATCAAGTTGCTTCTGATGCACTAAAATTTATTACTAAAAACAATCATTTCAAATTTCGGCATTTAGGTATACAAATAACTAATTTGAATTTAGTTCTAAAGCCTTTAAATGTTTAAAACATCACTAATATTATTGCAATTTGTAGTTCAAGTAGAATATTGGAATAGAGAGCAAATACTAGATAATCTCTTCATGTCTATAGTGAAAAAGGTATGACTGGATAACAGATTAAATTTTCCTTTATATGCTATAAATAATTTAATTTTTTTTGAAAAATTCAGTTATTAGTTGCTGAAGTAACTGCGAAACAGAACCTAACAGCGAATGGTCGAGTGGGGAATTACACCTGGTATATGAAAATCAATTTCTAAATTTTTTATTTAATTAAGTGATTTTTGCATTCAGTAGATTCGAACCCACTTCCCAGTATATCTGATTTTATCTTCAGAACTACTTAAATGTGAAATCTATATTTTATCGCGAAACTCTTAACAGATTTCCAATTATTAATAAGAATGCTGTTTTTTAAAGTCTATAAATTAATTTGATTTACTTCCTAGATCTATTAAAAAAAATTCAAATTTTAGTACAAAATTTTGAAAGAATTGCAGAAAATATTTAATGTAATTTAAGGAAGATTCCAAATACACATTTTCTTAATAAAAATTCAATGAATATACAAAAATACTTTAAATTTCGGAACATTATTTGGAAAATATTTATTCTGACGACAGATTCATAAACAGAGTTCCCTGAAAATATGAACTAATATTTTCTCGTCGGAATCGGAAACCTCAAGTTTTTTAAGAACTTAAATGTCTCAAATATGTTTTAGATAAAAGATATTAAAAGCTTTTAAAAAATGTTTTATTAAATCGTGTCTATTCTTGAGAATTAATTTATAAAGATTTTATTTATTGACTGGTCTATAACGGTAAGAAGTGTTTGATTTTACCTAAAAATAGGTATTACATTTGTAAGAAGGATATTTCATATACATCAGTTCATCATCAATGTCTTACTGACCGATCATCTAAAGAAAAGAAGCATAAGTATTGTAAAATATAAAATTCATTTATTTTTCAAAGTCCGAAAACAACTGTATTATGATTTGAAAACTAAAAACAATGTGACAATGCGACAGCAAAACAAGAAAACTATTGTATCTATAGAATTGACTGCGCTTTCAATTATTTGTAAAAGTATATTTTCCCTTCGGGCACTACTTATATTTTTCTAGTGGGAGAATTCGGTAAAATTCATTTCAGATCATGATTTTTTGTTAAACCAACCCTGTGCTTCCTAATTGTTCCGACCCCAAAGGTTCGAACGCGAAAAGTACTTAGCTCTTTAAAAAGCAGAGGGCAATCGTTTATATTGTTCAGCAATTGTAATATACGACTAGGGTTTTGTCCTCCTGGTAATTATTGTGTAAATTACTGATATGGGCCAGCGATACGAACTGGTATTGGTAACTAGAGCTGAGTAAGTACACTCATAAAAATACCAAGTACAATGTACGCATGTACTTAAAAGTATGCATATGCTTAAAAGTACACGTAAAGTAAAGCAATAGTTCATTACTTCGGCACAATAATAGTTATTTATGTGCCAAGGACGAAGAATTGTCTATTATAGTCGAGTCTACAAATTGATAGCAGAGGCTAGCAAGCAGGCTACTTTCCACACGTGTGCGGAAAGTTACTTTCCGCACACGTGTAAATTACTTTCCTACCTGTTCTACAAGTTCATAGTTATTGTTTTGTATTTATTCTACTACGAAAGTGATTGTATAAAACAGCATTATTTACAATGTAAACTAAATACAAACAGACATAGAACCTATTTGGTAAAATTATAGCGTGGTCGTAGGAAAAATAGTGTACATAACTTGTGCGAAAGTAATTTTTCACACTCGTGGGATTGTCCCACTCGGTTTACACCTCGTGCGACAATATTTCCCACTTGTGTGAAAGTGTCACTTTCCGCACTCGTTATGTAATATACTATTTTGTAGAGGTCGACGAAAAAAATATTTAATTAAAAAATGCTGAGACAGGGCGATTTTAATTTTAAGTTGGACATTTTTTGCATTATTCGTCCATATTCTGACCTTCCAGCTCTTCGGGCTTTGACGGTATTAATATTTTTACCTAACAGAACACCCTGTAAAGGACCACGCACCATTTAAGGGTAAAACGGTCCCAGACAAAGCTGAAAATTTCGTAAACAATTCTTCAAACCTTTCTGATTGAAAAATGTGAAGTCAGAATATGACTCAATTTTTTGTTATAAGCATCATAAACCTTGGAGAAATGGATAAAAAACAAATTCCTAATTTTCAATTTTTCAATTTTAACAATTTTGGGCATCCAAAACTATAAAATTGGGTGCTCAGAAATCCATTCTGAAATCAAAATCCGACGGTTGACTACAGTAAACTAGGCAAACGACTTAATTTTTTCAAATGGACTTCCCATGTTATTTTAGACCACCCTGTACAAAATAAAAATTTCCATCTGGGTCTAAAAAATCTTCAGTCCTTTATCTTTGTTCATTGGTAATTTTAAAGCTTAACGTTAAATTTGAATAAGTTGCGATTTATTAAAAAGGGATGTGCAAAATTCAAATATCTTTGAAAAAAAGGTTGTTTTCTCCGAGATGTCTAACAGTTTTAGAAAAAAAAATTGGGAGTGCGTAGTACTAACTATGTCGGTTCTAAAACTGTAAAAAAAGTATGGCATTCTATTTGAAAAAAATTAAGTATTTTGCCCAGTTTCAGGGCCGACCTAAGGCGTGTACGATCTGTGCTGTTAAAGTGTCAGATGCATAAGGTTTATTTTTATTTTTTGTAAATATTATAACTTCAAAATTTAATCTACGAAGTGCGTATATATATTTTATATGCTGTGACCTTATTTATATTATAGAAACTTATTTCGCAAAGTACGCCTATGGAATGTGACGTTATATCCCCACTTTTACTGTACTCGTCTCTCCTTTATAGTATATATTACTATTACAAGTTATTATATCTGCCGTTGCTAGGAAATAAAAATAAAAGCTTAACTTTTCTTGTAAATATCTCGGAAGATCGAATTTTCACAGACATGAGACCTACATTTTTTGCCGATTTAGATAGGAATTAGTCTACCCTGAAAATTTCATTGAATTATGACGAGTGGATTTCGAGATCCTCTGGACACAAACACACACACACACACACATACATACAAACCTTGCTCGTTTAATAGTATTTGATTTGTTGGCATCGGTGAACCCTTAAAAAGTTAGGATAGGGAATAGGGATACGGAAACCATTTTTTTTTATATGCTAGATGTTAAATATCTATTAACTGTTAATACAAAAATGCTTGTGAAATATGTGTAGGTAATGGACCCGACGTAAAGGGAGATACTTAAAGATAATGTATGGTTCTTAATGTCGTAAACAAAACACATATTGCGTCTTTGCGGTACACAATTAAACTGACAATAAGTGTCATCATTATCCCCTTCAATGTCGGCCATAATTTGCCTATAACAATTAGTATGAATAACCTCACCATTTTCCACATTCCGTTCCTGCAAATTATTATTCTGTCTGCGATGTTGAGCCGCATTTTGAAATCCCTCTGGAAGATCGATTAATTCCTCACAACGATAAATCCTCTAGAACGAACTCTAAGTTCACAAACGTAACACTGCATTTTCTTAGTTTTCAAATACTTTACTTTAAAACAACTAAATTAAATACACTTCACGGCACAAATGCACACTTGTAACGCACATATTTCTTCAAATCGTCGGTTTAGTGCAAGAAGTCATTATCTGACAAAATCTATTTAAAAACTATTTATTGTTATCATACCCTCTATCTAATACACAAGTCATTAAGTAGGTGTAAAAACAATTATCAAGAAATTATTATTTACAACAAACTTTATTAACCTAATTAAAAAGTAATTTCAAATGTGATTTCCATTTTGTCAGATAATGATTTATTGCACTAAGCCGACGAAATTGGTAATTTTTATGAATATAGTTAAAACTTATTAGTTCTATTATCAGCTGTCAGGTTTGTTGTACAGAATGCTAATTAATATGAGTAAACCAGTAAGGAATTTTAATTTATTAGATTCGACATCCTAAAACCGGTTTCTGTCTTTCGACTTCATCAGTTACGCTTTTCGAATCCAATAAATAAAATTCCAAACTCGTACAAGTCAATAGCTATATCCGCTATAAGATAACATTTTTAGATGTGCTACCATCTATGGTAAGAAGAGAGTATTGACATTAAATTTTGACTGAATCTAGTCAAGATGTCACTCTCTTCTTTTTTATCCCTTTCAGAGATTAACACAAAGTGAGTAAACCAGTAAGGAATTTTAATTTATTAGATTCGACATCCTAAGACCGGTTTCTGTCTTTCGACTTCATCAGTTAGGCTTTTCCAATCCAATAAATAAAATTCCAAACTCGTACAAGTCAATTAAAATTCCTTACTGGTTTACTCACTTTGTGTTAATCTCTGAAAGGGATAAAAAAGAAGAGAGTGACATCTTGACTAGATTCAGTCAAAATTTAATGTCAATACTCTCTTCTTACCATAGATGGTAGCACATCTAAAAATGTTATCTTATAGTGGATATAGCTATTGACTTGTACGAGTTTGGAATTTTATTTATTGGATTCGAAAAGCCTAACTGATGAAGTCGAAAGACAGAAACCGGTCTTAGGATGTCGAATCTAATAAATTAAAATTCCTTACTGGTGTGTTAATCTCTGAAAGGGATAAAAAAGAAGAGAGTGACATCTTGACTAGATTCAGTCAAAATTTAATGTCAATACTCTCTTCTTACCATAGATGGTAGCACATCTAAAAAAGCTAATTAATATGTCTCAAGTCCGACTCTGTTTTAGCGCAGCGGGTGGCTGGAATTAAATGGCAAGATTTTGTAAATCGAATGGAAAATTTCTGATAAATGAACTGATTTTTTTGGGTTTATTAATTAAATTATCACTTTGGCGCAATGATATGAAATGTTCTATTTTTCAAGACGAATCTGTTGGTATCAAAATATCCGCATTTGAGTGGTCTTTTATTTTCCATAAGATGGAAACATAATCCTTTGTCAGAGAATAGTAAGCCTGCATCGATACAATTAAAATTAGAAATGAAAATTCAACAAAGCAAATGGTTAAAATATACTATTTAGAAATGCTTCTTATTAGATCGAATAAAGCCTCGCTGTAGCAATAAATTAATTCAATAAAGAACTTCCCATTTAACGTCAATGTAAATGACATACTGGCAGTTGACATTACTCACCATTCGCCCTGTAAGTTGCATTGTTTATTCGCTTCTGCTTGGTCGGAAAGGTTGCAAGGTTCCTCCCTCCCGTGCACATTCCCGATAAAAATAAAAATCGTGAAATCTTCACCTTTCACTAGCAGCTTTCATTTATCACCACTACGTGAATGAAGAATACGGAACAAAAGAATCGGTTTTGGCAGTTGAAAAGACTAATTTTATTGATTTATATGTTTTGTTGAAACTTCTTTATACTTATATTTAAGATATTCGTATTTAGGGAATCATGAAAAAAGTAAGTTGTCGATATGCAGGGGCGGCACATATTTAGGGAAGGGGGCACTACGTTTAAGTTATTTGATAAGAAAAATGGAAGTTGGAACTGGTAATTTTACATCCTTCCTGGCTGTGTATGTTGTGACTTCAGTTTCGCAAACATCAAAATGTATTTTTTCACATTTCAACGTTTCCAACTATGTCTTAACCACTTTCGCAACATGAGGTCGAGCATTGTCATACCGCAAAATCACTTTATCGTGTCTTTTTGTCATTACGGTTGTTTGTCTTTCAGTGATCAACCATTAATAGCATTCGACAACGATCACCTGTCATTGTTTTACTTAAGAATTTGTTTTGTAATCTCTCGAGTAATGACTTTTGTGGTGTCCAAATAATTGTACCATATTCCAGTTGTGATCTGACCAACCCAACATATACAGACCTCAGAGCTTCCAGAGAAAGAGAGAGAGAGAGATTCATACAATTTGTCAAAGTAAATCCTAACATCCTTTGAGACTTAAGCGCCAATTGACTGATTTGTTCTCCAAAACTTAAATGAGAATCAAAAAGTATTCCCAAATTCTTAGCCAGTTCTTTATTTAACTTATTTTTCCTTTTACTGAAAGATATCAAATAGCATTTTTCAACATTTAAATCTAACAAGTTTAGCTTACACCATTCAGACAGATTATCTAGCTCCCTTTGAAGTAAACTAATATGGGTTTCATCCCGAATCACTAAAAATAATTTGAGGTCATGAGCGAACATTAAAAATTCACAATCTTTGAGGTCATTGCCAAACACAACTCACATAAATCACTCTTGACAAAAAATTACCAATTTTTACCTTCAAACTTCTTGCACTAAGAAAACGAAGCACCCAATTCGTAAATCTGTCTGAAAAACTTAAGTTTTTTAATTTCTCTATCGGCAACAAATGATTAACTCTGTCAAAAGCCTTGGAGGCACCCCCTCTCCAAGGCAGTCGACTGCTTACTATTATATACAGGGTGGTCCTTAAGTAATTGTACAGGTTGGCCAAATAAGAATGCGAGGTACTGTATCTGGGAAACTATCCATCGTAGAGGCTTGCGGAAAAAAAAGTTGTCACTAAAACGGCCAAGAGAAAAACCTGGAAAATATTATCAAGTTTCTGAAATGGCCGCTAGGGGGCGTAACTGCAATCTTGAATCTAAGAAAGTGATGTTTCTGGGAATTCCGCTATATTAACCTAACAAAAAAAAATACCTGATCTTTAAAGAAGATGATAATCTGAACCTTTTTTGTTTGACAATTTTTGCTACATCTCTAAAAATAAAGTGGTGGGGGGTATTCAAAAGTTTCAGTAAAAAACACCCTGTATATTCCAAACGGCTGAGCCGATTTTAACAAACTTGGGCTAGTTGAAAAGAGCTATTCTTGAGCTACAAACGATATAATATTTGAAGTTTTGTTAGTTTAAGATGTCGCCGCTAGAGGGCTTTTTTCGACATTTCGACAGAAATGGTCAATTTTCTCAAAAAAATTAAATGCATTGGTATGATTTCTTTTTCACGAAAAAGTAGCTAAATGATGCACAAACAAGCTCGCGAAAACCGCATCTCGGTATCTTGTTCCTAACCTAAAATTTAGGCCAAAGAAAATTTTATTCGGAAATCCCTTGAATTTTTAATTTTTTAAACTAATTAATTCCTTTTATTATGTAAGTTGTGGCCCTAAAAAGGACCGAATTAAAAAAGAAAGGTTTTTAATGTCCCCGTAAATGCTCGAAATGCTGAAGCCTCTCATGGGTAGACAAAACTGCAGCTTCAATTTCGGCTCTCGGTATGTTACGTAATGCATTACGAATCCGGTTTTTCGTATCTCTCTGGTCGTAGGTTGAGTCTGAAAATTCAAGACAAGTTAAGTCTGGTGATCGCGCAGTCCATGGAAAGAGACTTCCTCTTCCAATCCAACGCTGTTGTAATACTGCATTAATATGCTCTCACACAATAATGGAGAATTTTTATTTCTAATGAAGCCACCTTTAAAATCTGCACAATATGCATTATTGGTCTGCAGAAAATCCGCATTGGTTGCGTGAAGTTCAGCACCAAGGACGTTGGAGTTTAAATGTGTGGTGTGGCATACTGGGAGGCAGAATTATTTTTTTTAGCAATCCCTAAGTGGCAATATCTTTCTTGACTTTTTGGCCAATAAATTACCGTTGTTGTTGGAAGATTTATTTTTTGCAATAACTTTAGCGTTTTTGGATATATATATATATATATATATATATATATATATATATATATATATATATACCTAAAAATTTGGAACTGGGAGTTTTTGGGCACGAGAAATCATAATCTGGTACCTACTTCGATATAATTTGTAGAGAGCGCGTTAAACTTTTTTGCTCTTTACGTTAGCGCTATTCTTGTAAAATAATATTAAAGCCACGTTATTTTAGAAGAAAAAAAGCATACGTGTTATTAACCTTAAAACTTATATCGGTTTACGAGATAATCGCATTTTTAGGGATCTGCTGCATTAAACCGTCGGCTGTATGCAATAGTGGCACAACTCAAAAATTGGTTATTTTCGGAAATCCTTATAAAGATATCAGTGACATTAATTTTTACGTATTTTTTTTATTACAACTTTAGGTAACTACTAGTACTATTATTGTGCCACTAATAATAATAAATAGTGGTTTTTCAAGCACTTTGATGGGTTTTCAAGCACTTTGATGGTTTTTCAAGCACTTTGATGATGTTAAATCAATTTCGTCTATTTTTGAGTTATGCCACTATTGCATGCATCCGACTAAACTATCAAGAACCTTTGGGATTGAAGACTGTATAGATAATAGATACACTACGATAGTTTTTAATATCATTTCTAGAACATGATTTAAATAACGGAGAAACAAAACTTTCTTTCCAAATAGCTGGAAACACACCAGTAGACAAAGATATGTTAAATAGTTTCCACAAAGGCTGTGATAAAGAATATCTACACTGCCCCAATAACAAATTTGGAATACCATCAGGACCAATGATTAACTCGGTGTCACCGAGTTCCTCCACTTTACCTGCGATAATAATCCATCTTGTGTTTCTAGGGATTATTTCCATAGCCGTGTTCCTCCACCAGGGGCCTGTACTAATGGGGGTTTTAAAACCCTAATTGCCATCAACAGGTAGGTGGAGGAACTGTATAAAACTTAAATTATTTACTTTTGAATCGTGATTTAGGTTTTCGTGGTTTTCCTAAATCATATTTCCCCTCTTAGATTGGGCACCGTTTTCCCCAAACATAAGGGTGGAAATAGCAAAATTGGCGATTCTTAGATAAAAAACTGGGAAACAGCTCCTGCCCACACAGGCCCCAACCAACACACCAACGCGCACAGAAACCTTAGGAAAAATTAGCTAGCTAGGTTACAAATATTGTAATCAGGGCCTCACCCTGAAAAGGAGGAAAACTCCTATAGCAGGGAATTAGGAAAATGAAATGTCCTAGAAAATGTAATATATACCAAATGAAAATAAATAATAAACTAAAAAACTAATAATTCAGTTGAAGTGGTAATTTATAAAGATGGAAGTCAAATTTATGTTGAGTGAAAAAGGCAAAAAAATGATGTTGGGAAAATTTTAAGTTTTTTCAAGCTCATGTCGCGGTTTCTGGTATTGTTAGGTGGAGATGTATAAAACAAACGTGTTCTGCTAAAGTGTACTCCAGGAGTTTAGAGGACAATGAAATAATTGAAAGTTTACTAGTGCATAACCATGAAGAGGACAAAAATGTTTGCAGACAAGCAGTAAGCAACTCTTTAAAGAGAAAAGCTACGGTAGATGTAAATGAAAAACCTGCAAAACTTATACATGCAGAACTTAAATGCAACGAGTTTGCAGGTAGTCTTAATACCAATGATATTGACTGCTTCAGAAAGAATATGTATGCTGCCCGACGAAAAATTCTTCCGCCTTTGCTAACAAGTCAAGAAGACGTTTTTAAAGTTGTTCAAGGTAATGCAAAGTATAATTTTTATATAATTATTTTTTTTATACCAAGTTTGTACTTACGTACCTATGAATTTTTCGATTTTTGTAATATATATTAGAAATAGAAAATGACTGTTATTATCTTCCTATAATCCTATAATTATTACTTATTAAATACCTCAGCTGCACTTATACGTAGACAGTCAATATTAATTTTTGGTAAAGTTTTCTCAGGAAGATCAACAATTTCTTGACCATATTACATTATTAGACTCATATTTTTCGGAATTTCATTTGAACTTCTTTTTTATTTACAAATTTCCAGAAATTTCTTGGGTTCGTTGTCAAATCATTATTTATTCACTTCTCGTCCTTGCATCATAAACTACTATTTCATTTCCGCTTTCAAATGCAGTGCTTTATTTCATTTTTATACATGAGTTTAAGGTCATCATTTTAGAAAACGAGTAAGGAATTTAATTTATCAGATTCGACATCCTAAGTTAGGCTTTTCGAATCCAATAAATAAAATTCCAAACTCGTACAAGTCAGTAGCTATATCCGCTATAAGATAACATTTTTAGATGTGCTGCCATCTATGATTAGAAGAAAGTATTGACAATTATTAAAAGCAAAAAATTCCCGGTGTATTGGGGTTGCATACACAATTTGCATTGTGTTTTGCAAAGATTTTATTTGACTGATTCTAGTCAAAATGTCACTCTCTTCTTTCGTATCCCTTTCAGAGATTAATACAAAGTTAGAAAACGAGTAAGGAATTTAATTTATCAGATTCGACATCCTAAGACCGGTTTCTGCCTTTCGGCTTCGTCAGTTAGGCTTTTCGAATCCAATAAATAAAATTCCAAACTCGTACAAGTCAGTAGCTATATCCGCTATAAGATAAAATTTTTAGATGTGCTGCCATCTATGATTAGAAGAGAGTATTGACAATTATTTTGACTAGAATCAGTCAAATAAAAGCTTTGCAACACACAATGCAAATTGTGTATGCAACCCCAATACACCGGGAATTTTTTGCTTTTAATAATTGTCAATACTCTCTTCTAATCATAGATGGCAGCACATCTAAAAATTTTATCTTATAGCGGATATAGCTACTGACTTGTACGAGTTTGGAATTTTATTTATTGGATTCGAAAAGCCTAACTGACGGAGCCGAAAGGCAGAAACCGGTCTTAGGATGTCGAATCTGATAAATTAAATTCCTTACTCGTTTTCTAACTTTGTATTAATCTCTGAAAGGGATACGAAAGAAGAGAGTGACATTTTGACTAGAATCAGTCAAATAAAAGCTTTGCAACACACAATGCAAATTGTGTATGCAACCCCAATACACCGGGAATTTTTTGCTTTTAATAATTGTCAATACTCTCTTCTAATCATAGATGGCAGTCATCATTTTAATTGACCAAAGCATTTAAAAATGCAAGTGCTATTTCTGAGTGATTGGTGACATTCAGTGTAAACCAATCTAATGCTGTTTCTTTGTTACTTTGTACTTGTTCGTTGTTTTTAGAAAAAGTTTTTAATAAACCGTTAAATACAAGTAACATGTGTGTATCATTTTGGAGTTATATGAAAGGAAACATTCAACTATAAAAAAACTACAGTCCACTTAGAAGCTACAGACAATTGTTTAAAAAAGCGTTTTATCTCAAAACCCATGAGACCAAAACACTGGGAAACGGAAGGACAAACTAATGACAGATCTTTGGCCATTGCTATGGTCTATTTTTATGTATGAGAGAGTAATAAAACAGCATTTCTAATGCAAAACTTAGTACGGTCATTTTAAATATTTTTACGGTATAATCTAAATATTTCCTAAAATTGTCATAAATGTACCTGAGCTAATACAAGTTTTGCGTCTTTTATTGGTCTTTTATAACCATAAGCTGTACAGAACAATAGAAAAAGGTTTGGACAGGCCAAAAGCCCTGTGTATTAAAGATAACATAGCCGTATCTTAAGATTATTTTCAATAAGTATTTGTTTTATTTTAATTCCAAGAATTTCTTACAGTAATCGAATTATAAGTAGATAAATCCCTTAGTAAGGAGGTCCAGTTGTGTATTCTTGACAGCTTACTAAATGTCGTTTAGTTGCAACATGCAAGGTGCAGTGTGCAGTCTATTGTGAATTCTAGTGTGATCATGGAAAATTTGGAAGTACCGCGTAAACGACAAAAAATCGGTCCTTTAACAGTTAATGAAAAAACATTAATATTTAATTGTTTTAAATCATTTACAGACAAACATTTATGTAAAAGTGTTGATGACACAGTGGAATTAGTTAGTAGTACGCTTGGTGTTGGGAAATCTACGATTTACAGAGTTGTTAAAGAAGAGAAATGTGGCGAGTTTCAAACAGCACGTAAAGCTCCAGGAAAACCAAAATTTCAAATAGAAAATCATTTGAAAGAAAGACTTCGAAGGAAAGTGCATGCGTTCTTCTTTAGAAAAGAATTTCCGACAGTAGACAAAGTTCTTGCCACGGTTCGAGATGATAAGGATTACCCTGAAATGAGTCGAAGCACACTATGGAAACTTTTAAAAGAAATGGTTTTCTATGGAAAAAGCATTCCAGAAAGTCTATTTTAATAGAAAGAAGCGATATTGTAGTATGGAGAAGAAATTACCTAAGGACTATAAAAGAAATGAGAAACCAAAGAAGAAATATATTTTATTTAGATGAAACATGGATCAACGAGGGACATACATCAAATAAATTTTGGCAAGATGAAACTGTTACAAGTCGAAGACAGGCTTTTTTAAATAATTTATCTACTGGTTTAAATCCACCATCAGGAAAGGGGCGCAGACTGATAATAGTACACATCGGTAGTTCAAACGGTTTTGTTAAAGGTGGTTTATTGACTTTTGAATCTACTCGTACCGGTGACTACCATGAGGACATGAATGCTGATGTCGTTAAAGAGTGGTTCGAACAAATGATAGATCTTCTTCCTCAGAACTGTATAATAGTAATGGATAATGCAAGTTATCACTCGAGACTTACAGAAAAAATGCCCACAACCAAGTGGTTAAAAAAAGATTTACAGAATTGGCTAAATTCAAAGAATATTAAGTTCCATCCCGGTTCTGTGAGAAGAGAACTGTATCATTTGTGTTACCTTCATAAAGAGAAATTAAAAAAATATGAAATTGATGAAATTGCAAAAAATCGTGGGATGACGGCACCATATCATTGCGAAGTAAACCCGATTGAACTGATACGGGCACAGATAAAGGGAGAAGTTTCAGGAAAAAATAATTCTTTTAAAATGAGTGATGTTAAACAGTTGTTTTTGGAGGCTGTAAATAATGTGAAGCCTGAAAACTGGGAAAAGGCAGTAAATCATACGATTAAAGAAGAAGAGAAAATGTGGAAGTTGGACAATATTACTGATGAAATGATCGAGCCACTCATTGTAAATATTGGTTGCGACAGTTCATCTTCTGATTTCGATTCTGATTTGGATTTGTAGGTAAGAAGTAGTTTTTATATTAAAATTATTATTTATGAACGTAACGTTGTTTAAAAGTTTAAAAGTCAAACCCTTATACCTACATAACCCGTTTGACACAATATTCTTAACATACCTTGTGGAAAAATAAAATATTTTAGAAAAAATTGCACTTTTTTACCTTCAGCTGTTTAGAAGTTATAAGCAGGTTAATTAGGTGAAAATATAAGTGTACACCCGATATATTTATTATATTTATACAAAGGTTATTTCATACGAAAATACTCGAGGTATAACTTCACAAAATATTTTAACTGTCTATTAAAAGAAGTGGTACGCCTATGGATTACGAACGCTTTATTATTTTAATACTCTCTCATACATAAAAATAGACTATATAACTGGTGCATTGTCTTGATGATACAAAACTCTCTTTTCGATAAATGCGTCCGTTTTTTCTTGATTTTAATCATTTAAACGCTGCAATAAGTTCGCATAATATTTTCCGTTGATTTTGTTTCCTTTCTGAAGATAATCAATGAAAATTATGCCAAGCGCATCCCAAAAAACTGACATCATGACCTTAAAAGCAAATGGAAATACCTTCAGGTGTGAAGTGATGGGGCCATGATTATGAATCGACGCAAAAACTCTGTAATTGCCACCTTAAGTCCACATTTTTAGTTAATATGAGATGCACTTTTCAAAATGCCTACCATGTCTGCTAGCTTTAATTAACTTAAGTACGTACTTGTACTAGTTAATTTTGTTTAGAGTATTTTTTCTAATTCAAATTTTAAAATATTAACTTTAAAATAAATTTAAAAACTTTTTAAGATTTACAGATGCCTTTTACGTTAGCCCCTGTACTAAAGTGCCACTTTACGACTTTTTACTGATCAATCCATTTTCAACGTCTACCGACTGGTCTATAAATATTCTTAAGAAAAGGATGAGACACTTCAGTTGATTTGTAGAAAAAGGAAACACGAGCGGGAAAATGTCCCTCTTCCCTTATATATAGACTTCGGACACACAATCACATCATTACAAAGGGATTCTCGACAATGAAATTCTTTTAGAATTCTCTAACACTTAGGGTATAATATTGAACATCACCACACGCCATGGAATAGGAATAAAACTGAAATCTTGTTTTATGTTGAAATGTGTGAATGTTATTAATTACATTTTACAAAAAACCCTATTTTTATCTGTATGAATTGTTATTTTTTAGACATTATTTGTGTTATTTAACATTTAACCTTATCATATTAAGTAAACCAGTAAGGAATTTTAATTTATTAGATTCGACATCCTAAGACCGGTTTCTGCCTTTCGGCTTCATCAGTTAGGCTTTTCGAATCCAATAAATAAAAATTCCAAACTCGTACAAGTCAATAGCTATATCCGCTATAAGATAACATTTTTAGATGTGCTACCCTCTATGTCGAAAGACAGGAACCGGTCTTAGGATGTCGAATCTAATAAATTAAAATTCCTCACTGGTTTACTCACTTTGTATTAATCTCTGAAAGGGATAAAAAAGAAGAGAGTGACATCTTGACTAGATTCAGTCAAAATTTAATGTCAATACTCTCTTCTTACCATAGATGGTAGCACATCTAAAAACTTATCATATTAATTGCTGTTTTAAATTATTTGTTAGCGCCGTCGTGCTCGAACAATTGCGCGTGTTTTAAAGACCTTTTTATCTATTCCTATTAAATCATATATTAATTATTCATCTGCTTTTGAGCAAATAATAGTATCCATAAACAAACAGCGTGAGTTATAATAACTCACTAGTGATCCCTCTGTATTTGCCACTCATATTTGCAGCATTATCGTATGATTGGCCGCGACAATCAAGAATGTCAATTTGACGGTCGCCTAAAAATGCTAGTAATGTGGCTTCACCAGTATGGTCGCAGTTTGGTAAGAAAAATGAGAGGAAAAGTGGGAGAATAGCTCTTCCGTTGTTAATTTTGCATAT
Source organism: Crepidodera aurea (assembly GCA_949320105.2). Taxonomy (NCBI): domain Eukaryota; kingdom Metazoa; phylum Arthropoda; class Insecta; order Coleoptera; family Chrysomelidae; genus Crepidodera; species Crepidodera aurea. The sequence continues at coordinate 1,277,887 of OX439476.1, read as the reverse complement.
CATTCGGCCGTGCGTCAAATAATTAAAAACATTATATAAATACGTGTTTATATTTACCCAATTCGAAGATTATATAAACAAACACTTCACCATGAGCTATATAAGAGGGGTTATGAAATAAATAAAAGGAATTTTCTTAATAAAATGTATGTATTTCGCTGAAACGCAGCAAAAACGTTAGCAAGTAGGGAGAGAGTTCAGAAACGTAATACTAAGAGTTGATGAGCGTACTTTTGTCGTTTAGCAAAAATAGGGATGAGTCACATGAAAAAATTTGTAAAAAGAAAGAGTACATCAGCTGTGAAGATCGAGAAAAAGAATATAAAGAATATAAAAAATAAAAACGACACTGTAGAAGATTAAAAAAAAAGAAACACATTTTTTAAATAAACTTGATGAAAAGATGAGAAATGCATATTAAAAGAATAGAAAATTGAGTTACTATTTTCCTGAGATTATACACAATTCTTCAGTGCCTTCTTTTCTAGTGCTTTTATGTATTTTATATGTATTACATTCTATCTCTAGCTAGAATCTGTATTCCGTGATTGTTTACAAAAATAAGGTTTGCCATGAATGTCAAATTAACTGTCAGTATTAGTTGACGTGGTCTTAATATTGGTTTGTAAAAACTTTTAATTTATTAAAAAGGAGAAGAAGATCAAACGATTCAGATGTAGAATTTGAAAATACTCCTCCAGAAATAAAGAAATTGCCGATAATATAACTCAAATTTTGCTACCGCAAAAATCCAAGCTTGAATATAAAAATACTACCTACACAATGTTGAGAGATTGAGGTTTCATTTTACTATATTTAATTTCTACTTTCTGTGTCCGTGGAGAAAGTACAGTCTGTTACTTTGTTGGAATGAAAATCCGACACTCGTGGTTCCTCACACTCGCATTCGCTCGCGTTCGGAATCCTCCACTCGTGTCGAATTCTCATTCCAACCTTGTTTCTTTACTTTCACGATTAGTCGGGTCGCAGAGAGCGCTAATAATCCACGTGTCATAAGTTCGATACCTGCATCAGCCACGAGAGAAATTTTATTTTTTATTTTTAGAAGATTTCATTTTTTGTTTACTATTTTTTTTTTTAGCATCAAAATAGAGTTTATATTTTATTCATTTAATTAATTTTCAATTATTTTCGTATAAATCCATTTATTTTAATATGAATAGCGCTGCCACGCGACTAATCTCATTAAATACATCAGATAGGAAGGGAACTCGGAAAATAATATTTCTAACATAAAAAAATATTTAAGCGTCAACAGAATTTAAAAAAAAAATGAATTAATAAATAATTGACGGCCCCAAACGCAAAATGTTTTTATTAATATCTATTTGTTTAAACAATTGCAGAATACATAGACACAAAAAACTGCATTCTATGAACAAAATGCAACATTGTAACAACAATAAATTATTTTTCAACAAATTTTAAGGAATAATAAAAAACATATTAATCATTTAGTGGAAGGCGTGCTTTTGACAATTTGTGATGTGATCATCAATTTTAAAGTGAAAAATGTCCTAAATGAGGTATACGGCATTAATTGAAATACTTTAAACTGAAAAACTGGTTTTAGTTAATACTAATTTACTCATTAAAAAAATTGCAAAACACACAATTAAATTAGTTAACGTAACCTAAAATCACAAAAGCACTGTTTTGTATAAACAATGTCAATTGTAAACTTTCTTCGTAATAGTGGTTGCATACATCGTTGAAAATAAAACCAAATAGCGCCACTGTCTCAAACTGTCACGCGGAAAACGCCTGAACTATGGAAAGAGAAAATCTTGCTGGGATATAGGCAACTTGCATAACTTTATTTTTTCTGAACTATTTATCTCAAAAATTATAAAGTTTTGAGAATTAGTATTCTCGGAAATTAATTCTGTATACTTCATTTAGGACATCTCCTTTTCACGTTAAAATTGGTGATCACAAATTGTCAAAACTGTCAAAAACACACCTCCAATAAATGGCTGATATCTTTTTTATTAATCCTTAAAATTGACTCAAAAAAGGAGATGTCCTATTCCAAGGTATAACGGGTATAATTATTTCCCCAAACAAAAATTCCGTTCTCGAGAGAGGCTGTTCAAAAAATCGTCAAATTTTTATGCATAGTCAGTCTTGCCAACTGTAAACGAAGTCGTCAGTGGCACGGCCCCTCTTAATCACAAAATACTACAAACTTAATTATTTATGTTACAATTAAAATATAAATTGCAATTTTGGTACACAGTAGGAGTATTGTTTGAAATTTTTGTTAACTCATGGATAACGTTGGGTGTAGGTAAATCATTAATATTGTTGATGGGTCTAGCTGTAGAGTTAGAAGCTCGAGGAATGGCTGCAGGATCTTCTGTTTTCTGTTTTTTAGCTGCAAGTTTTGAGGCGTCACTTCTAAGGGTGTTTATGATGTTGGAATAATGATCATTATCCATTTGCAGATAAGGCTTAATTGAGTTGGCTAAACTGTGGCCAATAATTTTAATTAATTGTTGTTCACCCAGCCCTCCTTTAGCCAGGTTACTGACCGCATAGAGTGGTTAAAGTAGCATTTTTGAAAATCAGTTATAAAAAATATGTAACTATGTAACTATGTCATAGAATCACTTCCAAAGCGACTCATTTTCACCACATAAGCTGACTAACACTGTTTAAAAACAATATTACAAAATTTATTGACAACAAAATCAGAAAAATTGCTTAGCGTCGTTTTCTGGTGTCCTAGGAGACCATAATTACTGGTTATCAAAGGTATTGTAATTTTTGGTGACAACAGCTGTCAAGTTTTGCCGCGGGTAAACTCGAAAAAACTGCTGACAGGAGCTGTTATACAGTTTTTTCATGTAGAAACCATTTGTAAATCAAAATTGCGCGTTTGTGATTGGTGGAAATTAAGACGAGGGAAATAGTCATAAAAAATAATCTCCTTGCATGTTCATACAAATTTTATTATGGTATATTAATTGAAAAAATGTATTGACCCTAGAGCCCAACTTATGGAGCCGAAAGGCATGTAGGGTCGACTAGACCAAGTTCCAAGCTTCCTTTCTTTGTTTCCCCTCGAAGGGGAAGAAGAGAGTGACGCTTTGATCAAAAATGGTCAAAAACCTTGCAATCCCCGATGCAAATTGGTAATTTATTCTTTGTTAAATTGTCAAAACTCTCTTTAGTGCTTCATTTATCAATTTTGATGCGTAGTTTACCTTTTGACTGATCTAGCATTGACGTTACACGTGTTTGGACTGTTTGGAATTTGATTTATTAGATTGCAAGGTCCAACTTACGTAACCAAAAGGAAGAAATCGATCTATGGATGTTCGATCGGATAGATTAAGTTCCAAACTCATTTTCTTACTTTGTTTCTCCTCGAATGGGAAAGAGAGAGTTACACTTTGATAAAAAAAACGGTCAAAAGTTAGCAGCAAATTGGGAATTTATGTTGTCAAAATTCTTTTCTCGGCTTCATTTATCAGTCTTTGTAACATAATATATTGCAATGAAATAATCACCTTGTATGTAGAAGGTAACCAGGTAACAAGAAAATATAAAAATAGTGACAGAAGGGGATTTTGAGAGTTAATGAAAGAAAGGTTTTTTTTTGGAAAATTGAGAAAGATTAAAAAGAAAAATTTAAATCCACCATCAACAGAAAGTTGCAATTGATTAATAACAATAACTTATGTTAATATTAAGTTGTATAATATATGGAAGTTTGTAACTACCTATAGTCTATTTTTATGTATGAGAGAGTATTAAAATAATAAAGCGTTCGTAATCCATAGGCGTACCACTTCTTTTAGTAGACAGTTAAAATATTTTGTGAAGTTATACCTCGAGTATTTTCGTATGAAATAACCTTTGTATAAATATAATAAATATATCGGGTGTACACTTATATTTTCACCTAATTAACCTGCTTATAACTTCTAAGCAGCTGAAGGTAAAAAAGTGCAATTTTTTCTAAAATATTTTATTTTTCCACAAGGTATATTAAGAACATTGTGTCAAACGGGTTATGTAGGTATAAGGATTTAAACTTTGACTTTTAAACAGCGTTATGTTCATAAATAATAATTTTAATATAAAAACTTACCTACAAATCCAAATCAGAATCGAAATCAGAAGATGAACTGTCGCAACCAATATTTACAATGAGTGGCTCGATCATTTCATCAGTAATATTGTCCAACTTCCACATTTTCTCTTCTTCTTTAATCGTATGATTTACTGCCTTTTCCCAGTTTTCAGGCTTCACATTATTTACAGCCTCCAAAAACAACTGTTTAACATCACTCATTTTAAAAGAATTATTTTTTCCTGAAACTTCTCCCTTTATCTGTGCCCATATCAGTTCAATCGGGTTTACATCGCAATGATATGGTGGTGATCTAACCACCGTCATGATGATACAGTTCTCTTCTCACAGAACCGGGATGGAACTTAATATTCTTTGAATTTAGCCAATTCTGTAAATCTTTTTTTAACCACTTGGTTGTGGGCATTTTTTCTGTAAGTCTCGAGTGATAACTTGCATTATCCATTACTATTATACAGTTCTGAGGAAGAAGATCTATCATTTGTTCGAACCACTCTTTAAAGACATCAGCATTCATGTCCTCATGGTAGGCACCGGTACGAGTAGATTCAAAAGTCAATAAACCATCTTTAACAAAACCGTTTGAACTACCGATGTGTACTATTATCAGTCTGCGCCCCTTTCCTGATGGTGGATTTAAACCAGTAGATAAATTATTTTAAAAAGCCTGTCTTCGACTTGTAACAGTTTCATCTTGCCAAAATTTATTTGGTGTATGTCCCTCGTTGATCCATGTTTCATCTAAATAAAATATATTTCTTCTTTGGTTTCTCATTTCTTTTATAGTCCTTAGGTAATTTTTTCTCCATACTGTAATATCGCTTCTTTCTATTAAAATAGACTTTCTGGAATGCTTTTTCCATAGAAAACCTATTTCTTTTAAAAGTTTCCATAGTGTGCTTCGACTCATTTCAGGGTAATCCTTATCATCTCGAACCGTGGCAAGAACTTTGTCTACTGTCGGAAATTCTTTTCTAAAGAAGAACGCATGCACTTTCCTTCGAAGTCTTTCTTTCAAATGATTTTCTATTTGAAATTTTGGTTTTCCTGGAGCTTTACGTGCTGTTTGAAACTCGCCACATTTCTCTTCTTTAACAAATCTGTAAATTGTAGATTTCCCAACACCAAGCGTACTACTAACTAATTCCACTGTGTCATCAACACTTTTACATAAATGTTTGTCTGTAAATGATTTAAAACAATTAAATATTAATGTTTTTTCATTAACTGTTAAAGGACCGATTTTTTGTCGTTTACGTGGTACTTCCAAATTTTCCAAGATCACACTAGAATTCACAATAGACTGCACACTGCACCTTGCATGTTGCAACTAAACGACATTTAGTAAGCTGTCAAGAATACACAACTGGACCTCCTTACTAAATGGAAAACCTACAATCGCATTTTCGGTGAAATTTGTTGGTAAGGGATTTATCTACTTATAAGTCGATTACTGTAAGAAATTCTTGGAATTAAAATAAAACAAAATTGGCAAATAGGTACTTATTGAAAATAATCTTAAGATACGGCTATGTTATCTTTAATACACAGGGCTTTTGGCCTGTCCAAACCTTTTTCTATTGTTCTGTACAGCTTATGGTTATAAAAGACCAATAAAAGACCCAAAACTTGTATTAGGTCAGGTACATTTATGACAATTTTAGAAATGCTGTTTTATTACTCTCTCATACATAAAAATAGACCATAGAAGAGTTCTGTTAATGTACGAGGACGTCTAGATGAGAAGACTAGTTTGATTTGACTTAGAAGGACTTTAACATACAGGTCAAGGTACTTGAAACTTTTAGTGCTTAATATTAGAATATTTTTTGTTATTTTTATTGTTCAATATTATATTATAGAGAGTGAGTGAGTGTGAATGTTCTGAAATTGTTTAAATAAAATTTATAACTTTTGACATTTCGTATCAATATGTATAAGTATATGTATGCCAAATTTGAAGTTTTTAGATTATTACATTACATTAGGAGAGACAGACATTAGGCAATTTAATATAGTAATAATTCTTGGCAAAAAAGAGTGAAGCAGCAATAAAGACAATCATCCAATCTACGAGTTTACATGTGCTCTTCTAAAGCTAAGAAGTTAGAAAACCATCTTGCCAGATTCATTAGCTCAAGATACATCAAACATTTTGGTTATTCCGGAACGATCCTGCAAAAGCAAAAACTAGGATATTCTAAATAAATCATAGGAATAAATCACCTGGACAGAAATAGCCTAAAGGATCGTCTCCAAAACAAACAATATGTTAGAAATATAGAAATACCTTTAATTTTATCTGGACTGCATCATGTAAAAACAATAATAAATATGTTCCTGATACGATCTCAAACAGGATTTAATTATAACATTTCACTATGCAAATTTTTTCCATAGAATATTTTTTTCCGTATTTTTACTTCACCAATATAAAAGTGTGTTCTAATAGCACTTCTTTTATTCAAAATAAATCTGCAAATGTCGAGTTGAATGTTAAGTAAATCAATCCAATCTAATCGAACGTATTCTTACCTTTGTGGGCCATGTCGTCGACGGAGGTAATTCCGGATGGCCATGGTGCCACCGCGGCTCCCAGTTGCTGTGCAGGAAGAATGATGGTTAACTATTGAAGCGAAATGTTTAACCTAGACAAAAAAAACTATTTTAATCATCCACACACACGTTTTACAATACAAAGTTGATAATAAAAATCGTCGTTAATTTATATATACAATAAGAGGGATATTAATAAAAATAAATATGACTAAAAGATCTCAAAAATAATTTCATTTAAAATCTCGAATTTTTTAAGAGACAACAATAACCGAGTATTGAGCTGCACGTGAAAAGTCTCACGGTGCTTTCAATGTATCAGAGAGAAAGCTTAGAGCTACATCGAAGTCAATAGGATCAACAGAGATTAAAATATGGTCGGAGGAACGGCATTGGGATGGAAAGTGTTAAAACAGGACTACAGTGGCTTCGTCAGCGGTAGAAGTGATCACCACTAGTTCGCAAAAAGGTGTAGGAATAGAAAAACAGAAAATTTATAGATAGATAGACTGATAGATAGTTTATTCGTCCATAAAGTTTTTTAAATTTAAAATTACAATCTATAAAAAACTTATCTGGCTTGTCAGTTACTAGTCTAATGTCAGTTAATAGTCTACTAGCCCCAGATGAGATGGGGAGACGACATCAAAAAGATAGGAGGAATACATTTTGACATTTTAATATAACCTACAAATATCACTTGGTTTTTTTTAAACACATATCACAAATCAAATTGCTGTATAGAACAATGGCCAATCTTTATAAGTGGACGGGCGCCAAACCACGTCTGGACTTTCGTAATTCAATACCTGAGGGGGCATATAGTCCAAGGAGTAGTTGTTGAAGTCCAGGCGCTGGTGCAGTATAGGACATTTAATGTCTTTGTTCTTGGGAACAAGTGTGATTTATTTCACAACCTTAGGTAGATATAAGTGATAGCAGATATTTTTTTGTTGAAACAACATATATAATGTCTTCATTGTGTTCACTAACAAACCATTATTTTTACACAACCAAGAGAAGTCATTTGCACACACGTTTGCAATCGTTACAGATTGCTGTAGTATATTACCTGCAATTAATTGATTGGTGTCATCAGCATAGATAATTGTGCTGTCTATCAGACGTGAACGTTATAAAAAATAAAGGTCCAAGTATTGACCCTTGGGGTACACCAGTACTGATGGGACTTGGATCTGATCTAAATGAATCGTTTGCTACAATTTGTGATCTATTTTGTAAATAAGATTCTACCCATTTATTGGTAACACCAACAACTCCGATTATATTGAGTTTTTCTAATAGTAAATTGTGATTTACGGTATATCGAAAGCTCTGGTTAAATCAAAATATAAAGCTATAGGAACGTTCCTATCATTCATATTTGAGCATAGCTCTTTTATTGCAGGTTTATTGAAGTTTTCAAAAGTTATTTAAAGGAACGCAAACAGAAAGTAAAAATTAAAAATGTGTATAGTGATTCATTAGATGTTAAGATTGGAATACCACAAGGCACTGTGCTTGGTCCTCTACTTTTCATTACCTACATCAATTCATTATTAAATTTAAATATAAGTGGAGACTCCATTGCTTATGCAGATGACACAGTACTACTTTTTAAGGGAAAAACCTGGGAAATAGTTAAAGATAAAGTAGTTACAGGTTTTGAAATAGTGAAACGCTGGTTTGATTCAAATAAATTAACCTTGAACGCCGACAAAACATTTTATATTACCTTCTCAATGAATGATGCAAATAGACCTAATTTTAGCAGTATAAAAATGAACGAATCTGATATTACCATTAAAGAAACACACACGATAAAATACTTAGGAATTAGAGTTGACAAAAATCTGAAATGGATTGATCACGTCCAAGACCTAACAAATAAAATTAGGCGCCTAATACCGAAATTTTATACCTTGCGCAAAATTCTATCAAAAAAACTACTTATACAAATTGTTGAGGGCTCTGGAATAAGCCCTATGTTGTGCCAGTTTCCCAGGACGGCCAACAATGTGTTACCGCCTTTTTAAACTGCATCGTAGTTCGAATTTCGTGGACTGTACTTTTAGATTGAAGAAAATGTGCTGTAGTAGGTTTGCCTTCTCAACTTCATCCAACAAAAACAATGGACACTTTTATTTAACCATTTATTAGACTTGTTAAATAAATAAATGAACAAAAACAACAACGTAACAAAGATTACTTCCTTACTCGTTTTCTATATTAATCTTTTATTAAATGCATATTCCATGACTTTAGCAAACTGTGACTGTGGGGAAATATCCCTATAGTTTTTGGATCATTTAGCGAACCTTTATTTTTGTATATAGGTATTGATTGATTTTGATATTTTAAACTTTTCTGGGAAATATTTATTATGTGTGACAGAGGCAAACAAATAATATCACTTAAAACTTTTAAAGTTATTCTTTGTATGTCATCCAAACCTGCTGTTGGTTTTTTAACAGTATTAATAATATCTCTTTAGGAATAGTTGGATTGAGAGAAAAAGAGAAAGCTATAAAGCAAAATGAAGTATTTGCTTTAAGAAAAAGTTATTAAAATGAAGAATTAAAATAATGATTGATCAATTGAATATAGTAACATGATCGTGTTTGTGTTTAACTAAAAATTAAAAGTAATGAACATGGATTGCTTAAAATGATTTTTGTGATGATTTTTCTTTACGATTTTAATATACACCCCATTTATATTACACTGTCGTTTGTCCTATTCAGATCGGACCAATAATAACGACGCTAGACGCTAAGGTCTTTTTGATATCATCACTTTGTGAGCTCCACCTGTATTTTGTTATGATCACTTTTTAATTGTTGTAATACATTTTGATTCGGGCAACCCTTCTTGTAAATTATCCAAATTTGAAGTAATTGTTTTGTCGAAAAAATTAAATATATCAGTCAAACCATTGAAATGCGTTCTCTTTCTAACACATTGAATTCCTTATCTCTATCGCATTCTCTTTCTAACATATTGAATTTCCTGCGGCAGTAATGGTATAGCCCTTCTACTCACATTGAACCGTAATTTAAATAAGCAAAATAAGGTACCGATAAAAATAATATTTTTGATTTTTCATGTACCACCAAATATTTTAAAAATTTGATTCATGATTATGAATTTCTAGGTAAAACAGAGATAATGTTAATCATTTTAATTATATTTAAATCGAAAGTAAAAGTCTAATGATGATAAGTGTACAAAGATTTTTTTGTTATGTCTCTATTATACTGTATTTGAAAATCAAGAGAGAGTAAATTCCCAGAATAAAAAGTAATTCGGTATGCAAAACTATAGTACAGTACGTGCGGTAAAACTTCAATATTTGTAATGCATTCTAAATTGTTTTTGTTAATTTCAATACAAAATTTATTAAATTTCTTGGACTATCACATTATTTTATGATTTTTCATTGTTACTACAGTAGGCCTAAGAGGATTAACGTGCGTCATAGGCGTAACCAGAATAGAAAGGGATAATTGTTATTTAACGACCTCCGAATGGCAACAGCTTCTAATGACAGATATTTTGACTTAAATAGTTTCTAGAAATGCAGTTATTTGATTTTCGATAAACGTGACAAATAGTAGTGACTAAAAATGGAAGCAGTTTGTGAGTATACGCCAGTGAAAAATCCCTCAAACACTATTGACAGTGTAGTTGAAACAACATCTAAGGCAATGGGATATGGAAAATCTACAATATATAGAGTTCTAAAGGAGGAAAAATCAGGTGGAGTAACCTCACCAAAGCCGAAATCAGGTAGACCAAAACTATTAAAAGTCAACGTGGACGAGTTTTTTAAAAATGCTATTCGTAAGCTTGTTCACTCATTTTTTATAAACAAGCAAATACCAACTTTAGATAAATAGATAGACAATAAGCCGGGATAAACTATGGAAAGTGTTACATGAGTTAAACTTTAAATTTGAAAAAATGGGCAGACACTCAATGCTAATTGATTCTGAAGAAATTGTATGTTGGAGAAGACAGTACCTCAGAAGAATACAACAAGTTAAAGCTCAAAATAAAAACATTTATTATTTAGATGAAACATGGGTTAATGTAGGAAGAGTTTGGAAAGACAAAAATATAAAATCATCCCATCAAGCTTTTCTAGAAGGATATACTACTGGTTTTAAGGAACCTATAGGAAAAGGTAAAAGATTAATTATTTGTCATATAGGCAGTACAAACGGTTTTTTTGAGAATGGTTTACTCTTATTTGAATAAAAAAAAACCGTTGATTATCACGAAGAAATGAATGGAGACGTGTTTGAGGAATATTTTGAACAGATGATTCAATTCATACCAAAAGGATCGGTTATTGTAATGGACAATGCAAGTTACCACTCCAGATTACTTGAACCTTTACCAACCACTAAATGGAAAAAGGGTGAAATTGCAAAATGGTTATCTTCTAAAAATTTAGCCTTTGACAATACAATGCTGAGGGCAGAATTGTTAACTATTGCTAAAAAACATAAGCAAAATTATAAAAAATATAATATTGAGGAGATAGCCAAAAAACGAGAAATTGAAATCCTTCGTTTACCACCCTACCATTGTGAGCTGAATCCGATAGAATTAATATGGGCTCAAGTTAAAGGTTATGTTGCCAGAAATAACACTACTTTTAAATCTCTTCAATAAGGCAATATCTGAAGTAACAAGTGAAAATTGGCAAAAATGTATTAGACACGTTACAGAAATAGAAAAAAAAATGTGGGAGCTAGATAACATAATTGATATTACTATAGAGCCCATTGTAATTTCTCTAGAATCAGATGGTGAATCTTCTGACACAGAGTGCGAGGAACCATAACTTTAAAATTATTAATTTATGTACTTTAATTTTATTTTTAGATTTTTATTTTTTAAGATTTAATATTGTCGTATTTTTTGCATGTTGCTCGTCAAATTTTATCCTTGCGGTTGGTTTTTTTTTTCTCATATACCTACTTAATTGTTTTTTTAGCTCCTCATATTAATTTATAAATAATTGTAATTATCTGTACATATTATATACATATTTTGTAAATAAACATATGCCTAAAACAAAATGCCTAAAATAATATTGACTTTTTCTTCATTTTACCCAAATTAAATTACTACTTACGAATTATGTTTATCTATCTAAAATTGGTAATCTAGGTATAAATAACTAAAACAAATTAAATATTTCTATTTCCATATTAATTTAATTTTGAAAACGCACGTCTATGGTTTACTGCCTTTAACACTGATAACTGCAAAACATTTCTGGGAATTTACTCTCTCTTGATTTTCAAATACAGTATAATAGATATCTTCAATTTTATAAAAATCATTGAGAATTTTAGAAATTATAACTTCCGCTCAAATTTTCTATGAGAAAATAAAAAAAAATAAAAACTAAAGGCTTCCTGAGAAAGCTTAGAGTCTCCTATTTAAAATGCTTTCTTCTTTTTTCTTTGCATACATTTTAGGCAAAGATACTTTAGTTTTTCCGAACACCTCGCCTGAATATTTGTATTCAACGGCTCGACGCGCGTGGAGTTTTCGAATTTGCTTTCTTATTTTTAATAATTTATTTTTTTATGGTAATACAATTTTTTTTGAAAATAACTTATAATATAACTTTTAGTAAAATTTTGCGCTCTTTCACGAGGTGTTTTTCGAAATTTTTATTTTTGTTTTCGAGATATAATGGAAAAACCAAATTTTCGATTTTATTTTCGAAATTGTGAAGTTAGCATACACTCTAGAGCAGCAAAGTACTTAAGTGCCAAGTTTCATCGATATCACATTTTGTGCGAGGTCAAACTCTCTGACAACTGGTCTAGTATTTCTAAATTGAATTTTTTTTCATCTTGTATACAAAAATAATAACATAAATTCATAAATTGTATCTTTTGATAAATAATTTTAAAATATTAGTGCGTCTGCTTTTAATACTCGCACACAAAAAGGAAATTCTTGGGATAAATACAATTAAACTTCATCTGGGAGAAATCGAGTTACATGCCATCTACAAACCAATCGAATTTCACCCTTGGCCTACCCTTTATATGTGTATGCTTGCCGTCGCTTTCCCAAGCCGTAGGAATTCAGGGGAGTTTAATGTTTAAATACCTTTAGTCCCATAGCCATTCCGTTTCGATTCTGTTATTGATAAAGTTAATGAAATTAAGTCCGAAACAGTGTTCGTCGAGGCCTATTAGATCTTCACGGAGGGGACTTTAGTGGAGTTACTATAATTAGTAACAATTTATCTTCTAAATATATTTAAGGGCTAAAGAAAGAGAGAGAGATTGTATCTGAATATACATTTTTACCACGCGTTTCAATTAAGACTTAAGGCAATTCTATTTATTTTACAATATTACAAAGTGAATAGAATTTTGTAAAATTGTTCGAAATAAAATGAAGTAACCTGTCATAAGTCCAGACTTTTTGGCACACTGTATATGGCCGTATGTAAAGTATATTACGTAAAGCAATTACGCACTCAAGGAATTGCAATTTTTTCATTCGTGCGTAATATTCTTTTTACAACACTTGTTACGTAATATACTATTACCTGCAGTATTATTTATTGTCTATGTGAGAAAAAAGTATAAATTTGCAACGCTTTTTACAAATTTGCGGTTTAATGAGAGTATATATGTTAGAACAACTACCATTAAGTATAGGTCTGTAAATATTCTCAATGTAGTTTTTCATAGCGTTGAACATTTCAATATTGTGCCTCAAAAATGCGCATCAATTAAATGCGATACAAGAAGTCGTTTTAAAGCCATGAAAAGGATCATATTCTCGAAGAAAGCAGCACATAAACGTTTTAAAGTCCATACTTCTCAACAAAACTATCTAGAATTCAGTGAACTTAGATCCAGATGCAAACTCCTTTCTAAAGAGTGCTATAAAAATTATGTAACTGATTTTGAATAACGTATACAGTCAAATCCTCGAAATATGCAAACTCAAAAAGAAACTCTAATACCATACCCAACAAAATGCACTTAAACAACAGACATGTTAGCTCTGGTCAAGATATTGCCAACTAGTTTGCAGACTATTTTGCATCAGTTTACTCAGACGCCACTTGCCAATCACCCGCCCTAGAAACAGCCCACAATTTTAACGTACCTAATTTCCATATCAAAATATCTGAAATATATGATAAAATCTGTAATCTTGATCCAAATAAAGGTGCTGGACCTGACGCAATACCACCTTGCATTCTCAAATACTGCAGCTTCACACTCTCCCGCCCCATCTTTTTTATCTTTAATAAGTCTCTTGCAACAGGTACCTTCCCTTATAATTGGAAACTCAGCTATGTGATACCCATTCATAAATGCGGTGACTTGTCTGATATAAAAAATTAGCGCCCCATATCCTTATCAAGTACCATTCCAAAACTATTCGAAAGCATTATAACGGATTATTTATCAAAAGTATTCTCAAGCGTCTTGAGCAATATGGATTCCAATCAGGTACATCAACCGAACTCAACTTGGTTAATTATATAGACTACTTGTCGGATGCCCTGGAGACCGGGTATCAGGTTGATTCTATCTACACTGACTTCTCCAAGGCATTCGACAAAGTGAATCACAAGCTGTTAATAATACACAAACTAAGTAGTTTTGGCATATCAGAGTCATTTCTAAACTGGATTCAAGATTACCTCCATGAGCGAACTCAAGCCATAAAAGTAAAAAACTTCATATCCACCGAAATTGTAGTAGCATCGGGTGTTCCGCAGGGTTCTCACTTGGGACCTTTGCTTTTCAATATTTTTATTAATGACATAACGTCAGGCATTTCTAATGGAACAACTCTCTTATTTGCTGATGTTCTCAAATTTTTTTCCAAGATTGCTTGTCTCAGCCATGCCCTAAATCTTCAAGCCGATATCGACCTTATTGCTAACTGGTGCCACTCAAATGGTATGGTTATAAATGTCAACAAATGTCACCTGATGAGATTCTACCGTTACAAAAGACCAATCATTACGGATTATCAAATCAACAATATAGTTTTGGATGTCTGTTCCTAACATTAGAGACCTGGGAGTCATCCTGGATCTTCAATTTACATATTTGCTCTACAGTAAACAAAGCATTGAAACTACTTGGGTTTATAAAAAGGATAACATCGGACTTCACAAACGTTTCCTCTTTACGAACTTTATATTGTGCGTTAGTCAGACCTCACCTCGAATATTGTTCTCTTGTTTGGAACCCTTACCAGTGGCGGATCCAGAAGGGGGTCAAGGGGACCATGGCCCCCTCCAAACGATAGAAAACTAGCCTTCTCGACGATTTCTTGATTTTCGCATTGAAGTGCCAGAGGGAACTGAATCCTTTAAAATGAAAAAAGAGTATGATGCATGGAGAAAAACAAAACGGAATGGCATTGCCTGAAACCGCTATTCAGGCCTTGAATTATTGCAACAAAGATCAGTATTCTATTATTCCCACTATGATTAAGATACTGCTTACTCTTCCATCGAGTGTGGCGACAGCTGAGCGATCGTTTTCCACACTATGTATAACAGATTATAAGAATGTTTCAAATAAACTGTATGTATTATTATTTTGATTATGGATGCCCCCCCAAAAATGAAGTCTAAATCCGCCACTGACCCTTACTACAACTTCTACTCTCAAAATATTGAAAGTGTTCAACACAGATTTCTAAATTTCGTCAATTTCAAACTTCACATATTCCTTGATCATCAACAGTACGAGCAACTTACGAATCTTTCTCCATTATCTGTGAGGAGAAAACACAGGGACTTCTTTACAAAATCATAAACGGCAAATTAAAATGTCCCCAGCTACTATCTAAGATTAATTTTCAAATACCTTCGCGCACCACTAGACTTCACCAATCATTTTACAAAATTCACAGACTTGCAAATGCTTATGATCATTTAGATTTTTTCAGCCTCTCATTGCCCGAGTTCAAAACTTGCCTCCTCCTGCATGTCACGTAAACAATTATTTTGACTTTCTTTTTGAGTTATTCCCCCATATTTTATATTTTATAATTTTATAATTCTTACAATTAAGTAATTCTCTTAATTGTATTTATGTACTTTTGTACAATTTTATCTTATTACTTGTGTGATATGTATTGTTTTAAAAATCATGTTTTTGTTTATTACCTCTTAATTGTCACAGCTTCTAATGATGTCTTGTACTGGGTAAATAAATAAATAAATAAATTAGGAAAACGGGTTCCATATGAACTGAATGAAAATCAGACGAAAAAACCGAAAATTTTTAGGAGAAATTAATATGATGCCATATCTTTTAGAGATATATTGTAGTAAGTAGTATAGTAGAAGTAGAGACCATACATACAACTTAAAATACATAACTTTGTTTATTGTCATTAAACAAAATGGTTGATAAATTCCGTTTTACTTATAAAAGCAATGTATAAATAACAGTAAAAGTTAAAATATATCTAAATAGCTTAAAATCATTAAAAATCATTATGACATGATTATAAGTTTTTCGGGGGCCCGTATTTTAAAAACTTATTTATGTGGAAATTAGGTTACATTCACGAATAATGGATTTTCAATTACTTATACATCCGAGAATCTGGCTCAAAACGTTTTTACCTTTCCGCAGGTAGGTAAGTACGTCAGGTGTTTCAAAAGATACCGCTATATATTATACCTAAAATAAGCTTCTTAACTGTAATTTTGTGGACGAAAAATATTCATGTTATTTGCATTTTTTTTTCCTTTTTTTGAATGTACTATTTTTCGAATGATATAGTCACATAACACGTTTACTATGGTCTATTTTTATGTATGAGAGAGTAATAAAACAGCATTTCTAATGCGAAACTTAGTACGGTCATTTTAAATATTTTTACGGAATAATCTAAATATTAGCTAAAATTGTCATAAATGTACCTGAGCTAATACAAGTTTTGGGTCTTTTATTGGCCTTTTATAACCTGTACAGAACAATAGAAAAAGGTTTGGACAGGCCAAAAACCCTGTGTATTAAAGATAACATAGCCGTATCTTAAGATTATTTTCAATAAGTACCTATTTGCCAATTTTGTTTTATTTTAATTCCAAGAATTTCTTACAGTAATCGAATTATAAGTAGATAAATCCCTTAGTAAGGAGGTCCAGTTGTGTATTCTTGACAGCTTACTAAATGTCGTTTAGTTACAACATGCAAGGTGCAGTGTGCAGTCTATTGTGAATTCTAGTGTGATCATGGAAAATTTGGAAGTACCGCGTAAACGACAAAAAATCGGTCCTTTAACAGTTAATGAAAAACCATTAATATTTAATTGTTTTAAATCATTTACAGACAAACATTTATGTAAAAGTGTTGATGACACAGTGGAATTAGTTAGTAGTACGCTTGGTGTTGGGAAATCTACGATTTACAGAGTTGTTAAAGAGTTTCAAACAGCACGTAAAGCTCCAGGAAAATCAAAATTTCAAATAGAAAATCATTTGAAAGAAAGACTTCGAAGGAAAGTGCATGCGTTCTTCTTTAGAAAAGAATTTCCGACAGTAGACAAAGTTCTTGCCACGGTTCGAGATGATAAGGATTACCCTGAAATGAGTCGAAGCACACTATGGAAACTTTTAAAAGAAATAGGTTTTCTATGGAAAAAGAATTCCAGAAAGTCTATTTTAATAGAAAGAAGCGATATTGTAGTATGGAGAAGAAATTACCTAAGGACTATAAAAGAAATGAGAAACCAAAGAAGAAATATATTTTATTTAGATGAAACATGGATCAACGAGGGACATACACCAAATAAATTTTGGCAAGATGAAACTGTTACAAGTCGAAGACAGGCTTTTTTAAATAATTTATCTACTGGTTTAAATCCACCATCAGGAAAGGGGCGCAGACTGATAATAGTACACATCGGTAGTTCAAACGGTTTTGTTAAAGGTGGTTTATTGACTTTTGAATCTACTCGTACCGGTGACTACCATGAGGACATGAATGCTGATGTCTTTAAAGAGTGGTTCGAACAAATGATAGATCTTCTTCCTCAGAACTGTATAATAGTAATGGATAATGCAAGTTATCACTCGAGACTTTCAGAAAAAATGCCCACAACCAAGTGGTTACAAAAAGATTTACAGAATTGGCTAAATTCAAAGAATATTAAGTTCCATCCCGGTTCTGTGAGAAGAGAACTGTATCATTTGTGTTCCCTTCATAAAGAGAAATTAAAAAAATATGAAATTGATGAAATTGCAAAAAATCGTGGGATGACGGCACCATATCATTGCGAAGTAAACCCGATTGAACTGATACGGGCACAGATAAAGGGAGAAATTTCAAGAAAAAATAATTCTTTTAAAATGAGTGATGTTAAACAGTTGTTTTTGGAGGCTGTAAATAATGTGAAGCCTGAAAACTGGGAAAAGGCAGTAAATGATACGATTAAAGAACAAGAGAAAATGTGGAAGTTGGACAATATTACTGATGAAATGATCGAGCCACTCATTGTAAATATTGGTTGCGACAGTTCATCTTCTGATTTGGATTTGTAGGTAAGAAGTAGTTTTTATATTAAAATTATTATTTATGAACGTAACGTTGTTTAAAAGTCAAAGTTTAAACCCTTATACCTACATAACCCGTTTGACACAATGTTCTTAACATACCTTGTGGAAAAATAAAATATTTTAGAAAAAATTGCACTTTTTTACCTTCAGCTGCTTAGAAGTTATAAGCAGGTTAATTAGGTGAAAATATAAGTGTACACCCGATATATTTATTATATTTATACAAAGGTTATTTCATACGAAAATACTCGAGGTATAACTTCACAAAATATTTTAACTGTCTACTAAAAGAAGTGGATTACGAACGCTTTATTATTTTAATACTCTCTCATACATAAAATTAGACTATAACAATAAATAAAATTTATTTAATGTTAATAAACTGTTCTCTCAGTGTACAAGATTCCATAATAATCTACAAATTTTGACAACTGCTGACACGCACATTTCTGGGTAAACGTTAAGAATATGGGTCCGGCTGGGATTTTGATGAAATTTTCACAGATGTTATAAAGAAATTTATATTGGGATACTCACTCCCAAGACAAACAAATTCAGTGCGTTGAAACGATTATTTAACATATTTTTCCAATACAAAAAAAAAAGATAGGTACATAACTTTTCTACAAATGCCCAAGTATCAATTTATAACCAGAATAAGGCTGAAAAGTATTAAAAAAAGAAAAAAATATTCATTTGACGGACATAAATAATTTGCTTGTCAAATGACAGCCATCTCATAAATTTAAAGTTGAAAATACAACGTTGCCAATTCAATTTCAGGCAAATCATGGATTTAGGTAAATATTTAATGGAACGTTGAGTAACACTGTTAAAATGGACACTTGTCAAAATGTGCTAAAAATATGTGTAATAGTTTTGATTTTAATCATCTTTTTTTGAGTTAAATGTCTATGCTAGACTTTAATATTGAAACTCGGTTTGTTAAATTTAATAAATTTTCGGGCAAATATCGTTTTGGCGAAGAACATAGTGACTTTTTTTTTTTAATGAAAAATGTAAATGTTTCTTATCGGTATACAAAATGCATGGTAGAATCAAAAAATTTTGTAGGTCCAGATATTAGTATTAAACAATGCAAATTATCATTCGAGACTTCTAGAAAAATTCCTGGAAGACACGTTATTTTTCTTAACGTTTGATGAAACTGCACAAAATCGTGAAACGACAGTGGTGGACATAGATAAAGGGTGAAGTTTCAAGAGAAAACAGAAAATATTTAATTAAAATATTTGGAAGTTTATTTTAATTATATCGTGTTCTTAAAGTCAATAAACTTCCTTGTAAATTAAAAATAAACTTTAATTTTGCGTTTCATAAATAGCATTTGCTTTTATTTAATATTTCTGTATTCTGTATAGCATTTTTCCAAAATACTGTCTGTTTGTGTTTCTTGTGAACTATCAAAGTAAAAATAACAGTAATTATTTAAAAAACCTGCAATTTATACAAAATGTTATTTCTTACGGAGATCTAATGTCATCTACAAAAATATTTTAACTGTCTATTAAAATCTGCGTCATCAGCAATTTTTTATAACCTTAATACTCTCTCATATATAAAAAAATATCTGGTCACCGAGCTTCGCTCTTAATATTCAAATCTACATTTTTAAGCAGCCCAATGAGTATATAATTTAAGTATAATATCTGGTCACCGAGCTTCGCTCTTAATATTCAAATCTACATTTTTAAGCAGTCCAATGAGTATATAATTTAAGTATATTTATAACATGACAAATTATTAATTAATTCGCGAAAATCACGGAGTGGGCGACATCTACTTGAACTACTGATAGGGAGATAAATAAAAAGTTGATTGGCGATTGGCTTGAAAATTAAAAAAGCTGTCAGTGTTAATTTTCAATTGGCTGCAGCTGTTGTTGACGTGTATCTACTGCTTGTCACAGAGGTTAGTTAAATGCATTAAAAGTTGCCTAGTTTCTGGGGATTTCACCCTTTTAGGGCAACATCTACTGACGCTTGATCTTCGCGAATAGTCACGGCGGACAGGCCCCGTTTCCGGGACGGACAACAGCAGCGTGTAGGGCACACGTCCCGTCAACAGAAGATCGCTCAGCTCACTCTATTTATCACTATATAAGAAAAACTCTATGTTCAATTGATTTTATTATTTTTTGATCTGCAGTGAAGGAAAATTATAGGTCTGATATTCATACTTGGGTAAAAACCTCCACAAATACCTGTGACCAGACTCTCGAGGTGTGGCAGATATTGATATCATATTTTTTCAAAATTTCTTTCTCTCTCTCTCTCTCTCTCGCTGATCATGAAAACTTAAATATTAAAACTGTCCGCATAATAAAATAGTAGCCGTAAGGGATAGTCTCACATTATCGGGGAAGGGAAGACAGGTGTCCATTTTAACAGTGTTACTCAATGTTCCTATAAATATTTACCTAAACCCATGATTTCTGAAATTGAATTAGCAACGTTGTATTTTCAACTTTGAATTAATAAGATGGCTGTCATTTGACAAGCAAATTATTTATGTCCGTCAAATGAACCTTTCCTTTTTTATATAAAGCGACAAATTTAAAATTGAATTCTTTCTGATTAAAACGCCAGAAATTAAATAAAGTCAAACCTTTTTACTACTATACTATACAGAAGAAAGAAGTGCAGTATTTAATTTGCAGAACGTAGTACAGGTTCAAGAGGTAGAAATTTTATTTTTACCTCATCCTTCAATGCTTATTTGTAGTTAAAATTTAAATTTTAATACATCTGATCGGCCTAATATAGTTTTTGTCTAGATTCTTGTTTCCATGGTTTTTACTGTAATAAATTTGTTCTTTTGACAGATAAGTCAGACTTTATTTATTCATAGCCGTATCGTATGTATTTTAATTGATTCAGAATTTTGTATTAATATATATTTCAAAATGGCTTCATTCTAAAAATATTATCAGTCCTCCTAAATCCTTGAAGGCAGAATTATTAGTAATAGCAAGGCAACATAAAAACAAATTCAAAAAATATATTATGGATGAGATGGCCAGAGAAAAAGGAATTAAAATTCTCAGATTTCCTCCGAACCACGCAGAGTTAAATTCCATTGAACTGATCTGGTCTCAATTATTAAAAGGTTATGTTTCTCAAAACAATAAAACATTTAAATTTCCTGATGTGCGAAATTTGTTTTTGAAGGCAGTTTCAGATGTAAATAGAGAACATTGGGGAAAATGCATTGATCATGTTTAAAAATGTGGAAAATTCATTTAGGAAAGTGGATATATCAATGGATAATTTAATAGAACCGATAATAATAAACATCAGAAAAGACAATTATAGTGATGCCAGTAGTTTTAGTGAAGACAGTGACTTTTAAAGATAGTTCTTGAACTAACTTTTTTTTTAATCTTTGAGTTTAGGTAAGTACTGAAGCGTTACTTTTAATGCCAAGAGATTTAATTTAATCCCAACATATAATCCTCCTTGTTATTTATTGGTTAAATTTAATTCGTTCAATGTTAAAGTGTCGGATGCATAAAGTTTATTTTTATTTTTTGTAAATAATATAACTTCAAAATTTAATCTACGAAGTGCGTATATATATTTGATATGCTGTCACCTTATTTATATTATAGAAACTTATTTTGCAAAGTACGCCTATGGAATGTGACGTTATATCCCCACTTTGACTGTACTCATCTATCCTTTATAGTATATATTACTATAGAAACAAATTATTATTATGTGCCGTTGCTAGGAAATAAAACTAAAAGCTTAACTTTTCTTGTAAATATCTCGGAAGATCGAATTTTCACAGACATGGGACCTACATTTTTCGCCGATTTAGATAGGAATTAGTCTACCCTGAAAGTTTCATTGAATTCTGACGAGTGGATTTCGAGATCCTCTGGACACACATACACACATACAAACCTTGCTCGTTTAATAGTATTTGATAAACTGTAGTAAAAATGTAGATAACACAAAAGCGACAATTAATTCCATAAAAATGCTTTAGGTATTGTGCACAATTACTCAAAGATCCCTCATTGAAAACAAAAGATTTAAATGAATGAAAACAATATGTAAACAAGCATCTCGAAGAAGTAATTTTTGAATTCCTTTTAGAAAAGTTTAATGAGAGAACCAAATCTTGTTTCAAAATTGCCGTCGTTAAATTACTTCTTTTAAATATTATTTTACTTAAAAGCTATTAATTGCTTTAAAACGTGAGGAATTTACTCTTTAGGTATCTTCCCACTTTTCTCTCGTTGTATTAAGTAGGCTATGGTGGACAACGTTTATGTAATTAACGAATGAAGATCTACATCACAAATGTTGGTAGTTATAATTTGGTAAGAATGGAGAGGAAAGTAGGCGAGATTATTTTGTTACTACATTTTTAAATTATATACCTAACTTTAGTAAGAATTAAATGCTAAATTAATTTTTGGTTCATTCTTCAAAGCTGCTTGATTTCGCGTAACTTTAATTTTTTTATCTTTTGCACAATTTTAATGAAATTGGTAAAAGTGTGTGGTGTTGTATTGTTGCATATAGATAAATGTAGACATGTAGATACATGTTACATAAAAATAAAACTGTTAAAGCAACATCAGGTTTGGGATGTTCATAACAATCAGAGCAAACGCAAGTTTCTATATGGTTGTAGATATCTCTAATAATTTTTTTTTAATTCATACCAGCCCACATCCATTAAAATAGTTTTTTTTTAAATAAAACAATTTCGTTAAAGTATTTTGAAAAACCAAACGTGGACTCACCTTAATTCATATATATCTATAACAATTGCACTTAAAAATTCACAGATTAGGTCATTTATTACAAGTTTATCGATAAAGAATCTTTTTTTAGTCAAAGATCTGGAAAATAATCAACTTTAATGAAAGTAAATCATTTACACAATTAAGCAATTTTTTAATACTCGACTAGATATGTAAGTATTGGGATTTAATGAGGCATTAATAATCCAGCACACTCAACTATAACTCGAAAGAAAAGGTCAACTATATAACCAATTTAGTGTCACTTTCAACACTCCACGAGTTAAACTGAATCATATAGGCAACAACTCAGAAAATCTATCATACGACCATATGAGCTTCGTAGTACACCTTTTTAGGTGTTTACAATTGTCAGCAGCTACCGCTTTCCGCCAATCCCAATTAACCGCCGAGCCAACTGTCCAATGGAACGGTCGAGTGGGAGGGGCAAACCGATCGATTTCTCTGAATTAGTTGATCATTGGAGCGGAAGGTATTATCACCGCTAAGAGGGCGCCACTCGACTTGCTCAGTTACTGGTTAGTCTTCTTGCTAGAGGGTGCTAGCGCCAAGCAGGGCTAGGCGGCGTTTCTGAGGCGGTACAATTTTGAAACTCGTATTCGTATTTTTGTAGTCAATCATATTTATATTTTAGAAGAAAAGTTAACGTTCAAGACATTTGCTTAGAAATTGAAGTAACTACATGAAAAGGTCGAAATAAGAGTATTTTTAGAAAAACTAAGGGTACCTACCTACTGAATACAAACCTGCATGTTTTTATCCAGTGGCGTAGTTTAGAAAAGGTGAATTTCTTTGAAACTTTTGAACAAATTCAGAAGTTTTAAAAACTCTGTTATTTATCTAGTTAACATATAATGGTGGCTATTATTCACTACGGTGAAGTTTAAGACACGAGCCGCGAAAAAATGACATTGACGGTTATAAATGCAAAGATAAAGAAAAATGGTAATTATTCGGAAGAACATTTGCTCAAAGCCTTGTCTCTTTAATTTTTTTTCAAAAATCAATACTTTTCACGGTATTGACCAAAAATTGAAAATGTCATAAAAAACAAAAATTGAAAAAAAAATTATTTTGTCCATAACTTCTTTCTGCTTATGTTAAACGGTTCTGGATTGTCTTAAAATGTTCCCAATGTTGTTCTCTCATTAAGATGTTATATATACATTTTTTGTGGAAGTCATATTTTTTCAGATATTTACGTTAGAACAGCGGTTCTTAAACTTTTCAAATTTTGTACCACATAAATATAAAACAAAAATATAAAATAAAAGCATTTCGCCGTTAAAAATCAATGTGTCGCGAAATTGTTCGAAGTTTTTGAAAAAGTCATTTCAATATTAAAGCTAGATCCGTTAAAGTCAAAAACTTGAAGGAAAATATGAAATATCTATATGTGTTTCTGAAAACAAAATGTTAAATGTTAAATTGTACCACTAAAACATTGTAATGTATACCACCATCCAGTTTCTTTAAACACCCATTTTTGAATTGCCAGATCTTCCTTCGTATTAATCGTAGAAAAATAAAAAAAAATCGTTTTATTTGTTATAGTCTATTTTTATGTATGAGAGTGTATTAAAATAATAAAGCGTTCGTAATCCATAGGCGTACCACTTCTTTTAGTAGACAGTTAAAATATTTTGTGAAGTATTTTCGTATGAAATAACCTTTGTATAAATATAATAAATATATCGGGTGTACACTTATATTTTCACCTAATTAACCTGCTTATAACTTCTAAGCAGCTGAAGGTAAAAAAGTGCAATTTTTTATAAA
The DNA here is from genome assembly GCA_949320105.2 of Crepidodera aurea. Lineage (NCBI taxonomy): Eukaryota > Metazoa > Arthropoda > Insecta > Coleoptera > Chrysomelidae > Crepidodera > Crepidodera aurea. Next base: position 1,253,038 of record OX439476.1, on the reverse strand, counting down.
ATATTTTATTTTTCCACAAGGTATGTTAAGAACATTGTTTAAACTTTGACTTTTAAACAACGTTACGTTCATAAATAATAATTTTAATATAAAAACTACTTCTTACCTACAAATCGAAATCAGAAGATGAACTGTCGCAACCAATATTTACAATGAGTGGCTCGATCATTTCATCAGTAATATTGTCCAACTTCCACATTTTCTCTTCTTCTTTAATCGTATGATTTACTGCCTTTTCCCAGTTTTCAGGCTTCACATTATTTACAGCCTCCAAAAACAACTGTTTAACATCACTCATTTTAAAAGAATTATTTTTTCCTGAAACTTCTCCCTTTATCTGTGCCCGTATCAGTTCAATCGGGTTTACTTCGCAATGATATGGTGCCGTCATCCCACGATTTTTTGCAATTTCATCAATTTCATATTTTTTTAATTTCTCTTTATGAAGGTAACACAAATGATACAGTTCTCTTCTCACAGAACCGGGATGGAACTTAATATTCTTTGAATTTAGCCAATTCTGTAAATCTTTTTTTAACCACTTAATTGTGGGCATTTTTTCTGTAAGTCTCGAGTGATAACTTGCATTATCCATTACTATTATACAGTTCTGAGGAAGAAGATCTATCATTTGTTCGAACCACTTTTTAAAGACATCAGCATTCATGTCCTCATGGTAGTCACCGGTACGAGTAGATTCAAAAGTCAATAAACCACCTTTAACAAAACCGTTTGAACTACCGATGTGTACTATTATCAGTCTGCGCCCCTTTCCTGATGGTGGATTTAAACCAGTAGATAAATTATTTAAAAAAGCCTGTCTTCGACTTGTAACAGTTTCATCTTGCCAAAATTTATTTGGTGTATGTCCCTCGTTGATCCATGTTTCATCTAAATAAAATATATTTCTTCTTTGGTTTCTCATTTCTTTTATAGTCCTTAGGTAATTTCTTCTCCATACTACAATATCGCTTCTTTCTATTAAAATAGACTATCTGGAATGCTTTTTCCATAGAAAACCTATTTCTTTTAAAAGTTTCCATAGTGTGCTTCGACTCATTTCAGGGTAATCCTTATCATCTCGAACCGTGGCAAGAACTTTGTCTATACTGTATTTGAAAATCAAGAGAGAGTAAATTCCCAGAAATGTTTTGCAGTTATCAGTGTTAAAGGCAGTAAACCATAGACGTGCGTTTTCAAAATTAAATTAATATGGAAATAGAAATATTTAATTTGTTTTAGTTATTTATACCTAGATTACCAATTTTAGATAGATAAACATAATTCGTAAGTAGTAATTTAATTTGGGTAAAATGAAGAAAAAGTCAATATTATTTTAGGCATTTTGTTTTAGGCATATGTTTATTTACAAAATATGTATATAAGGATAAAATTTGACGAGCAACATGCAAAAAATACGACAATATTAAATCTTAAAAAATAAAAATCTAAAAATAAAATTAAAGTACATAAATTAATAATTTTAAAGTTATGGTTCCTCGCACTCTGTGTCAGAAGATTCACCATCTGATTCTAGAGAAATTACAATGGGCTCTATAGTAATATCAATTATGTTATCTAGCTCCCACATTTTTTTTTCTATTTCTGTAACGTGTCTAATACATTTTTGCCAATTTTCACTTGTTACTTCAGATATTGCCTTATTGAAGAGATTTTTAACATCTGATAATTTAAAAGTAGTGTTATTTCTGGCAACATAACCTTTAACTTGAGCCCATATTAATTCTATCGGATTCAGCTCACAATGGTAGGGTGGTAAACGAAGGATTTGGCTATCTCCTCAATATTATATTTTTTATAATTTTGCTTATGTTTTTTAGCAATAGTTAACAATTCTGCCCTCAGCATTGTATTGTCAAAGGCTAAATTTTTAGAAGATAACCATTTTGCAATTTCACCCTTTTTCCATTTAGTGGTTGGTAAAGGTTCAAGTAATCTGGAGTGGTAACTTGCATTGTCCATTACAATAACCGATCCTTTTGGTATGAATTGAATCATCTGTTCAAAATATTCCTCAAACACGTCTCCATTCATTTCTTCGTGATAATCAACGGTTTTTTTTGATTCAAATAAGAGTAAACCATTCTCAAAAAAACCGTTTGTACTGCCTATATGACAAATAATTAATCTTTTACCTTTTCCTATAGGTTCCTTAAAACCAGTAGTATATCCTTCTAGAAAAGCTTGATGGGATGATTTTATGTTTTTGTCTTTCCAAACTCTTCCTACACAATGTCCTTCATTAACCCATGTTTCATCTAAATAATAAATGTTTTTATTTTGAGCTTTAACTTGTTGTATTCTTCTGAGGTACTGAGGTACTTCTCCAACATACAATTTCTTCAGAATCAATTAGCATTGAGTGTCTGCCCATTTTTTCAAATTTAAAGTTTAACTCATGTAACACTTTCCATAGTTTATCCCGGCTTATTGTCTATCTATTTATCTAAAGTTGGTATTTGCTTGTTTATAAAAAATGAGTGAACAAGCTTACGAATAGCATTTTTAAAAAACTCGTCCACGTTGACTTTTAATAGTTTTGGTCTACCTGGTTTCGGCTTTGGTGATTTTTCCTCCTTTAGAACTCTATATATTGTAGATTTTCCATATCCCATTGCCTTAGATGTTGTTTCAACTACACTGTCAATAGTGTTTGAGGGATTTTGATGTTTAAAATAGTGGTACACATTCACTAGAGCACTCTTTTCATTGAGCGATAAATGGTCTAGTTTTAATTTTTTCACTGGCGTATACTCACAAACTGCTTCCATTTTTAGTCACTACTATTTGTCACGTTTATCGAAAATCAAATAACTGCATTTCTAGAAACTATTTAAGTCAAAATATCTGTCATTAGAAGCTGTTGCCATTCGGAGGTCGTTAAATAACAATTATCCCTTTCTATTCTGGTTACGCCTATGACGCACGTTAATCCTCTTAGGCCTACTGTAGTAACAATGAAAGATCATAAAATAATGTGATAGTCCAAGAAATTTAATAAATTTTGTATTGAAATTAACAAAAACAATTTAGAATGCATTACAAATATTGAAGTTTTACCGCACGTACTGTACTATAGTTTTGCATACCGAATTACTTTTTATTCTGGGAATTTACTCTCTCTTGATTTTCAAATACAGTATACTGTCGGAAATTCTTTTCTAAAGAAGAACGCATGCACTTTCCTTAGAAGTCTTTCTTTCAAATGATTTTCTATTTGAAATTTTGGTTTTCCTGGAGGTTTACGTGCTGTTTGAAACTCGCCACATTTCTCTTCTTTAACAACTCTGCAAATCGTAGATTTCCCAACACCAAGCGTACTACTAACTAATTCCACTGTGTCATCAACACTTTTACATAAATGTTTGTCTGTATTAAAACAATTAAATATTAAGGTTTTTTCATTAACTGTTAAAGGACCGATTTTTTGTCGTTTACGCGGTACTTCCAAATTTTCCAAGATCACACTAGAATTCACAATAGACTGCACACTGCACCTTGCATGTTGCAACTAAACGACATTTAGTAAGCTGTGAAGAATACACAACTGGACCTCCTTACTAAGGGATTTATCTACTTATAATTCGATTACTGTAAGAAATTCTTGGAATTAAAATAAAACAAAATTGGCACATAGGTAATCTTAAGATACGGCTATGTTATCTTTAATACACAGGGCTTTTGGCCTGTCCAAACCTTTTTCTATTGTTCTGTACAGCTTATGGTTATAAAAGACCAATAAAAGACGCAAAACTTGTATTAGCTCAGGTACATTTATGACAATTTTAGGAAATATTTAGATTATTCCGTAAAAATATTTAAAATGACCGTACTAAGTTTTGCATTAGAAATGCTGTTTTATTACTCTCTCATGCATAAAAATAGACCATAGATATACCTACCTATACTAAAATTCGATGTCTAAGATGTTAAAATAAAAAATTGCTGTTTTTTTAACTTAAATATTTATTTTAGATTGATATTGATTATAATGTCGCGTTCGAAAGTGGGGAATTCTTTTAAAAAAATTGGGGAAAAAGTTTTCCGCAAATACTGGCATTTTTTGCAGAAAGGATAAAGCTGCTAGAGCCCTATTAGATAACGCCTTCAAGAAAACGTGCGACGAAAGCAAGTTCAAATTCAATATTAATTTTATATTTTTTTAGATAGAAAATATGCTTCACTTTTATATTTGGTGCCATCGACCAAATTTTGTTCCAAAAATTCATTTGGAAAGACGACCCATATAAAATTTACAATAAAGAACTCCCAGGAATCAAGAGCTGGAAATTAAGAAAATCAGCAATTCAAACTTTTATTTTATGCCTTGGTCTCTAAAATTTCAAATATTTTCGTCTACATACTTTGACGAAATTCGTTTTAAATTTTTTCATATACTTAAGGCAGTTGATATATGTTTTAAAATTATTTACTTGTTCAATTTAGATTTTCCACAAGAGAGCAAAATGTTTTAGAACTTTTCGGAAAAGTGTTTTTATAAACATGCTGTTCCCTTTGAAAGCCCTAAGGTACCTACACATGATTTGTGAATCAATAACATTAGAACAATAAAAAATAACTACCTAATACATTTTTTTGTATAATCCTCTTTCAGTTGGTTGAATCTTGATTGTTCATATGGGAAATTCGAAAATATAGGTTCTGGGAAAACGCGACACATCAAATCAGTAGACATAGATGAGCCAATGATTAGTAGGTAGGTTTCTCTCTCTCTCTCTCTTCACTGGATAAAAACCACTTAGTTGTTAAAAAAAGTTTTTAATTTTAATTTTAATCCAGTGAAGAGAGAGAGAGAGAAATTAAAATACAAACCACTATGAGCTTCCGAAATGAATTAGTAGGTAGGTGTTTTATTTTTTTTTAAATATCGTTTTGTTTTAATATTTTTGTAATAAGTAATTATCAGTATACCTAATCAGAAATTACCAGTATACCTAATTTAGCGAGGACTGATAAATAAAACTTAATAATATTAATAACTGGTGATTATGAATCTATGCTCACTATTTATTGTTTTAATGTAGGTACTGGTGTTATATATTAATGTCAATCATCCCTAACGTTAATAACCGACGATCGTAGACCCATGCTTTTTATTTATGGTTTTAATGTACAGAGATCATAGATGTATACTTACTTTTCATTGGTTTTAAAAACATTAACCATAGATTAATATCATTGATAACCGGCTATCATGGGCCTATCATTGCGATCATAAATCTATGCTCATATTTTATTGATTTTAGGTAAAAAAATCGTAACTTAAGGATTAAGAAAATTTACGTACGAACTTTTATTGTATTAATTATAGCTGTCATCGGCTGGAAATTAATGTTGACGTCCATTGATTTGATGTACATTTTTATTAATTACACGTACTTTTTTCGTTCAGTGAACGTAAAATCATGTGAAAATACAGATCTTTATGTACAAATCACATTACCTTATGAATTTTCTAAAAATACCATGGAAACTCACTAGGTTTATTGTGTAATCTTACGAAATTATTACTGTGATTTCTTTATTAATCTGTGAATTTACTTGGTAATTGTTGGTGTGAATTCACAGTGACATTCAAACACATAATAAAAAAAACATGCAATTTTATTCAGAATAAGTATATTTATCTATGAGTATAAAAAACTAAATATCTTTTTGGTTTGATTGACATGTATTATTTCCATTTGAGTAGGTACCCCAGAAAACAGACGTATTGAGATTAAAAATGAGTATCACAAAAGAAACAAAGTTTGATATTCACAAGTGCACAATATATTGAAATTAAATCTTCAAGTGAATATTGATCCTCTTTATTTTGTTCGTTTTCAACTTCTAACACCATTTCTGTTCATGATTTACAATACCTAAACAGGTGTCTGAAATATACAGAAGAAATATTGATTATCGAATTTCAAAAACAATGAAAATAGGGTAGGTCAAAATATATCTTAAGTAAAGATCCTATGCAAAACTATTTGGAATCAAATTAGGTAGGTATAACAAAACTTTACAAAATCATTTGACTGAAAAAAATTATTCTTATTACATGAAAAATACCAATACTTTCAAACGGCCCAAAAACCACCCCCACAATGGGGGAATTGCGGATTCCGCGTCTTCCTCCTGCAAAATATATCTTCCCCCCGTTTTTGAGGATGCTGACCAGAAAAGTACCTCACCCGTCAAACGTAAAACGTTTTGGCTTCACTCTTCACTGTGTCATTAAACTGCTTAAAAAGTATTGGGAATATTTTTTAATATAGTACTTTTATATGAAAAGTTATTTATTTTCTCCTTTTATCTATGCGTATAAACATATTTCACAACAATATCGTAAAATGTTATTCTTCCTTATATAAAATTAAATTCATTTTGGGTGGCGAAATTCTTATAAATCATCCAAGTACATTATCGGGCTAGTTCAGCAGAATGGGCGGGAAAGCGGTGGCGACTGCCGTCACAAGATTACTAATGATGGATGGCATGATGCCGGATCCTGGCGCATGTATACGTTCTAGTCGTGATAACATTTATCATTAGTTACCTTAAAAATGAAGGCGCATGGTATATATCTAGTTAGTAAGGAGACTTTATTTATAATATATTTCCAGGTTGGCAACACATAAAAATCAAATACTATTAAACGAGCAAGGTTTGTATGTGTGTGTGTCCAGAGGATCTCGAAATCCACTCGTCAGAATTCAATGAAACTTTCAGGGTAGACTAATTCCTATCTAAATTGGCGAAAAATGTAGGTCTCATGTCTGTGAAAATTCGATCTTCCGAGATATTTACAAGAAAAGTTAAGCTTTTAGTTTTATTTCCTAGCAACGGCAACTTGTTTCTATAGTAATATACTATAAAGGAGAGAGGATATAACGTCACATTCCATAGGCGTACTTTGCAAAATAAGTTTCTATAATATAAATAAGGTGACAGCATATCAAATATATATACGCACTTCGTAGATTAAATTTTGAAGTTATATTATTTACAAAAAATAAAAATAAACCTTATGCATCTGACACTTTAACATTGAACGAATTAAATTTAACCAATAAATAACAAGGAGGATTATATGTTGGGATTAAACTGTTTTTAATCTCTTGGCATTAAAAGTAACGCTTCAGTACTTACCTAAACTCAAAGATTAAAAAAAAAGTTAGTTCAAGAACTATCTTTAAAAGTCACTAAAACTACTGGTATCACTATAATTGTCTTTTCTGAGGTCTATTATCTTAGGTTCTATTAAATTATCCATTGATATATCCACTTTCCTAAATGAATTTTCCACATTTTTAACATGACCAATGCCTTTTCCCCAATGTTCTCTATTTACATCTGAAACTGCCTTCAAAAACAAATTTCGCACATCAGGAAATTTAAATGTTTTATTGTTTGGAGAAACATAACGTTTTAATAATTGTGACCAGATCAGTTCAATTGAATTTAACTCTGCGTGGTTCGGAGGCAATCTGAGAATTCTAATTCCTTTTTCTCTGGCCATCTCATCTATAATATATTTTTTGAATTTGTTTTTATGTTGCCTTGCTATTACTAATAATTCTGCCTTCAAGGATTTAGGAGGACTGATAATATTTTTAGAATGAAGCCATTTTGAAATATATATTAATACAAAATTCTGAATCAATTAAAATACATACGATACGGCTATGAATAAATAAAGTCTGACTTATCTGTCAAAAGAACAGGTTTATTAGAGTAAAAACCATGGAAACGAGATTAAATCTAGACAAAAACTATAGTAGGCCGATCAGATGTATTAAAATTTAAATTTTAACTACAAATAAGCATTGAAGGATGAGGTAAAAATAAAATTTCTACCTCTTGAACCTGTACTACGTTCTGCAAATTAAATACTGCACTCCTTTCTTCTGTATAGTATAGCAGTAAAAAGATTTGACTTTATTTGATTTCTGGCGTTTCAATCTGAAAGAATTCAATTTTAAATTTGCCGCTTTATATAAAAAAGGAAAGGTTCATTTGACGGACATAAATAATTTGCTTGTCAAATGACAGCCATCTCATAAATTCAAAGTTGAAAATACAACGTTGCCAATTCAATTTCAGAAATCATGGGTTTAGGTAAATATTTATAGGAACGTTGAGTAACACTGTTAAAATGAACACTTGTCAAAATGTGACACCTGTAAAAACGTGACAACTGTTAAAATGTGATACGTGTCAGAATGTAACAACTATCAAAATGAACAAATGTCAAAATATGACACCTGTCAGAATGTAACAAATGTCAAAATGTCACACGTATCGTACTTTTCTTTATTTATTACAAAGATCTAACCTAAGCTAAAGCTAATCTTTTTTTTTTTGGCGGGTGGAAATGCTTTATGCACATCGGGTAAAGGTTCTTCCCTTCCCCGATAGTGTGAGACTACCTCTTACGGCTACTATTTTATTATGCGGACAGTTTTAATATTTAAGTTTTCATTATCATAACGAGAGAGAGAAAAAGAATAAATGCTTGTACACGTGTACTATTAACATAGATTTTAATTTTTTATTTTACAAGAAACTTTAAAGAGACATTTAAAATTCTCTATTTTCATAGTACATTTTAAGGTTGATTGTGACTTTGTATTTTCCAAGAACAAATTGTAATGTAATGTACGAATGAACTATTTTTGTAACTGAACTGCCACACGTCGAGAGTCTGGTCACAGGTTTTTGTGGAGGTTTTTACCCAAGTATGAATATCAGACCTATAATTTTCCTTCACTGCAGATCAATAAATAATAAAATCAATTGAACATAGAGTTTTTCTTATGTAGTGATAAATAGAGTGAGCTGAGCGATCTTCTGTTGACGGGACGTGTGCCCTACACGCTGCTGTTGCCCGTCCCGGAAACGGGGCCTGTCCACCGTGACAATTCGCGAAGATCAAGCGTCAGTAGATGTTGCTCTAAAAGGGTGAAATCCCCAAAAACTAGTCAACTTTTAATGCATTTAACTAACCTCTGTAACAAGCAGTTGATAAACGTCAACAACAGTTGCAGCCAATTGAAAATTAACACTGACAGGTTTTTTAATTTTCCCGCCTACTTTCAAGCCAATCGCCAATCAACTTTTTATTTATCTCCCTTTCAGTAGTTCAAGTAGATGTCGCCCACTCCGTGATTTTTGCGAATTAATTAATAATTTGTCATGTTATAAAAATACTTAAATTATATATTCATTGGACTGCTTAAAAATGTAGATTTGAATGTTAAGAGCGAAGCTCGGTGACCAGATATTGAAATTGAACCTACAAAAATTTTCCGGTTTACGAGAACAATAAAAATTGAATTAATAAAATTCAGACATAGACATGTTTAAGAGTGACTATCGCAGAAACTATTGGGAGTACAAATTAGTTCGGTTCAATTGTTTGTGTTCAAAAATATCTTTATTTTAAAATAAAATGAATTAACAGATCAATTAATGTATTTTCCATAGCTGGCTGCTACTTTATCCCATCTCTCATGCAATTTTCGAATTCCATCTCGAAAAAATGACTGGTCTTTTGGTGCCAATCCAACGGCGGCTCCAGGGGGAACCCCCCTCCCCTTAAGACCGACAATGAGAGGATATTTCTCAACAAACCCAAAATATTAAACTATTATATATACAGTGTGTTCAATTAAGTCGGTTTGAACAAGATATTCCGAATAAGAAAATTTAAATTTTTAATATTTTCAAGAATTTAAGAAGAAAACGAGCACGCACCTCAGCATCATCGTTATATTGTAAGAACTAGATGTCCAATTTCCAACTTGAAACAGACCTTATAAATCAACAACTACATACGTTAAGCCTTAACGATCCACAAATTTCCAATCCATAACAAATAGTTTTCTCGCATCTAGGCCCATCTATCCTAAATATACCTAACCTTACAATAACTCCAACTCCTACAACACCCTTACAACAACGACGAAAATGCCACCAACATTCGACTGTCAATCATCCCAGAATATGATGGAAACCCAAACGAACTCCACAACTTCATAAACGTGATTACACACAAACCAATATGAACGTTGGGACTGGACATATGAGTATCGTCGGAATAGTGACCGGGGACGTACTAGGGACGAGAACAGATCATATTCCGAAAAGATACGACTTCAACAACCCAATCAAAGTAGTGGTGCCAGATAGAACTGAATGGAACGACTCACAGCTCAGGAACACTCTACAGGGGAAAATCTGGTACACAGATGGATCCAAGACTGAGAATGGAGCGGGCTCGGGTGTGTTCTCTAGGAACCCGCAGACTGGCATCAGCTACTCATTGGGTACTCACACTTCTGTCTTTCAGGCAGAGGTATATGCTATTCTCCAATGCGCGAGGGAGAATAACAGGAGAGATATAGCTAACGCGCGTATTAATATTCTATCAGACAGTCAAGCGGCACTCAAGGCCTTGTGCAGCAAGGAAGTGACGTCGAGACTGGTATGGGACTGCAAAAAGGAACTGAGATCGCTGGCAGACCATAATCACGTCAAACTGATATGGGTGCCAGGACATCAGGGAATTGCAGGTAACGAGAAAGCAGACGAACTCGCAAGAAGAGGCTCGGAAAACCCCCCAAACCATGGACGGACACTAGAGGTACCAAAGCGTACAGCAAGAGTGTCTGTAATAAACTGGATCTGGGACAAACATAAAAATTACTGGGAAAACGTCCCGGGAAAGAATACATCAAAGGACCGTGCCACAAAAGAGCGGCAGACCTGTTAAAGATGAACAGGAGCCAGCTGAAAACAGTTACGGGACTCCTTACTGGCCACGCGCCAGTTAAGGGGCACCTCAACAAGATGGGACTGTACAATGGTGACCTTACCTGCAGACTGTGCGGTAAGGAAACAGAAACAGTGACACATATACTGTGTAGATGCGAGGCACTGGACCGCAAAAGACAGCAAATTTTTGGGCAGCCAATAGGTGACCCAGAACTATACAACTCCCACTCAGTACAGGACCTGTACAAGCTTGTACAGGGCACTAAGGTACTGGACTGGGTATTGTAAACAGAGAGGGAAGATACAATGGGCCGACAGGCCTAAGTGTCACCGGAGGCTTCGGTCAGACGGACCCAACCAGGGGGTGAAGTTTTTTAGTGAGTATGCTTTGAAAGGAGAGTCTCACAGTAGACCTTGAGATTTTAGGCTCATAACTTCCCCATAAAGGGTTTTCCTTCACCTCCGCAAAAAAAAAAAAAAAAAAAGAACTAGATGTCCAATTTCCAACTTGAAACAGACCTTATAAATCAACAACTACATACGTTAAGCCTTAACGATCCACAAATTTCCAATCCATAACAAATAGTTTTCTCGCATCTAGGCCCATCTATCCTAAATATACCTAACCTTACAATAACTCCAACTCCTACAACACCCTTATAACAACGACGAAAATGCCACCAACATTCGACGTCAAAGACTGTCAATCATCCCAGAATATGATGGAACCCCAAACGAACTCCACAACTTCATAAACGTGGTTACCTTAGTCCTGAACCACTATTGGGACACTACCAACCCAGGCAGCTTTCTAAACCATAGGATGACGTATGGAGTAGCCAATAAACTCAGAGGAAAGGTCAAATAAATAATTTCCATTTACGGCTGTACCGAATATCCCCAAATTAAGGACGCATTAATCCAGAACTTCTCGGACCAAAGAAACGAGAATTCCCTAACAAGAGATCTCGTCAAGGAGCCAATGAGAATCCTCAACAGTTTTACGATAAGGTTATGGGACCTTTTGAATACAATTTCCAACTTCATCGAGTAAGGAATAAATTAAAATTCCTTACTGGTTTACTCACTTTGTATTCATCTCTGAAAGGGATAAAAAAGAAGAGAGTGACATCTTGACTAGATTCAGTCAAAATTTAATGTCAATACTCTCTTCTTACCATAGATGGTAGCATATCTAAAAATGTTATCTTATAGCGGATATAGCTATTGACTTGTACGAGTTTGGAATTTTATTTATTGAATTCGAAAAGCCTAACTGATGAAGTCGAAAGACAGAAACCGGTCTTAGGATGTCGAATCTAATAAATTAAAATTCCTTACTGGTTTACTCACTTTGTATTAATCTCTGAAAGGGATAAAAAAGAAGAGAGTGACATCTTGACTAGATTCAGTCAAAATTTAATGTCAATACTCTCTTCTTACCATAGATGGTAGCACATCTAAAAATGTTATCTTATAGCGGATATAGCTATTGACTTGTACGAGTTTGGAATTTTATTTATTGGATTCGAAAAGCCTAACTGATGAAGTCGAAAGACAGAAACCGGTCTTAGGATGTCGAATCTAATAAATTAAAATTCCTTACTGGTTTACTCACTTTGTATTAATCTCTGAAAGGGATAAAAAAGAAGAGAGTGACATCTTGACTAGATTCAGTCAAAATTTAATGTCAATACTCTCTTCTTACCATAGATGGTAGCACATCTAAAAATGTTATCTTATAGCGGATATAGCTATTGACTTGTACGAGTTTGGAATTTTATTTATTGAATTCGAAAAGCCTAACTGATGAAGTCGAAAGACAGAAACCGGTCTTAGGATGTCGAATCTAATAAATTAAAATTCCTTACTGGTTTACTAATTCTATTCATGTTTGCTGACCGGTAAAATAAGTAGTGAAAATCGTCACTGCCTCCTGGAAATCAGGTCATATTCCATTTCTAATAATTCAAAAATTTAAAAAAATAATCGCAAAAATTAAATTTTTTCATATTTTGTCCAACTTTAGGCATTTTTTTGCGGAGGTGAAGAAAACCCTTTATGGGGAGGTTATGAGCCTAAAATCTCAAGGACTACTGTGAGAATCTCCTTTCCAGGGCATACTCACTAAAAACTTCACCCCCTTATGCGCGATCGGAAGATGTCAAGCGATTTTGATATTTTTTTTTCTTTTTTTAGTCTATATGATTCGCAAATTTTCCGCGCAATTACAACTTCGAAATAAAAAAAAATATTTTTTCGGCCCACCCTACTGTATAACGGACCTTTACGTTATATAACAATTACTTATTTTTCTTTTCTATTTCTATCTTCAAATTAAATATGCCCCTCATCTAGTTTGCTGAGAAAATTCTTATTAAAAATAAATACGCCCAGAAATTTAAATGTCTTTATTCATATAGCCATACAAAGAAATAATGGGCTTTGGGCCGAACTTCAAATTAAAGAAAATCGACAGCAGGCGATAGGCAACCGAACCAAAATACAATACTATTCTCAGCAGCAGGGTGAACGAAATAAACGTGTTGTCGATAATCACATCCTCGGTTACAAATTATATAGTTACTCTCTCACGTTACACCCAAAGCCGAGTTCAATGTAAAGGTATGGTTATTTAGGGGCGCGGAACTTCTTTTGTACGGAACTTTGTCTTGGGAACAAATTTACAAACCCCATTATTATTAACACACGTCGAACGGTCGTATTGACGAAAATATTTATTAAATACCGTTTACTTCGAGATCTTTCTAATTTAGCAAGTTGGATTAATTGAAAATTAAATGATTTTTTAAATAAATTTTGATAGACACCAAAAAATTTTTTTTTTTATATTTTTATATTAGTCTAAGAGTCCCTGAGTGCCAGACCTTCGTTATTTTATAAAAGCTGAAAGTTTCTCAGCGCATGCTTCCAACACAGGTAGGAATGATGGGCTACTTTGAACTCTGGGTGATAAGTTCGAATCCAAAGGTAAAATTTCTCTGCAGTACCTCAAAATTTCCTTAGACTAGGGAAAAACTTCGTATAAAACACATTGGTTTATTAATTTTTCCGTGAATAAATATTGCTCTCACGGAGCTGTTACTTCGTAAAAAAGAATTTTCGAACCAAATAAGGGCATGTAATTTTTCCGAAAAAAATACTTTAGTAAGAAAGTAATACTTTAACAAGAAGCATGAGTATGCTGGTGGCAACAAAAATCCGAATCGAAGACGAGGATTTTTGCACCTGCACGAATGCATTTTGTTAAAAAATATTACTTTGCATTGTGTTTTTTCGATTTTTTTCACAGGAAAAATTAGATGCCCAAATGACAAGACATGAGTAAGAGATTATTCTGCATACACATAGCTTACAAAACATACTACCTATCAGGTTCAAGGTCAGTTGAAGGTCAAATCCAGGAATAACCTCAAAAAAATCATATATATATTTTTTTGGTCGCTGAATTCGAATCCGTTGTTTGTTTATCCCTTGCTATAGTCTATTTTTATGTATGATAGAGTATTAAAATAATAAAGCGTTCGTAATCCATAGGCGTACCACTTCTTTTAGTAGACAGTTAAAATATTTTGTGAAGTTATACCTCGAGTATTTTCGTATGAAATAACATTTGTATAAATATAATAAATATATCGGGTGTACACTTATATTTTCACCTAATCAACCTGCTTATAACTTCTAAGCAGCTGAAGGTAAAAAAGTGCAATTTTTTCTAAAATATTTTATTTTTCCACAAGGTATGTTAAGAACATTGTGTCAAACGGGTTATGTAGGTATAAGGGTTTAAACTTTGACTTTTAAACAACGTTACGTTCATAAATAATAATTTTAATATAAAAACTACTTCTTACCTACAAATCCAAATCAGAATCGAAATCAGAAGATGAACTGTCGCAACCAATATTTACAATGAGTGGCTCGATCATTTCATCAGTAATATTGTCTAACTTCCACATTTTCTCTTCTTCTTTAATCGTATAATTTACTGGCTTTTCCCAGTTTTCAGGCTTCACATTATTTACAGCCAATTTAGCCAATTCTGTAAATCTTTTTTTAACCACTTGGTTGTGGGCATTTTTTCTGAAAGTCTCGAGTGATAATTTGCATTATCCATTACTATTATACAGTTCTGAGGAAGAAGATCTATCATTTGTTCGAACCACTCTTTAAAGACATCAGCATTCATGTCCTCATGGTAGTCACCGGTACGAGTAGATTCAAAAGTCAATAAACCACCTTTAACAAAACCGTTTGAACTACCGATGTGTACTATTATCAGTCTGCGCCCCTTTCCTGATGGTGGATTTAAACCAGTAGATAAATTATTTAAAAAAGCCTGTCTTCGACTTGTAACAGTTTCATCTTGCCAAAATTTATTTGATGTATGTCCCTCGTTGATCCATGTTTCATCTAAATAAAATATATTTCTTCTTTGGTTTCTCATTTCTTTTATAGTCCTTAGGTAATTTCTTCTCCATACTACAATATCGCTTCTTTCTATTAAAATAGACTTTCTGGAATGCTTTTTCCATAGAAAACCTATTTCTTTTAAAAGTTTCCATAGTGTGCTTCGACTCATTTCAGGGTAATCCTTATCATCTCGAACCGTGGCAAGAACTTTGTCTACTGTCGGAAATTCTTTTCTAAAGAAGAACGCATGCACTTTCCTTCGAAGTCTTTCTTTCAAATGATTTTCTATTTGAAATTTTGGTTTTCCTGGAGCTTTACGTGCTGTTTGAAACTCGCCACATTTCTCTTCTTTAACAACTCTGAAAACCGTAGATTTCCCAACACCAAACGTACTACTAACTAATTCCACTGTGTCATCAACACTTTTACATAAATGTTTGTCTGTAAATGATTTAAAACAATTAAATATTAATGTTTTTTCATTAACTGTTAAAGGACCAATTTTTTGTCGTTTACGCGGTACTTTCAAATTTTCCATGATCACACTAGAATTCACAATAGACTGCACACTGCACCTTGCATGTTGCAACTAAACGACATTTAGTAAGTTGTCAAAAATACACAACTGGACCTCCTTACTAAGGGATTTATCTACTTATAATTCGATTACTGTAAGAAATTCTTGGTACTTATTGAAAATAATCTTAAGATACGGCTATGTTATCTTTAATACACAGGGCTTTTGGCCTGTCTAAACCTTTTTCTATTGTTCTGTACAGCTTACGGTTATAAAAGACCAATAAAAGACGCAAAACTTGTATTAGCTCAGGTACATTTATGACAATTTTAGGAAATATTTAGATTATTCCGTAAAAATATTTAAAATGACCGTACTAAGTTTTGCATTAGAAATGCTGTTTTATTACTCTCTCATGCATAAAAATAGACCATAGAATACAGGTCACTGAAGGTTATTCCAAGGTCATCTTGAGGTTATTTTAGATAAAACAGTCAAGGGTATGTTGAAAAATCTAAAAAAAACTCATGTGTACGTTTTTCAAGGTCACTGAATATTAATTCGAGGTCAGTTGAGCTCCATCAGGTCAGGTTCAAGGTCATTTGAAGGTCATATGATAGATAACAAAAGAAAAACTTGAAAAATTATTTCATTGAGAATACAATTCAGATTTAAGTCTGTGGCTCCAATTGCTTATGTTCATATTAAAAAATACCAAGAAATTAACAGTTGACCTTCAAATGGCCTTGAATCTGACCTGACCCGCTCATCGTAATCAACGACCCCGAAAACCCTCTCCGTCACTTCTAAGGGTGTTTATGATGTTGGAATAATGCTCATTATCCATTTGCTTAATTGAGTGGCTGAACTGTGGCCAGTAATTTTAATTAATTGTTGTTCACCCAGCCCTCATTTAGCCAGGTTACTGACTGCTGTCCACCGCATAGAGTGGTTTTTTATTTTTATTTCTTTTGTATTTAATCCTGCCTTCTCTGCTGCTTCTTTAGTCCATTTCGAAAGTTCGTTTTTTTCCACTGAAGTGTTTTTATACCATCCACTTGATTGTTCTTTTTTCCACGATGGGTATATTGTTAAGAATAATCTATCAGTTGTTATTCTAGATGAACGTTTAATTATTAGAATTTTAAAAAGACGGACTGTTTGGAACCAGCCATTTACTATCGGCCATTTTTTTTCTCGCATTCGCATAGGATATGGATGGAGGTTTCTTCTTCTGTCTGACGAAAACCTGCATGTGGTTTCTTCTGCCTGTTTTTCATGTGTTTATTGAGTTTACAGTGCCCTGTAAGCATGACTACTATTGATTTTATGGACCTTCTGTCTTTACTCAGTAGGTCCGTCGTGAGTGTTAGTGAATGGTTTCTTGGGAAACATTTTTGCCTACCTCTGTCCTGTGGATTCTTTCTACCAGCTTTGGACCTGTTTGATTGCTTTGTTAACTATTGCTTTTGCTATGCCGCAGAAGGGTTCTGAACCACAGAACGCCATTGACGAGCCTTGTCTAGCAAGATCGTCGATTTTTTCATTACCTTGGTGTCCTTTGTATCCTGGAATCCATGCCTGGTGCCATAGTCATTTTCTTGGGGTTTGCTAATTCATTCAGGGCTCAGGCACAGTCCTACACAAGTTTGGAGTTTACTTGGCTGGCCTTCAGTGCTTGGTGCTTGGCTGTCGGAGAATATGACAACAGACTGATCTATGCTGTCTTGTTTGTTTATTTCTTCGATACACAGGTGTATTGCTGCTATTTTCGCTTGAAATACTGTGGTGTCTTTTGACAAGCTCACTGGGATCATTATCCTTGGTTTTTTGCCCGTATATTCCTGCTCCGACTCGTTCGGTCTTCCGTTGTTAGTCCAATTACACATAAAATCTATAAAATAACTGTAGCAGCAGTTGCTACCTATTTGACACTGGAGCGTAGTAATGAATCCATTATAACATACTGTATACGTAAAAAATATTTCTAACGCGCTACAAATAGCGGTCGGAATCATCGACACGTTTTGTTTTTGATCAACTGTCAAACGCGGTACATACTTCTTACAGAGCATTCTTATGATCAAATATTCATGTAAAATGAAGACTAGACTGTCTTCTGATATCTTTAAGGTGTCCGCCATCTCACGCAACTTCCATTAAGGAATTTTTTTATGTTTTCTGAAACAACTGACGAATTTGGACGACCAGAGCGTTTAGCATAATCGGTGTTTGTACTGCCGCGTTTAAAATGAGCAAACCACTTCTCTACCATTTGTCTCGATGGAGCAGTAACATTTATCAAGCAGTTGTTTTTCTAGAACGGTATTTTTCCCAATAAAACATATGAAATTCAGATTTTTTATTTGTTTAGAAAATTATAAAAGTTTCGTCACTAAAACTAACGTGTAAACCGAACGTCAGGTTGTCATGACATTTGAAGGTTAGCATGGGCACGTTCTTATTTGGGGTGGCAAGACCTACCGGGGGGTCTGGGGGGAATATCCCCCAGGTCAAAGGGGGGGGGTCCGGAAAATTTGGAAAATTTAGCGTTAAAATCATTATATTTAAACATTTTTAAAACATTCTTACATACCCCATAACAACATAAATAAAACTGTTTAATGTTTAATTTTAGTCACACCAACAACAAATTCGTTTAAAAAATAAATACCATCCATAAAAAACTTTGTAAAATTTGGTCAGTTTTTGATAATTTGAATGCTTAACCTAATTAAGTAAAAATTAAGAAAACATCATACTAAAATAAAACAATATTTTATTGATCTTTTATTTGATACCACCACCTGTACAATAACTATTTCATACAAAATGAAGCCTTCTAAAGTGGTTTGAATTAAAAACGTTAATTACTCTGGGAATATCTACTTCAATACTCCTTTCAATTGCCAGAAGGGCCAATGACGACAACCTCTCCTGGCCAATTGTGTTTCTAGTGTAAGTTTTTAATCTACGCAGACATGAAAAAGACCTTTCACAGGATGCTGAATTCATGGGAATTGTAAAATACAAGCGAAAGCAGAGGGAACACAATTTTCAAAGATTTTTCTACCAAAAGGTCAGCTCTTTCTTGAATACTCTTTTTCTTTTTGGATTCTTCCATCTTGTAAAAACACCTCAGTTCAGAGAGGAGCAGTTTACTGTCAATACTGTAATAGTTGCACAAATACTGTACACTGGATAGGTCCACGTCAGTTGCACTCAGAACTTCGCTTAAGTGGTTCAGAACATCTAGATTGTTCTCTGGAACCCTGGCCTCTATCTCTTTCACAAGAATGTCAATAACTGGCCAAAGGATTGTAACCTTGTACTATTGCTCATCTGTTTCAAATGGAGCTTTACTCCCACCACCAATTTTTGAAGGAATTTTAGTTCTTCTTGGCATCTCTGCTGCTCGGAATTCACAGTGATCAGAGATTTCTGCGCAGTGGTTGAATAACTGAGTAAAAAACTCATCTGTTCTGAAGGATTGTAAGACTTCAATTTTTACAGATTTTACAACTTCGTAGGTCACATTGCTTGCCTGTAATGTCTTTGACAGTATACGTCACATTGCGTAAGAACTCTTCTCAGTAACAGCAAGCCAAACACAAAATTGAAATCTTCCATGCTCTTTAACAAAGCAATGGCTTGCCCACCACCAACAGGATCTGTCTGTGCAATTTCTTGTAAAGTTTTCAAAGTGGTTTCAAAATTGTCCAACAAAAATCGCACCTGGTATCACTTAAAGACTTCAATGTTACAGTTCCACCACTAAAGCTTTTGGCACTTTTTGTTGTTCAAAAACAGCATGCCGTTTAGTTGATTTCTCAATAAAGTTGTAAAGACTTTGAAGCACAAAAAACGTGTTTCTTATTGATGTCACGCTTGTGCAACTGCTTACAATGCATAAGTTTAATATATGTGCCACGTTTATAAACTGAAGTTTGTAAATAAATGAGATATTTACTACCGATTTTTGGGGGTGGCAAAAAGAGCGGTTTGGGACTTCTGGGGTGGCAACTGCCACCCCTTGCCACCCCGTAATTACGCCACTGAAGGTTAGTCCTTCTTAAGAATCATATATGGATTTATCAATAGTGGCACCATCTAGATGTCATCCTACGAATTTATTGAGTGTTTTTTCTTGAATTTTATTTACTACCGTTTGCATTGGCGTATTTGGAACACTACTTGAAGATGTAAAATTTGCATTTGACTTATTTTCAATAAAAAGCTTTTACATTAGTCCAAGCGAAACCTTAAAAATGTATTTTCTTATCTTTGAGCTTCCATTAGATCGTTTGCAATAACCCAAAAACCTTTAGATCTTGGACAAAGTTATGATTGTCAAAAACTTTTGTTAAATTTTAATAGTTCTATATTACTTTTTAATTCTTTTTATATTATATCTTATTTCTAACTAAACATAGTCTTCGAAAGACTTTCAACTGATATAAAAGTGTAATCCTGCTTATTAGGTAGCATGCGAAATGTTTGCACATTTATTCGAGAGAAAAGTTATACCAATTACAACTACTCCCTTTCTGGGGTGACTTGAACGCGTTTCATTTAATGAGATTTGCCATTTCTGACAGCTAATTCGTATGTAAATATTTATTTTTTCACTATTTATCTCATCCTGAGCAAAATTCTTGAGCATTATTATGCAAACCAACTACTTTTCAGAAAATTTAATCTTTTTAATTTCCGATTTACCAACAAAGCAATATGAGCTATGACTAGAAGTACAGAGATATTTTTTGACGGTGCATAAGATTTGTTGTTTTACGAAAATGTTTGTGATCATTTTTATGAATTGATATTTTCTGAATTCTTATTTCTGTAGGTAAAGGACATGGACATTTGGTACAATGGTAAAATGTAGGACTATAAGCGCTATCTGATCAATATATTATAAACATAGGAACCCCACAAGGAATTGTATTAGGGTCCATAACTTTTTTGATTTTTATTAACCTCTCCAACAGAGGCCAAATTACTTATGTAAGTATGCAGACGAACCTTGCATGATGGAATGACAACAATCTGAATTTCGTCGCAATGGCTTGACAAGTATTATTCGAGACAAACGGTAGAAAAGTTTGTTGATTTTAAATATAAAAAATGTCCACAAAATAGTTTGGCCGATCGTAAATTAAAGTTGCGTGAGATAGCTGACATACTAAAGACATAAACTGGGGATGTAACCCAAAGATCCTGCAGTTGATGTACACGTCAATAGTGAGACCGGCCATCACTTATGTAGCAGTAGTCTGGGGCAGCAGAACTAAGCTGGCCAGTACAAAGGCAAATCTAGCGAAAATCCAAAGACTAGCCCTGCGTATGCATAACAGATGCAATGTGAACATGCCTAAGCCTAAGCCTTACACTCCTCCATATATTAGTGGAGAGTACAGCGATAAGGAAACCCTACAGAATAACCAGAGAATGATCAACCAAACGCAAGTTTCGACTCCTTCCTGGAAATCATCAAACCTGGGACATGCCCCAAGATGAGATGACAAAGAAGTTTAGCTTTGTGAAAGAATTCAACACAAAGCGAATGGGACAAATATACCATCCCAAAACTCAAGAGAAGTGCCACTAAATGGTACATAGATAGTTCTAGAACAACAGAAGGAACAGGAATAGGAGTATATGGGCCTGGAACCAAATATTGTGAAAGTATAGGCAAATCTCTGAGCAGTTTCCAAGCTGAAATATACGCCATCGGAAAATGTGTCCAGTTCAACATAGAAAGAAATTTTGGCAGACAAGAGATCATCATCATGTCAGACAGCCAAGCAGCCACTAATGCCTTGAACTCCCACGTAATCAACTCCCAGATGGTTTTGAAGTGCCTAGAGAATCTAAACGAACTAGGAAAGAACACCACTGTTACCCTCCTATGGGTTCCGGGACACACTGGAGTGGAGGGTAATGAAATAGCAGACGTACTCGCAAAAAAAGGGTCTGAAACACCATTTCTGGGACCTGAACCCTTCTGCGGAATAAGCACCAGTACAATACTTGATGAACTTGGAAAAGAAGTAAATAACAAAAGATCCCAATACTGGATAAGACTACAAGGAATGAGGCAGGCCAAGACACTACTGGGAAACTATAACCAGAAGAGATCTAACGACTGCGTCAGTAAAAGTAAAAATAAGCTCAAAATACTAACGGCTATCCTAACAGGGCACTGCCGGCTGAGAGGCCACCTAAAGAAACTCGGATTAGTAGACAAAGAAAAATGCAGATTCTGCGAGGAAGAGGAGGAAACCTCTATCCACATTCTCTCAGAATGCATTACCCTGCAAAATCCGAGGGTACGATACCTCGGAGAATATCAAATAGAAGAGGAAGATCTACCTAACCTGAAGCCTACCGACATCCTGAACTTTTTGAAAGCAATAGGACTGGAGGAACTGCTCTTATCGTTGATAGATACTAAAGACATCAAAAAGAAAACCACACGTTATTACAAGTTTAGATATTTAAGTCCAAGTTATCAATCCATTCAAGTGCCGACGGGGTGGTGATGTGTTTGACGCTTTGAAATGGAGCACCACAGTCGCATTCAGGCGTAGGTCGCTTATTCCACTTCATGGCTGGTTCGGATGCGGTTTAACGCTGTCCATGTCATCCCCGAAAGCTTCAAGTCATGGGGTTGGTTCATATCCTGTAACCATAATTCCAATTGTGGGTCTTGTACAATACTGTTCCAATGTTCCCAATGTTCCCACTGTGTCTTGGTAGGAGGTGTAAAGCTTCATGTATTGGTGGTTTCCTAGACTTCAATCTGTTTATGAGCAAATTTGGGATATAATTGTGAACAAGAAGGGCAGGGTTTGCTAAAAATTTTTCACACTCCCGTAAGAGGGCCCCAGTTCTACGCAGGTTGGGTGGGAGGATATAACAGAGGGCTGGAAACAAATAGGTCGGGGTTGATCTAATGGCACCCGATATCAATCTCAGGGTGTTGTTCAGCTGTACGTTGACTAGTTTTGTGAACAGTATTCCGCGACCGAGAAGACAAGGCCTAGAGCTGACGTTCGCAGATTGCTGGCTGTCGATCGGTCGATTCCCAGGACGTTCCTCAAAGTTTTTGAATAATATTGTGTAGGGACTTTATTTTTGCTGATGTATTCTCAAAGTGTCGTTTTCAAAGGAGAGTTCGGTCTAGTGTCACTCCTAGATATTTGGGGCATCTCTTGTGCGGCAGTGTGGTACCATTAAAATTCACCTTGCGCTCGACAATGGCTAACTTATTATTCAGGTGAGAAAACACGATGTTTCAGTTTTGCTAGTGTTTGGACTTACGAAGAATTTATTTATTTATTCATGTCAGAAGCATCACAAGTTCATTAAAAAAAAGGAATACTACATGTCTATCGTCACTTCAGACGTGAAACAAACATTTTTTGCCCAGAAAAGGTCCTCTATGGTACATCTAGTGGGGCACAGCGGGCAAGTATACATATGTTGCGTGTTTTGCAGTTCTCCACAATCGCAGAGATCGGAGTCCACAGGGTAGCCCCACTTATTTAGGGCATCTCTCGATCTCGCTGTATCTGTCCGCAGTCTGTTTAGCGCCTTCCAGATTTTCCAGCTTTCGCCACCTCCTGGTGCCAGTTCTTCATTCGGCTTCATCCAATGTTGGTTTGAGGTCTTCCACTCTGGTTTTAGATTCCTCGTAATCTTCTGTCGATCTCAGGAAGCTTCGCCTTGATTTTAATCGCTGATGAGCCGGCTGGAGACCGTGGAGGGGGTGGCGTTCAGATACTGCTGCTTTGGATCGTTCTGTGAGTGCAGCTGCTTCCCTACGGATGGTAGGAGGAGCGATGCCAGCTAGGTGGTGGATCTTGTTCAGGGGTGACGGCTTCAAGCATCCGGTGATGATTCTGCATGTTTCGTTGAGGGCGACATCAACTTGTTTTGCATGCGCTGAGCTATGCCAGACCGGGCATGCATACTCGCCGGCGGAGTGACAGACGGCGAGTGCTGAGGCTTTGAGAACCTTGGGTTGGGCTCCCCAATTAGAGCTTGTCAGCGTGCGGACTATATTATGTCTTTCGCTGAGTTTTAGTTTGGTGTTAAGGCAGTGACGCTTGAATGTTAAGGCCCTGTCTAGTGTTACGCCCAGGTATTTAGGATTAGAGCAGTGATTCAATGGTACTCCCTTCCATTTTATGTGTAGTTTTCTGCCGGCCTCCTTCTTGGAAGGCACATACCTGCGTTTTTGTTGTATTTGGCTTCAGCTGGTTATTTCTAAGTACGAATCCAACTCTACTAGGGCCGCATTCAGACGTTGTCCCACCTCTTCGAATGTTTTCCCTTGTGATGTGTTTGCCCTATCGTCTGCATATATCTTACGAAGGATAGAGAGGTCTTGTGTTAGCGTGTTTTCGAGTGTATTGAAACCTTGGTGTTGAGTAGCAATGGCAATATCATCAGTATAGCTAAACTTCCTGGAGTGAGTGTCGGGGATGTCAGCTATATACAAGTTAAAAAGGCGAGGGGCTAGGACAAATCCTCTAGGGAAGCCATTACTGAGCTGTCCTGATTTACTGATCTGGTTTCATAACCTTGGAATATCGGAAATTTATCATGTTACATTAACGTTTGTTCATCAGAAAAATCTGATCGAAGTGGGTACTGCGTTTGCTCACAGTCGATCAAAAACAACAACGCGTCGAAGAATTTTTATATGCGATATGTGAGAATAGATGAAATATGGATTCATCACTAAACTCCAGAGTCAAATAGGTAGCAACCGCTTGGTATTTTATTCATCAATTACCTTTTGTAGGGAAGAACTATCAATAGTGAATATCATATTGCGTTATTGGTACGTTTGAAGGAAGAAGTTGCAAAAAAACGACCCCAAATGAAGAAAAACAGTGCTCATTCACCAAATACAATATACCATGCCACAAGATGCTTCCCCATTCACCGTATTCTTTGGATCTGGCTCCCAGCAACCTCCCTGTTTGCAGACCTAAAAAGAATGCAATCTTCCGGACTCATCTTAAGAACAATGCCCTTTACAATATTTGGCCAAATTTGTTCCGTCTTTAACAAAAACAGTTTGATTCCAATTAGTTTTTATAGGTTTCAATAATTATATTTAAAATTCTTCTTTTTCCTTAATCAAAAGCTTGATGCCAGATATATATAGCACAAAAACAAATTAGACACCTTAAAATGATTGAAAGTCTTTGTGCTGCACTGATAGGCTCTCAATTAATGTGCAACACTTTAATTTGGGGACCTACTAGTCCCAACTAACATTCAAATTGTTGGGGAGAAATCCTTAAGTAATAAAAAAAAATTGGCACATTTCTTTAAGGAGGATGTATGTAAAATGCGTTTTGGTTCTTCTGTTAGGCCAAATCACGAGCTCCCTTTTACGAATTGTATTAGCATGTAAATTTTCTCTCGCGTAAATCTTCTTTATAAGTGATATTTTAGGTTAAATTTTATAATTTCAAAACATTGATGAATAAATTTGAACGAGTACCTTCTAGGTTTCAAATGCGTCAAAATACTGGAAAAACTTTTTCTCAAAGAGAAACTTAAACTATAAAATGTGACTTTTCGTCCGACTCTATAAACTTTTTAAAGATTTAAGATAAATAACATTCCATGAAATACTTTGGTCCCAGCTCACTGAGTTTGACTGCTTTCTAAAAAGTTGGAAGCCTAAGCGTAAATGTAACCCTTCCTAACTTAATATAACCAAGATAAGGAAGCAGAATACATATTTTATGAAATTATCGCGAGCACAAATAATTTTAATGAAAAGTCTGGCGTTGATTCTAGGGGAAAGAGTGACATCAGCTGTTACGTTCAGTCCAATGGATTCCACCCTTACCCTTGTAGTATGCTCGCCGCACACATTACGGCACTGCTGAAATCAGTGGCGTTCTTTATTTGTTTTAAAGACTAAAATTGTCACCTCTTTGATAAATACGATACAAAAGAATGAAGTACGAGGGATGAGTTAATAGCGAAAAAATAAATAAACTTTTTAGGAAAAGATTTACCAAATTCTATAAATGGTTAAAAGGTTACAGGGTGTTTACAAAACGTAAAACAAAAGCACTTTTTAAACGGAATTTGAATTAGGCTTACTTATTAGTTATTACAGGATATTTTGAAAGGAATGTTTACTAGAGCTTCATACGAGCGCGAGATTTTTCTCGTCTCGTCTCGGTATTGTCGAATCGAGAAACTGTTGACGAGACGAGACCGAGACTGAAGTGAGACTAATTTTACCTCTTTATTTATGCGCTTCTAGCCGAGGGATTTGTGAAAACCATTTGTAGAATTTCCTTTCAAATAATTTTAAATCAAAATGTTTAATTTCAATCGGTATTGATCTGTAAAATTTCGGACCTACATATTTATACGAAATTTGATAAATCGTTTTTTCGGGTTTTGGTACCTTCGATGAAACTTCTTTATGTCTTGTTTCGTAATTATGATTTATTGGGACTAGATTATTTTTATATTTGTGCTGTCTAACTATAATGCTACGATAGAAAAGCTGTTTTATATCTAATACTTTTTCTTCCTCAAACAATTTGTCTGTAGGGTAAGTAAATATAGTTTATATATTTTTTTAAAATATTATTTTAAGACAGTATTTTTGAGTTATTACCAGGTGATGTAGATGAATGTCAGGTGTCCCCCCCCCCACAACAATGCCATATCGTAGGTGACTTACTACAAGAGAGATCGTATTTTTTTTTGTTACCATTTTAATGTGTTTAGTCATATCGTACAAATAAAAACGCTGAAATTACAATAATTGCGGTAAACTTGCTCTTTTGGTATGTTGTTTGGGTCCACCTAGATAGTATTTATCTAGATTTGCACCAGTCTGAAATTTTCGCGCGCTGAGTAGTTGCTGAAAAACCACCATTTTTTTTCTCTTTTTTTAATTTTGTGCCAAAAAAACTAACATTGGAAGGCTCTGACGACTATTTTAAAGTTATTATTAACTGTAACTAGGCTCATGACCACTTTTGGGCTTAAGTTAACCTACGCATCTTCTTTGAGGGCCCAGGAGTATCAATATCAACTTCGACGAGAGGGTCACCCCCTTCGTTGATGTCGTTGGGGAGGTTGAAGTGCAGGAGAGACTTACGTGTTCAATAGCATCATCGCGGTCGTCTCCACCTTCTTCTACATCCTCGATTGGTGGGACATTCGTGCACTCACTCCCCTCTCAGTATTTGCACAGTTTAGAGCACTTCATCCCAGCCTTCATGCAAGAGCAAGACCCAGTACAACCTTTCTGGCACTTGCAGGAGAGACTTTTCAGTAGTAGTTCAGGGGCTGGTGGCAAAGATATCGTGGTTGGCATCAAACCCGAAGAACACTTCCAGCTGGTGATCTAGGTCGGAAGGACACGAATAAATTTCAAATTTCTCTGCCCAAAAAGGGCAGAGGTGGTATCACACCCACTGAATGCATGTAGGAAAAGCACCATGTCTGGTAGAAGGCCATCAATACAGCTATTGAATGAGGTAGAGGAAAACTGGCTTATAGTCCTAAATAAAGAATTAAATTTGCCCCCCCCCCCCTATTAATTTCCCCTGAGATACCTCATTGTGCTACCATCTATGGTAAGAAGAGAGTATTGACATTAAATTTTGACTGAATCTAGTCAAGATGTCACTCTCTTCTTTTTTATCCCTTTCAGAGATTAATACGAAGTGAATAAACCAGTAAGGAATTTTAATTTATTAGATTCGACATCCCAAGACCGGTTTCTGTCTTTCGACTTCATCAGTTAGGCTTTTCGAATCCAATAAATAAAATTCCAAACTCGTACAAGTCAATAGCTATATCCGCTATAAGATAACATTTTTAGATTCAGTCAAAATTTAATGTCAATACTCTCTTCTTACCATAGATGGTAGCACATCTAAAAATGTTATCTTATAGCGGATATAGCTATTGACTTGTACGAGTTTGGAATTTTATTTATTGGATTCGAAAAGCCTAACTGATAAAGTCGAAAGACAGAAACCGGTCTTAGGATGTCGAATCTAATAAATTAAAATTCCTTACTGGTTTATTCACTTTGTATTAATCTCTGAAAGGGATAAAAAAGAAGAGAGTGACATCTTGACTAGATTCAGTCAAAATTTAATGTCAATACTCTCTTCTTACCATAGATGGTAGCACATCTAAAAATGTTATCCTATAGGGGATATAGCTATTGACTTGTACGAGTTTGGAATTTTATTTATTGGATTCGAAAAGCCTAACTGATGAAGTCGAAAGACAGAAACCGGTCTTAGGATGTCGAATCTAATAAATTAAAATTCCTTACTGGTTTACTCACTTTGTATTAATCTCTGAAAGGGATAAAAAAGAAGAGAGTGACATCTTGACTAGATTCAGTCAAAATTTAATGTCAATACTCTCTTCTTACCATAGATGGTAGCACATCTAAAAATGTTATCTTATAGCGGATATAGCTATTGACTTGTACGAGTTTGGAATTTTATTTATTGGATTCGAAAAGCCTAACTGATAAAGTCGAAAGACAGAAACCGGTCTTAGGATGTCGAATCTAATAAATTAAAATTCCTTACTGGTTTACTAAACATTTCTAGTTTTTCACCATTTTGGGGAAAATAGTGAAGATTGGGAACCCTGTATCATGTGACCTATGAGACCTAGACAATTGAATTAGGGCTCAAACTTTCAGGAATTTTGTACACTTTGACACTTGACTTTGACACAAAAGTAGTTGTGACCTTTGTCGACAGAGCCTTCCAATGTCGGTTTTTTGGCACAAAACTGAAAAAAGAGAAAAAAAATGATGGTTTTTCAGCGCGAGAATTTCAGACTGCTGCAAATCTGGATAAATACTATCTAGGTGGACCCAAACAACATACCAAAATAGCAAGTTTACCGTAATTATTGTAATTTCGAATGTCCAGGTCCCATTTTAGATGTGAGTCAAGATGTAGTCCTAGATATTTTATATTAGACTTTTTTCTTTAGTTTAAATAATATCTTCAGAAGAAGAAGCGTAATGCCTTTTATATTTCTCCACTCCATGACTTGAAAAAGAAGAAGCAATATCACACGATCGTGTGATATATTTTACTTTCACGCGCAGCGCCTGCCCGTTATGAATAATTAGTAGTGAAAATGGAAAATGATGAATTTTTGATGGAATTTACTCCACCTGAAATATCGGTGGCGGCTAAAATTACCTGCTTAAAGCTGCTGCCACTAAAATCAAAAGAAAGGTAGGTACATCTATTTATATAACCAAGTCGTGGAGTGGAGAAATATAAGACATTAAAGCTTCTTTTTCTATAGATATTATTTAAATTAAGTTAGTAAATATGTTAGAATTTTCTTAAAAGCACAATAAGAGATTATTTTTAACATTTTATTTTAAATCCTAAAATTAATATACCCAATGATTAATATTTTATAAAAAAAATAAAATTAGAATATTAAAAATGTTGGGGTCGTAGGAAAAATAGTGTACATAACTCGTTGGAAAGTGAATTTTTTGCACTCGTTTCGCTACTCGTGCGTAATTGGTGACTTTCCACACTTGTTACGTAACATACTATTTCACATTCGCCAATAATTCTTGAAAGAGTGTTTTGAAGAATGGTGATTTTTGAAAAAACTTTACGATTTGCTGGTTATGATTTTCATGTGAAATTTGATACAACAACCAATTTAAGATTGCGGATGCATGTTTGACAAACATCACCAATATTTTGTATCATGGATTTAACCAAAAGATATTTACTATTAAAAATTTCTATGTGTTTCTTGTTTAAAAAAACCGTTCATAAATTTAACCTACTTCTATTTTTTTCTCATAGTTTGGAATATAAAGGCTTTTTTATTGTTTGAACGAGGCAGAGGACGATTTGAATTTTTTTAAATAATTCGTCTAGAAACTTACTTGGGTAGTTGTTCTTAATTAAAATAAATTTTAAAAGCGATACTGCGACCTATAAGTTCTATTACACCTCCTACCAAACCAATCATTTTCACCTAAGACACAGTGGGAACAACATTGGAACAGTATTGTACAAGACCCACAATTGGAATTATGGTTACAGGATATGAACCAACCCCATGACTTGAAGCTGTCCATTTCAAAGTGTCAAACACATCAACACCCCGTCGGCACTTTAATGGATTGATAACTTGGACTTAAATATCTAGACTCGTAATAACGTGTCGTTTTCTTCTTGATGTTTTAGTATCTATCAACGATAAGAGCAGTTCCTCCAGTCCTATTGCTTTCAAAAAGTTCAGGATGTCGGTAGGCTTCAGGTTAGGTAGATCTTCCTCTTCTATTTGATGTTCTCCAAGGTATCGTTCCCTTGGATTTTGCAGGGTAATGCATTCTGAGCCAATGGTAATAGAGGTTTCCTCCTATTCCTCACAGAATCTGCATTCTTCTTTGTCTACTAATCCGAATTTCTTTAGGTGGCCTCTCAGCCGGCAGTGCCCTGTTAGGATACCCGTTAGTATTCTGAGCTTATTTTTACTTTTACTGACGCAGTCGTCAGATCTCTTCTGGTTATAATTTCCCAGTAGTGTCTTGGCCTGCCTCATTCCTTGTAGTCCTATCCAGTATTGGGATCTTTTGTTACTTCTTTTCCAAGTTCATCAAGTATTGTACTGGCGCTTATTCCGCAGAAGGGTTCAGGTCCCAAAAATGGTGTTTTAGCCCCTTTTTTGCGAGTACGTCTGCTATTTCATTACTCTCCACTCCAGTGTGTCCCGGAACCCGGAGGGTAACAGTGTTCTTCTTGCCTAGTTCGTTTAGATTCTCTAGGCGCTTCAAACCATCTTGGAGTTGATTACGCGGGAATTCAAGGCATTAATGGCTGCTTGGCTGTCTGACAGATGATGATCTCTTGTCTGCGAAAATTTCTTTCTATGTTGAAGATTTGACAATATTTCGTTTCCAACAATCACAAACGCGCAATTTTGAATGGGAGTGGGAAAAAACGAACTTTTGAAATGGACTAAAGAAGCAGCAGAGAAGGCAGAATTAAGTACAAAAGAAATAAAAATAACAAACCACTCTATGCGGTCGGCAGCAGTCAGTAACCTGGCTAAAGGAGGAGGGGTTAACAACAATTAATTAAAATTACTGGTCACAGTTCAGCCCACTCAATTAAGCCTTAGAAGTGACGCCTCAGAACCTCCAGCTAAAAAACAGAAAACAGAAGATCCTGCAGCCACTCCTCGAGCTTCTCACTCTACAGCTGGACCCATCAACAACATTACTGTGTATCAACATTGCAATTTATATTTTAATTGTACCATAAATAATTTTAAGTTTGGAGTAATTTGTGATTAAATAAATTATCTGTTTTTCAGTTTTAAATCTAAGTTTTCCTGTGTAAAAAATCGAAAAAACACAATGCAAAGTAATATTTTTTAACAAAATGCATTCGTGGAGGTGCAAAAATCCTGGTCTTCGACTCGGATTTATGTTGCCACTAGCACTCATGCTGCTACTTACGAAAGTTTATTTGTATGTGTTTCTTTTCTAAAGACTGTATATTAGTTCATCAAGAAACGATAATTATTTAATAAATATAAATTTAGTCTTAAGTTCGTTGTTTTCAAACTTGCTCAAAAGCTTGATGTAGTTATTTCTATTTTTACTAATTTTATGATAAAACAAATTAAACATTTTTCTCATGCTGGACACTGTTTTGTTCATAAAATTCCATGCACTTCCTTTGGACATGTCATTTCACAGTTAGATTAGATTTGTATGGGGGCTTGTGGGCTAGGAAACTCTCCACCGCAAACTACGCAGATCTATTGTGTGGGACCTGATCTGTCTAGTCTTATTACGAATGAATGTAATACTACCAAAATGGCTGGTTTTAAACAATTAAAAGAAAATCCAATTTAACGACTCTCAAACGCGCTTACCTGTTATTGCATAATCCGTCTCTGGAATGATGTGATAGTAGCAGCGGTGTATACAAAATGCAGTTATGAGCGGGCCCAATTGCACAAAATATAACACAGTAAATTATAATAAGCGGATTAAGAGCAAAGCGGCAGATACGACATATATACAACGACAGGCAGACGACATTGTACTTCTATTAATTTAAGATCGCTTCACTAGTTCTCGGTACTATAGAAGCGCATGAGCTGAAAATAAGCGATTTGAGACTAAAATAGGCGCGGAATATTTAAAATAAGAAACATAAACTCATTCATTCTGGAACAACCTCCTTAACCCTGTCAGACCGTCGCTCTTGATAGAAGATAGAACCTACATATAGTTAATGTGTTTGTTGAACCTATAATCCCCTGTCAGGAGCCCTACCATAATCCCGGTTGGTCGCCTATTCTGACATACTACGTAGGTACTCCCTCAATTTTGGCGATAGTTTTAATTTATGAATTACCTGGCCTGTCTCATTCCACCATTCTCGAGCTTAATTTTTCATCCAAGTACTGTTATGTGTGAAACATCACACTATTAAAATATGAGCTTAATTTAAAGTTATCTGATCAAAATCTAGAGGTTTTGTCTTTAAAGGTACACCTATAATAAAAACGTAAAAAGTTAGAGAACCATTCTTCTTCTTCTTTCATTGCCCTATCCGTTGCGGACATTGGCAATTAACAAGACTATTCTTATCTTGTTTACTGCGTTTCTAAACAGATCAACAGATGACAATCCAAACCACTGGCGCAGGTTGTGCACCCATGAATGTCGTCCTCTTCCTGGACTTGCTCTGGACAATCAGCTGTAGAAGACGGTATTTATCATGTCTTAGTATGACCAAAGTATTTGAGTTTCCGCTTCTTCACTCTAAAGACAACTTATTTTTCTTTCCTTAATCTCTGCATGATTTCCACGTTGGTGATGTGATCCGTTCAGGATATTTTCACATTTCGAAGGATTCTAATTTTTTTAAAGTGGCCTCTGTTGTGGTCCAAGCCTCTACACCGTAGAACAAAACAGTCAAGACATAACACCTAACTAGTCTTAATTTTAGTTGTAGAGAAATATCTTTGCTGGTAAATAGTTTCTTCATGTTGTTAAACGTAGCATTTTCTATTCCTGATCGTATGTGTATGTTTCCACCTGATCTATGTCCTGGCCGTTTATCGTCAGATGCATTGGAGGATGTTGACTTTTGCTAATGATCATATGTTTGGTTTTTGATGTATTCAGGGAGAGTCCATATTCTTCACTTGCTTCGTTTATGTTTTGCATAATTCTTTGTAGTTTTTCAATGTTATTTGCTATGATTACTGCGTCGTCAGCATACCTGATGTTGTTAATTGCTTCTCCATTTATTTTAATGCCATCCAGTGATTCCGCTAGTGCTTTTTTAAAGATTTCTTCAGAGTATATATTGAATAAGAGAGGTGATAGAGAAACATTAACTAAGCTAAATTGAAAACGGTCCGCTAAATTTTCAGGTGCCTAAACTCATCTGGTAATCAAGCCCCAGAAGTTTCATTGATTAATTAACGTTTTGTGCAACCGGTTATTAGTCTTTCTTCTGGAAATATAGAGCTCCTTCAAATTATATGTTTACGGTGTTTAGATGGACCAATCAGTAAAATTAATAAAAACCCGATCCATTCATTCGATAATACATTAACAATTCTGAGGAGTTCCACTGGTTTGAATGTTATATGTAAAATTATCCGTTTGACGATCTGTTGCTGAATATCGAATGTTCACAATATTTTTTCTTTTCGTTTTTTTTTAAGATAAAGCAGCAAAGCACAAGCAAGTGCCTTTCGACTAATTATTTTTTTGTACGACTACATACTGTTAAATCTAATGAAGCATCCACAGACTATAATTTTAAAATTTATAATTTATATTGTTATAATAATTCAAATTTATTTTAATCAAAGATTTATCACCGAACAAATTGTTCTGTATCTGAATTCGATCTGTGTGTACGTATGTATGTGTCTTGATTCTTTGTCTTTGTGAATTTTTAAATTCTGACTTCAGATTTTGTTGAGCATCAAAAAGTAAGCTTAGGGTTTGTCCCTCTGTACCACTTCGGGAACTCCTTCAAAATGGGGTCCAAAATATGAAAATTTTGAAGTTTAAAATAACATTTTGGTAAAAGTGAGTAGACTGTGGCTGTTGGCTGTGCTGATTAGAATGAGAACTGAGAACTGTCAATCTAAAATGTGATAACGCTGAAACTAGGATCTTAGGTACTTGAAAAGGTTGCACAAAGGATGTGAAATAAAATCACACAAGCTCCCAAGAACAAGGACATTAAAAATGTCCTACACTGCGCCAGACGTGGTTTGGTGCCCGACCAAGTCGGCGCTTTAATCTAAAAACTTCGATTTTGTCATTAAAGGAGCCTGCCATTCTTAGACCGGTTTCGGCATTATTGTGCCTCATCAGTAAGAAGCAGACAAGTTTATCAAGAATGAGGCGGGTCGAATTCATTCTCAGACATCCTTTAAAGATAGGATCTCGAGCTTGTCTGCTTCTTACTGATGAGGCACAATAATGACGAAACCGGTCTAAGAATGACAAGCTCCTTTAATTACAAAATCGAAGTTTTTGTGTTAAAGCCCCGACTTGGTCGGGCACCTAACCACGTCTAGACTTTCATAATTCAATACCTGGTGGGGCATATAGCCCAAGGAGTAGTTGTTGAAGTTCAGGGCCCCGATGTTTGAAATGTGTGAGTACAACTCGTCTGCGAGAATGTACCACGTGACCATCTCGAAATCGGTCAACGTTGCCAAATTTAAATTTAGACAGTTCAACAAAAAGTAGAGCAAAACATATATTTTAGTTCACTTGAAACCTTCGTACAAGAAGAAATAGAAGAAGTTATTAGGACAGACAGCCAAATTATTGGATTCATTATAAGCTCTTTAGATCCGTTATGGAAATATTAATTCAAAATATAAAACATTTTTCAGAAAAATATTTATTTTTCACAGTTATACGAATTTAAATTAAGAAAAAGCTTAATTTTCAATCGAAAAAATTAGTTTATACATTTTCAATTGATAATTTTATCCAGAGCTCATTTGTTAATTATCTAATGGTATATGTCTACATAACTGCCTATCCTTAAAAATCAAATAACTCACTCATTTTTCATCTAAACTTCAATATATTATACCTTTCAGATAGAATAAAAATATATAGGGTGTGTCGTTAAAAAAATCGACGTTATTTGTGCATTTTAAAAAGACCGCTTTTTTAAAACACCCTATATAAGATTTTACTAAATAAACATTTATACTGACAAAAAAATTATATAAAAAGAAACTGTTCAGTGAAAACCGCACCTTCCTATCATTTCTGAGTTCCGAGATATTTGCAGTTAAAATGGGTCAGAAACTTCTGGGACACCCGGTATTTCAAAAATAAAGGTACTTTATTCATGAGTAAATTTCATATTTTTTGGCAAATCTCGTATACGACTGAAAAAATTTGATGAGATAGTTGCATTTTAGGTTTTTAAATAAAAAACTGTTAGTTATAAAAGTCTTTTTAATATCATAATAATATAAGAATATTTTTTTGTATGAACTTTCTGGTTACCGGTTTTGATATCTGAAATTTCATCAGAATTGAACATAAAAGTATATTACAGGAAATCTTTGAATGTGTTGGCAATAAAGTACATTCAAATCTGTTTAGGATTAAAATAAATAGGACCTTTTGAAATTTGTTTTAGGGTAAATCGGCGTTAGTCTAAAACAGTAATGGCTTAATATGGCTTATCTGTATACACGGAAATTAGTATAATAAAAATAGTCCTGGTTTCCCCTACTTTAAGGGAAAGAAATCTGTAAATTCTCTTTTCCAATAAATATTTT
This sequence comes from Crepidodera aurea, assembly GCA_949320105.2. Classification (NCBI taxonomy): domain Eukaryota; kingdom Metazoa; phylum Arthropoda; class Insecta; order Coleoptera; family Chrysomelidae; genus Crepidodera; species Crepidodera aurea. The sequence goes on along the minus strand of OX439476.1, from coordinate 1,217,400 downwards.
ATTTATTCCTAAAACAAATAGTGTTTAGTGAAGTTCGCAGCCAATATAAATATATTTTTTTGTGTTTACCAATATTTTTCCAGTTTTGTAGATTCAGTCTGGTAAGTTAAAATATTTTAATATATTTTTTATTTGGTGTTTGTTTTTCAAATAGAACTTTTTCATTTTATAGATTTTATTAATTTTAAATATTATATAATTATTCTTTTTATGATATATATAATAAAATACAAACTACAAATCACATACCAAACTATTAATATCAAAGATATAGGTTATAACTAATATAAATTTGACTTGATAGTCTCGACACTTAACCAACGTTGCCAAACTGCGGGGAATCTTAAGATGATTGGGGATTTATTCGGGATTGGCATTATGCGGTGATTTTGAAATCTCATCGTTTAACAATATAATAAATAATCATGCAGGAATTAAAATTAAAATTAAAATAAAAAAACAGTTCAGATTGGGCATAGAACTCAAGACCATTTGCACAGCAGCAAATCATTTGTCCATTGTACCTACTTTTGTTATAATAAATCATATTATAATCGGGTAAGTTCGTTTATCTCCGCGCGGTGCGAACGCGAACACATAGAGAAAACCTTTCTGTGATTCCCTTAGTTTTAGACGCTTCTAATTTGCTAGCTTTGCGTTAGATAAGTTGATTTTGTATTCTGTCGCGAAATAACGATACGATTTTGTGCAAATATGGATAAATGGTTAATAAAAGGTCAAAACAAAGAAGATAATCCTAAGGTAAGGTACTTAACCTATTGAGGGGAATTTTTGGGGAATCAGCAGATTTTTGTCCCCAAATTTTGGGAATTTGACTTGGGATATTGGGGAATATGATAAATTGGCATCGGCAACACTGTACTTAACGCCTTCACGGCGCTATTGCGCATGTTTCCTCTCTTACTAAACTCAATTCTACTGGTACAACCCAGTAGAGCACTTCTATGCGAACTTGTAGATGATTTCTCTTGGTTTCAAACATACCGATTTTGTGACGCTGAGAGAGTGAGGAGTGATCACGTGGTACATTCTCGCACACGAATTGAAAATTTATAATCTAACTTTTTCGATTGAAAATTAGGCTTGTTCTTAATTTAAATTCGTATAAATTTGAAAATTAAATATTTTGCTTTGAAAAAATTACTACTTTAATACACAAAAAAGAACGTTTTCACCAGAGGTTTCATAAAAAAATTATTTTTGCAAGAGATAAAAATTAAAAACGAAAAACATGGTTTTATCGTATTTGTATTTTATCTTCTAAAGGCTGATGTTTTTTTTGAAACAAATTGTTATTGATGTTTATTAGTACATCAAGAAACGGTAATTTTTTTATATTTTCAATTTCAATTATAATTTTAATGTTATAACTTGTCTACTTTTTTCTCATAAGATTAAGAGACTTATTTATCGACAGAAACTTTTGGAAATTTCTTTTTTGTGTTTTAGATAACCTGTAATTTTGCCAAGACAAAACATTGAATTTTCGATTTTATATTAAAAAAAATATTATAATTATTATACTTTTTTTAAACAATATATATTGTTAATTATTAATTATTATTTAATTAAATTATTAATTATTATAAACTAACTTTTTTTTCGATTGAAAATTAGGCTTTTTCTTCGCATAACTGAATAATAGATATTTTGCTTTGAAAAATTGTCATTTTAATTTTTGATAATTTTTCTAAAAAATGTTTTGTAAGAATTAATATTTCCATAACGGATCTAAAGAGCTTATAATTGGTCTGAATCCAATAATTTGGCTGTCTGTCTTAATCACTTCTTCTATTTCTTCTTGTACGAAGGTTTCAAGTGAACTAAAATATATGTTTTGCTCTACTTTTTGTTGAACTGTCTAAATTTAAATTTGGCAACGTTGACCGATTTCGAGATGGTCACGTGGTACATTCTCGCAGACGAGTTGTACTCACATATTTCAAACATCGGGGCCCAGACGCTGGTGAAGTGTAGGATATTTTAATGTCCTTGTTCTTGGGAGCTTGTATGATTTTATTTCACATCCTTTGTGCAGTTTTGTCAATCCCATTTTTAGTAATATTTTATAAACTTTCTTTGGTTTTTTGCCTACAAACATAAGAGTTTAAGATGATGTCACGCTACCTTTTTCGGGAATCCACAAACATGATTAATAGTCGTATGTTTCTGTTAAAAGAAGTCTAGTGTTAGCTACGACTACTCTTGAAGTATCTATTTCGCTCTTTCTATTAATTAGAAAAAGATGATACCAACGGGAAAAAACTATAGAAATGTGGCAACTGGAATTATTTCAGTGGTTCCACGTCACGGTTCATAATACGTCACGATTCATAAATTTAAATTTAATTTCCCAGGCCCCCTTTAATAATGAAGCCGGAAAATTTTGGAAATGTATTCTATTGGTCATACAGTTTCATATGGACCAATAAAAAAATTTCATTACTAAGCCTCATTTCGAAAACAAAATCGAAAATTTGGTTTTTGCATTATATCTCGAAAAATAAAAAAATCAATTTTATAAAAATCAGTGAGAATTTTAGAAATTATAACTTCTGGTCAAATTTTCTATGAGGAAACAAAAAAAAAATAAAAATTAATAGCTTCCTGAGAAATCTTAAAATCTCGTCTTTAAAATGCTTTGTATTTTATTTTTTTGAGTACATTTGAGGCAAAGATACTTTAGTTTTTACCCGAACGCATCGCTGGAATATTTGTATTCTTGGTACGAGTAGAGTTTTCGAATTCGCTTTATTATTCTTAGTAATTTTTATAGTAACAAAACTTTTTTTTAAATAACTTATAATATAAATTTTCGTAAAATTTTCCGCTCTTTTACGTGGTGCTATTAGTTTTTCGAATTTTCTTTATTTTTCGAGATATAAGGCAAAAACCAAATTTTTCATTTTGTTTTCGAAATTGTGAAGTTAGCATAAACTTTAGAGCCTAGTTTCACATTTTATGAGAACTTTTGGCATAAATGTGCATTTTTACCGATTAATCATATTGTCCATGGATTCTCAAGGTGCAAAAATGTAATAAATGGCAAAAATCAAAAAACAAACATTTCATATATATTTCATAAATGTATTGCCTCTTCATTATGCAGTGTATGTGGTACAAGAGTGTAACTGTAACAGCATAGACGAAGTGTACTGTGTGGTCCTACTGCAGAAGGACCCTCCGGTATATACATCGTTAAATTATTCCACCTTTCTGGTCATAATGCGTATTCATTGAGCTGATCAATAGGCATTCTTATGATCTACATGTAATGCAGGACATACTTTAGGGCCTTTTGAAATCAATTTTGTTTGTTTCCGCTATTTTCACTAAAAGAGAAAAGGCAATTAAATTAATTAACTCTGTATGGGGTAAATTCAAAATAAAGGTCGCTTCTGTCTTTAATTTTTTATTTTTGCTTAATTCAGATAATGTTTGTGCGAATTGTTTATTTTTGATTTAAATATGGATTTAAAATCACAACATTATTTCGACAGTTAATATAATTGGCATGACGTTTTGTTATTATATGATAGGCAAATAGGCAATACAAAATTTTAACCAGAAATCAGCTCTGCTCCAGTAGACAGCCCAGTGGCGGATCTAGGGAGTTTTTCAGGGAAAGGCCATCAGTTAATGAAAATTTGTAACCAAAGTGATTAAGTGCTAAAAACTTGGGATGTTTGTATAACGTGTGTTTTCTTCTTGTTGAAAACCAATCAAAGGTTTACTTTGCACATCCAGACTCTAGTTGTTAAACCAATATCAACTATTCAGAACTTGGGGGGGGGGGATCAGCCAGTGAGTCAGCCATTTTTGTCTTTGTTTCCTTATAAGTGTGGAGATGAAAGTTCAAATCGTACATACTAAGACTTTTTCGTTAGAACATATCCCGTTAAGGTGGTAGCATCTCTAGTTATTCTTCAGAAGAATAATGAACTAACTTTTGGCAATAAACACTTTTTTGATATGCACGTGACCTCATCATTTCTCAAAAGACCAAAACAAAGTAATAGGAGAGAGCATCAAAAAATGGTTTAAGAGCAAGTGATGTATTAAACCAGTGTTTCCCAAACGGTGGGTCGAAACAAATCGAATTGTGTTTTGATTGTTTTCTTGGTTCTTGATTTTTGGCATCTGGGGAAGGCAAAAGAACCACTACATCCCTCCAAGAAAATTCACACAGGTGGTGCACACTCTCGCAACGCCACCGAGTGGTCTGAGAAATAAATTTAGGCGGCAAAAATATGATGATTCGATTTTTTGTTAATAAAAAATTTTACTCGGGGGATTGCCGGGTCGCTGATTACAAATTTGAACTCAGGTTTTAAAAAACAAATTGGCGGCTAAAAAATACATTTTTCAAAAGATTTTATTAGATTCGCGTCAAACTTGGTATACGGTAGTTTTCGGGGTCGCTGATTTTAAATAATGTTTTCAAAAAATAAAATGGCGGATACAAAATGACGGATATTTTTCAAAGCAATAATTATATTTGCGCCAAACTTGGTGTACAGGAGTTTGAAATAATGTTTTCAAAAAACAAAATGGCGGACATTTTTTTCAAAGCAATAATTATATTTGCACCATACTTGGTGTAAGGAGAAGCGCCAAATATGAGGTACTTTTTTTGAAGTTAAATATCACATAGAAATATTTTTTCTAGTTAACTGTAAAAACGTCTACTTACACTTCAGTTTATGTATTGTTATTGTGGTAACTCAAAATGACAGGTTATTTGAATTTACTAATCAAAACCACTGCATCACCATATCTACTGCAAATACCACATTAGGCACTGGCGGATCTGAGGGGGTGGGGCACGGGGGCCATGTCCCCCCCTTGAGTTCTGAATAGTTGATATTGGTTCAAAAACTAGAGTCTGCACTGAGGGAAAGGTTACTTTATGCTTAACGAATAGGTTTGTTTGGATATGATTCGTTAAATCTTAACTCCATTTTCTTACAGTCAATCAACGTTGTTAAATACAACCACACCATTTAAAAATGTGTAGTTCACGAATAACAAAGTATTTGTTGCGAGCTGATTTCTTTAATATAAATATATACATTTATCTAAAACTTCTTACATTTTGTCACAAACTAATTTCTTACTGTCAAAATATCAAGAATATTATTGTTAAATGTACATTTATTTCTGGTTAAAAAACATTTGCAAACATGTAGTTGTTTGATGAATAAGATATGTTTGTTTCTCAGAAACAAATATTTGGTGCAGTTGTGAACCGTTATACATTCAATTGACAAGATGGCGCCCGAGTCAGAGACGGGAAACTTAAGTGCTAAAAATTTGTGTTTTTATTGTGGTAAAAAAATCTTAAAAAGTGTTAAATGTTCTCAATGTGCCGCGATCTTCCACCATAGTTGTACGCAACGAAGAGTTTGCTGTGAAAATCAATCTTTATCCGATAAACACGTCAACACGGACGAAAGTGAGGTTATCCAGCCCATAATGCAATTCGATATTGTATAAAAATGTATATATATATATATATATATATATATATATATATATATATATATATATATTATAATGGTATGTGATTTTTCTTTTTATATTTATTATTAAAGTTTTTATTTAATTTACCTTCTTCCGTAAATTTAGACAGAACGTGTTTTGTAAATCTTGTTATTGTAGTTGGGCGCCATCTGTCTAATTACTTAGGAAATTATAGCCAATATCTATCTCAGGTTCTAGGGTTCTCTAAGAGGTTAGATTTTTATAAAATCATTGACAACGAACGTAATGAAAATTATAAACATTTATTAAAGGAAAAAAAATTAACGATAACTTTATATGTACATGGACAATTGTTTGGTGTAATACGGTAAGTGTAGTTTTTATAAAATAATATTTGTAAGTGTGATATGAAATTTCCTTAAACTTCTAACCTAACATAATTAAACTTTTATAAGTTTAGATTGTTTTCAATCTAACTTTATATGGCCTTTTATAGTTTAAACTTTTTAAATATCGATATTTAGTAATTAAAATGGTACCTTTTATTCAATTTATGCTTTTCGTTCTTATTTTAGTTGTTCAAAATATATGGGATTTTATAAAATCGTTTTTCCAAATAACACCAAAATCAGGAAACAGGATGGATATTTTTATGCCGAATATAGTTGGATCTGGATACTTTTATACAGGAATACAGCTGGGATTGGAGATGTCCAAACAGGAACACAGGATAGGATGGATAATTTTGGATTAAGTCACCTTTTTCTGACAGGTAACAAATTTTTCTTTTTTATCGCGTTGCTTTGGGTTTTTCTTTTGTTTTTATTGTACGGAGCGATGTGAACTCTTCAAAAGATTTTGGTCAAAAGCCCACTTTGACACACGAATTGCTTTTTATAAAGTACAATGTCACAGCTCACTAGATACAAATTTGACACTTTTTAACCTAAATTTTTACAAAATTAAAAAAATTATTGATTTTATTGCAAATTTTGACTAATAACATCTTATTCTATAAATTAAAAGAAAATTTTTGATATACTTTTTATATCATTTCGAATTATATTAACATCTTACAAAGACACTTTTGTTCGTCATCATTGATTCTCTAAATATCATTAAACTTCATTATTGTTGTACTTTTTTGCTATATTTCTTTAATTTTATTAATCCTAAACTCTTTTTCGTTTAATTTAAACTAATTATGTTGAATTTTAAGGTTAACTTTTATAAGTAATATTTTCTTCTTGTCTAAGTTATACGTTAAAAAGAAGGCTTTATATTCAATACCATTACAATATATATATATATATATATATATATATATATATATATATATATATATATATATATATATATATATATATATATATATATGTCGGTTTTGTTAATGTCAATTAATTATGTTTCAACTTAAAACATCGTTTTTTGTACGATAAGTTTTTATATATTGTACATTTCATTATTCATTGTTTTTGATGACTTATAATATGTTAATTTTGAATAATTGTTTTTTACCTGATGTTGTTTTTTTTTTACCTTAAGATGGATTTTTTTACATACAGAAAAAGAGAGAGCTTTTATCAATTTTCATTTTAGTCGACATAGTTTGAGTGGGGTGAAATGTTATATATGAAAGCAATTATGTCTCTCACAAAAAAAAGTATACTCTTTTTAAAGTTAGAATTCTTTAAAAGTAGTATCAATTTTTTTTGTGAGAGATATAATTGTTTTCATACAACTTTCCGCTCCACTGAAACTATTTCGACTATAATGATAATTGATAAAATCTCTCTTTTTTTTGTGTAAAAAAAATTCCATCTTAAGGTAAAAAACAATATATTTAAAATTAACATTTATAAGTCATCAATAACAATGAATACTGTAATGTACAATATATAAAAACTTATCATACAAAAAGGATGTTTTAAGTTGAAACATAATTATTTGACATTAATCCGATACATATTTTTAATGATAAGACATTAGGATAAATACAAACAAATGCCTTTTGATGGTATATAAAATATATATTGATATTCAACATAAATACTTTAACATTCAAGAACAGTTTTTAAAATTAAAGTAATATTATTTAATAGTAAACATATGCAACTTATTGAAAACAGCGGTGGATTGTACTTGAAGTGAGATTTGTTAATATTTAACAAATGTGCCTTTAGTTCGAAAGCAATATCATTTAATATTGCAATGGATATTTGTTTGGGATCCGTTAAGATACCATTAGTTTGCCATGAAAATAGATAAGTTAGGCCATATCCAACAATGTCATTTGTTAACAATAAATAAAATTTATTTAATGTTAATAAATTGTTCTCTCAGTGTGGACATGCAAGTACACCTTTTGATTGATTTTCAACAAGTAGGCTAATTAACTAAGTAAAGTTAAGAGAAAGTTTAGGTTTCCTAACAGATATTTTGGCCGAAACATTGTTTTTTTTTTAGTTTTTGGCCTAAATCTCAGTAAGTATGCATTTTTCAAAATATTCTATACAAAATTAAAGGTGACAAAATTTCCCACAAGTTTCATAAACAACAATTTTCTCTACGACCAATAGTTACGCCGCTAGATTGCGTTGAAAAATGTGCTGATTTTCCAAGGGCAATTTGCACTTTTTTGCAAAAAAAAACAATGTTCCGGCCAAAATGTCTGTCAGAAAATCTCAAATTCGTGTTCAGCGACCACGAAAACATAAATAATAAACAACTGCCCTTCTATTTTCTTATATGACTAGCCTAAAGATGAAAACACACGTTATACAAACCAAAATTTTTCGTTGTATTGAATATTCTCTCAAAGACTCAAACATCCCAAATTTTTATCACTTAATCACTTTGGTTACAAATTTCCCTAGATCCGCCACTGGTACTAGGTTTCCGAATCTGAGGTGCACAACCAAGTGTTTAAAATAAATGAACAATGCTGCAAAAATCTGATATTCATGCAAAAAGAGATTTTAATTGAAACAATATAATTTTCATCTTCAGTAAATGGTGACTCAGAACCCTCTTCATCTAGGGTTACTTCGACCTCAGAATCCGATGATGACGATAAAGGCAATATTTGTTTTTTAATTTTATTTTGCTTTTGTTTCATTTTCGGAACTTTAGGAGTTTCTGATTTTTTCGTCTTATTATAACTTCCGGTCAAATAAAAACTAATGGCTTCCTGAGAAAGCTTAGAGTCTCCTCGTTAAAATGCTTTGTTTTTTTTCTTTGCGTACATTTTAGGCAAAGATACTTTAGTTTTTTCCGAACGCCTCGCCTGAATATTTGTATTCAAAGGTTCGGCGCGCGTAGAGTTTTCGAATTTGCTTTCTTATTTTTAAAAATTTTTTATAGTAATACAAATTTCTTTTTAAATAATGTAATTTTTAGTAAAATTTTCCGCTCTTTCACGTGGTTATAGTAGTTTTTCGAATTTTTTATTTCGAGAACCAAATTTTTGAAATTGTGAAGTTAGCATACACTTTAGAGTAGCAAAGATTTTTTTATCGTGTTCTACACCCTTTAAGTAAAGGGCCAAGTTTCATCGATATCACATTTTGTGCGAGCTTTTGGTCAATATCCTTCTCTGGCAAATCTATTATGAAAAAGTCGTTTTTTAGTTTTCTGCATTTTTAACGATATTTTTCAATAAATTTATCATTAAATTTGCTCTTTAGTGTTTTCGTGTTTATTCCGTTGACAATAGAAATAACTAGAAATGAAGTCATCGTCATCGTACAAATAGTATAATTTTTTCCATTCCTTTAAAAATATATTCCTTAAACACCGGTCTTAATATAAGGATTCAGCACCGTTGAGTTTAAACACATAAATATTTGTTGTTATTCTAAATATAGCTTGTATTATAAACAAAGTCGATTATTATATTTTCATAAAAATTCCTAAGGGAATCAAGACGGTTTCCTTTATATTTAAGATATCGATCTTTACGATTAATTTAATACTATATGGGATAAACTTGAACTGACGGATATATTTTTTTTTATTTTTATCTTCTTCTAGGTGGTCGTTAAGTATCGTGTTACCTGATCCTGATTAAATTAACAGGTGGTTTTTATAAAGTATCTGGTTTAATGCAAGACTTGTTTTGCTACCTGGGAAAGTCAATTTGTTTGTATCGAAATAGATTTTAATAATTTTTGCGATGAAATTACAAAGCAACGATGAAAAATCTAATTGTGAATTCATAGTCTTGCTGGTCGTGCAGAGAGTAAATTAAGAATGGTTTTAATTAATTTATATTCAATCAATGCGGAACAAAACTGACGAGTTGTATTTGTTTTTGGAAGAGGTTTCCCCAAATAGTGGCTATTACAAGTTGATGAACCAATTTTTATTGTAATTAGCAGGTGAACGAGGATGATTTTGCTACAGCCTCTTCACAAGTGCCTGTTCTAAGACTGGCCACAACTAGAATTTTTAGTTCTAACTCTAGATGTGTCAGTAATAATAAAAAAACTGTAACTTCAGATGTTTATAATAACTATTTTCAAACTAACAAATTATGGAACCAAGGAAAATTACAAAATATCTTTGAAAATTTCACACCTCTACTTTTCAACCAATAAGATGCCTTAATTTTTTCTAGGCGCCACGATATTTAAGTGGAAATTTTTTGACAGTTGAAAAGGTCAACATATGATCTACAACCATTAAATAATGTAACAAAAAATACATTTCTGCCACCTTTAGTGACCTAAAATTATGAAAGGACGATAGACTGAACTAATACCTATCTGAGTTTTAGCATTTGGTGTAACGAATTTGACAAGCAGTGAAATTAATTTAAAATGTCAGGTTGGATTAATAATTTTTTTCCAAATTATGGTGTGAAATTTTCTTACCAAGCTTAAATTATTCCTGGAAATTTTCTTTCGGGCACGAATATTTTAGGAAAATTCGTGCCCTCAAAAAAATTTCCGGAAATAATTTAAGCTCTTATGATATTATAAGTTTTTCTATTTTATTTTAACTTCTATCATAATAATTTTTCTAACAAACCGTTGCCCGTCAACGGCATTCCCAGGTACACATACGAGGGTTGCGATTTGTAATACGCGGGTTGCTCAAAAGTCATAGACTGACTGATATTCATACAGCAGGTATAGTACAGACCATGGTGGAACTCTAATTTTATCCTTAAATGATGACTTCTCTACTGTATCTAAATACGATTTTTTACAAGCTGAAAATGTCTTCGAATTCTCCGTAGTGTACAACAAAAACATTGATTTGTTTATTATTTGTATTTATAGAACTCCCAACTCAAATATCCACCTTTTTCTCGAGAATTTTCCTAACTTACTTGACGCATTGCCTATAAAAAGTAGGAAAATTTTATGCGGCGATTTAAATATTGACTTTGCTAATGTAAGTGCTACTCAAAATCATTCAGTCTCACTATGCACATAGATTCGCCAACCAGAATCACCAAAACATCATCTACAATTATAGATTACGTAGTCTCCGATTTTAAATCCGCTGATGTTGAACACCAAGTAATTAGCTCAGGTCTTTCGGACCATGAAGCAGTTTTTGCCAAATTTGTGATACCACGTACATTCCCAAAAAAAGTCAGTCTGTTGGGTAGAATTTTCTCTCAGCGTAATTTTGAAAAATTTTATAACTTGTGTCTAGCTACTAATTGGAATGGTCTTTCTGAAGATATTGACTCTAAATAAAATAATTAAGTGTTTCAACACAGCATTTCCCCTTCGCCCCATTAAACCTAAACGTTATAAATAAACCTTGTACAACTAAAGGAATAAGAATATCTTCAAAAAATATAAGGTCATTTATGTATATTAAAAAATTCTCAGATAACCCCCTAATATTAAATTATATACTGTATCGGAAAATTATCAAATCTACTAAGAAAAACTATTATAAAAATCGCATCTCAAGAGCTAAAAACTCTTCCAAAGAAACCTGGTCTATTATAAATGACTTAAGAAATAAAACCCGTCCTTCAAACACTGTTAATCCTAGTCCTGATGAACTAAACAATTATTTTGTTAATGCAAGTAAGAATATCAGCTCTAACATAGCTCCGGGTCAGCATGGTCTCTCCTTCCTCCTGCCTACTAAAAGGACCACTAATAGTTTCTGTCTATAGGACCAGCAGATAAGCACGAACTGGTGCAAACCATAATCAGCATTCAAAATAAATCTTCCTGTGGAAATGATGGCTTGTCCACTAAAATATTTTCAAATGTACCTGATGTTGTAATTAACATGTTATCTTCGCTGATTAATGAATCCTTCGAATGTGGTATCTTTCCGAACTGTCTAAAAACAGCTACAATAATCCCGCTTCATAAGGGTGGCGACAAAACCGAAACCTGTTGCTTTATTACCTACCTTATCGAAGATAATAGAAAGGTTAATGAAAAATCGCCTACTGCCATTTCTTTCCAAACAAAACATCCTAACACCTCATCTGTATGGATTCCTTATTAAAAAATGCACTAGTGACGCAATGTTTTCCGTTCTTAATGAAATATATATCAGTGAGTAAACCAGTAAGGAATTTTAATTTATTAGATTCGACATCCTAAGACCGGTTTCTGTCTTTCGACTTCATCAGTTAGGCTTTTCGAATCCAATAAATAAAATTCCAAACTCGTACAAGTCAATAGCTATATCCGCTATAAGATAACATTTTTAGATGTGCTACCATCTATGGTAAGAAGAGAGTATTGACATTAAATTTTGACTGAATCTAGTCAAGATGTCACTCTCTTCTTTTTTATCCCTTTCAGAGATTAATACAAAGTGAGTAAACCAGTAAGGAATTTTAATTTATTAGATTCGACATCCTAAGACCGGTTTCTGTCTTTCGACTTCATCAGTTAGGCTTTTCGAATCCAATAAATAAAATTCCAAACTCGTACAAGTCAATAGCTATATCCGCTATAAGATAACATTTTTAGATGTGCTACCATCTATGGTAAGAAGAGAGTATTGACATTAAATTTTGACTGAATCTAGTCAAGATGTCACTCTCTTCTTTTTTATCCCTTTCAGAGATTAATACAAAGTGAGTAAACCAGTAAGGAATTTTAATTTATTAGATTCGACATCCTAAGACCGGTTTCTGTCTTTCGACTTCATCAGTTAGGCTTTTCGAATCCAATAAATAAAATTCCAAACTCGTACAAGTCAATAGCTATATCCGCTATAAGATAACATTTTTAGATGTGCTACCATCTATGGTAAGAAGAGAGTATTGACATTAAATTTTGACTGAATCTAGTCAAGATGTCACTCTCTTCTTTTTTATCCCTTTCAGAGATTAATACAAAGTGAGTAAACCAGTAAGGAATTTTAATTTATTAGATTCGACATCCTAAGACCGGTTTCTGTCTTTCGACTTCATCAGTTAGGCTTTTCGAATCCAATAAATAAAATTCCAAACTCGTACAAGTCAATAGCTATATCCGCTATAAGATAACATTTTTAGATGTGCTACCATCTATGGTAAGAAGAGAGTATTGACATTAAATTTTGACTGAATCTAGTCAAGATGTCACTCTCTTCTTTTTTATCCCTTTCAGAGATTAATACAAAGTGAGTAAACCAGTAAGGAATTTTAATTTATTAGGGATAAAAAAGAAGAGAGTGACATCTTGACTAGATTCAGTCAAAATTTAATGTCAATACTCTCTTCTTACCATAGATGGTAGCACATCTAAAAATATATATCACTTAATGATAAACTTTTCAAAGGTTCAGTATTTTGTGGCTTCGCAAAGGCCTTTGATTGTGTTGATCATGAAATCTTAATTAGGAAACTACAAATTTATGGCGTTTAAAACTTACTTAGAAAATAGAAATCAGCAGGTGCGTGCTAATGGTGAGGTTTCTTCAAATCTGCTAATTAGCAGTGGAGTACCTCAAGGTTCAGTATTAGGTCCAATTTTATTTTTATTATTCATCAACGATATCACAAACTTAAAAATAAATGGAAGAATTACTTTATTTGCCGATGACACGAGTGTAACCTAGAGTAGTTCTGATATACAGACATTACAATCTAGCATAAACAAAGATCTAGTAACTATCAAGTCCTTGTCTGATTCGAATGGGCTTTGTTTCAACACCAGTAAAACCGTAGCAACTCTAAGCAATAATCCGATTCTAACGGTGAACTCAATTAAGTTTTTAGGTCTTTATATTGACAAATTCCTGAAATGGTCCACTCATATCTTCTGCCTGTTTTGCCATTAAAACTGTTTCTAAGGAGCTAACCCCTACTACTGCATTAATGACCTACTTTTACTTATTCGAACCTCCCGATACAGTTAAAATCTATAAATTCATATAAGTTCAGAAGTCGAGGGATTTTCTTCAAGAAAGATCATTTTACACAGTGGCAGAATTCTATAACATGCCTCAGTGGCGTAGCCAGGAATTTGTTTCGGAGGGGGCCCACTATTTCTCGTAGATAATACTTACTATAAATACTTTTTTCAGCAGGGATGGGATAAATAGTAATTTATTTTTATTATGATTAGTTTTAAATTCGCTTTGTCTATAAAATTTTTGTAATTTTTCTTTGACAATAAAGCATATTCTCTCTCTCTCTCTCTCTCTCTCTCTCTCTCTCTCTCTCTCTCTCTCTCTCTCTCTCTCTCTCTCTCTCTCTCTCTCTCTCTCTCTCTCTCTCTCTCTCTCTCTCTCTCTCTCTCTCTCTCTCTCTCTCTCTCTCTCTCTCTCTCTCTCTCTCTCTCTCTCTCTCTCTCTCTCTCTCTCTCTCTCTCTCTCTCTCTAATTTAATGTGCCAGCCCACAATACAAGAAATCAAATTTTATTTTATTTAAGTCTAAAATTTAGAGATTGACGAGTTTAATTTGATTAAATTGAGTCTAAAATTTCACACAGGCATTTTTAGTCAATCACAGTCTATTTTTTTGTCTTGTTAACATAGAAATCCAAAATATTTTCGGAAATTTTTATCCTTCAGGGTAGGTACCCTAGACGAAATTAATAAGTGGAAATTTTTTATGTCAAAATAATGATACATGTAATGGAATTGACATTTTGATTAAATGAAAATTAAAGAATTACTGCTTCTTTTATTGTTTTTTATTATTAATTACATCTATTAAATGTTTTTCAAGATCAAAATTAAAAAATCTTCTTTCTTCAGTGGTGAAAGGATACTCGTATTAATTAAATGTATATACTTAAGTAAATAAATATAATATTTTGAAACAATTCGGTTAAACTTAGCTTTACAAATCCAAGAAAACTTGGTGGACCCCTCGAGTAAATTCTTCTGTATTGTACTAAACATATTTTCCTCTGCATTTTATAAACTGCACTTCAATCAACTCCTTGAGATCGCAACGTTGCTACAATGTTTGCATAACATATATTTTTAAACTTTTTCCATATTAATTCGATTTACTAATATTTTTTTAATAATGACACAAATTACATGTATAGGTTATTATTCTGCACTGCCAATAAGTTGAACTGTCAGCAAAATAATCGTCTACAATTTTTCCAAAGCCACCTAAGCTGTTATTTGTTTCATCTAGGCAGGGACTCGTCAAGGAAAATTTGCCGACTCAGACGAAAATGCCGACTAGGTACAAAAGTTGGGGGGGGGGGGGTCACACCCCCAACACCCCCGCCATGGTACGCCTCTGCATCTAGGTATTTGGAAATGGCAACTACAGCATTTAGAAATTAATTAAAAAATACGATCCACCTACTTTAGTGAACATAAGTTATAACTGTAAAATAAATTTGTTTGTAACAATTTTTACTAAATTCAGTATTTTCACGATTTTATTTAGATACTTTAAAATTTTGACGTGGTATAATTTTTGACATACCAACAAACACTCATGGCCAACTAGCTTTTGCTTTTTGCTTCTTCATGTCCTTAAATAATCTTATTGTCAAATTCAAATTAATTACTTTTAAATTTTTTGGGTGTGAAGTTTTCTTACTGAATCCCCCACTATCTTGGATTAATAACCGGAAATTTTTTGTGGTGCACGAATGTTTTCAAAATTATCCCACATAGCTCCGCCATTGAAAAGTCATGAATTTAGTCACATAATACTATTCAGGTAAATAAAGAAATATGAGCGGCTATTTCGTCGATTGTATAAGTGTGCTATGATGTGCCAAAATTTGACGTAACATTCACTCAAAATTGAAAATATAAGCAAATCTATCCCAGAAAATACCAAAAGAGTAAGGAGTCTGTCAGGAGACAATTTATGTCTTTTTAGCAAATGATTTTGTGGTGTTCATGAAATAATCTTCCTGAATATAATTCGACTATGACAAATAGAGACTATTATTTTCATTAAATCCTTGAAAATTTTTATTTTAAAAACAAATTTATGCTTCATTAGAAGAACGTCGAAAATAATGTAAAGGAAAAATAAACACAATGTGTATTTGTCACATAACCTCAACCGTCCAATTAAATTATGTCAAATTAATTAAAAGAAATGATATCTACTCAATAAACTGATTACACAACCTATTAACTTTCGTCAAATTGGGAGTAGAGCCAATTTTTTTCCACCAAACTGGATACGTTAAATTGACGTAACTCCACTCCTTGCAATTTTTCCTATTAATTAAAAATCCAGCTTTACCAATTATACAAGAATGAATAGAGTAAGAGGAAGACGAGATGATTCATTTTATTTGTTGTCTATTCCTTTCAGACTATTTAATCTGAATCTACACGGTTGAATTCATGGGGGACATTAAATTGTTGTGCATAAAATTTATACTTTTATTTATTTTTATTAAAATTAATTACAATCAGAATATTGTATGTATATTTAAAAATGTATGTAATTTTTGCATTTATTATAAAATACAAGAATGTAACGCAGTGGGACTCTTTAGTGCCTTTTTAGGTTTTTAAATTCATTTTTGAAACACATACCAGATCTGTAAATATGAAACTCGAATGGTTTTATAGATTATACAACTCATCATAAATTTAGCCAATAGCAGTTGCAATTTTTACTTAGTTACCATGTATCGATAAGCGAATATACCCTTGACGACGTTGTATAACCGTTTTTGATTTTCGCATCCTTCCATCTTGAAAAGTTTGTCATAGTAACAATACGTTTGACGTTTATAATGAGGAAACGTCACCAAAAATAATTATATAATTCGTTATATAATCGTATCGAATATCACGCCAGCATACGAAAATAATCAAAGGTAATACCACGAGTCCTCCAAATTTTATCGATTAAATTAATTTTTGGTTTTCACGAAAACGGCTTCATTTGGAAAACCACGAAAACAAACTGATTGATAAAATCACGAGTCCGCAGGACGAGTGATTTTATCTCAAATCAGTTTGTTTGAGTGGTTTTGCCTAAAATAAAGGCGTTTGAGTATGAAGATCAAAAATTTAATCTATAAAATTTCAGAGGACGAGTCGTATTTGAAAGGATTATTTTTTGAATCATTTTGTATTAAAAACAGAGAACATAGTCATTTATGCAAAAGACACTTTACACACAAATATTGAAAATTTTCTTTACCAATTTAAATTGAAACCTGAGCTGTTATAGTTTTATATACAGGGCCACCAAGGCGATTTTTTGACTGGCTACCCCGCGAAACGGCGCCGTAAATAAAAGCGAAGAAGAAGAATGAAATGAAGTCTTTCTTAATTTAATTAATTTTAAGTTTAGTGTTAAAGTGAGGTATCTAAAAATGTTAAAGGCGTTTTGAAATAAACTAATAAAAACAGGTTAGTTTACAAATACATTTTGAAATTTGGTTATTAACATAGATTTGCAATACATTTTAGTATAATAATAATTGATAAATGTTTAGATTTGACATCTCAAATAGGTAAACACA